>OX335695.1:8591865-9011865 GCA_946894065.1 Acleris literana | reverse complement strand
GTATTAAAACGAGGAAAATAATAATCGGACAGGAAAAGTCAAATATAAATAGGAATGCAGCGTCTGCACCGATATCTATTCTGCTGAATAGAAGAAGGAGCTAACTGCAATGTATTAGGTCGAAGCATTCTATACCCTATTGGTAACGATACAAAGTTGAAAATTATAATACTAAATACTATGCATTTAGCCGCTTCTTTGGTATAACGTATAACGGCAGTACGGCCAAGGACTTGAATTGATGAACCACTGTAGAACCTTGCCGCATAAAACCAACGATTAATTCCTATCTAATTTCTATCTCGCCACTTGACGCTGTCATTATGACAAGGTTCTGTGGATGATCAATATTTAAAGTCCTATACCTAGTTCGATAATCAGATACATTATTTCCTTGGGATAAACCAGCCTGCATTACTGGTAATTAAATCATTTTCCGTTATACTTATCTCTTATGACACGTGTGTGCGCGAATCCGACTCGCACTTGACCGTTTTTAGGGTTCCGTACCAAAATGGTAAAAAAGGAACCCTTATGGTGAGACTTCGTTGTCTGTCTGTCTGTATGTCACTCAACTTGAAATTAGGCATAGTTGTATAACTTGCTTGTCCGCATCTGTTTTTAGTAAAAAAAAATGAAATTAATTTTATAAATACATAGTTGAAAAGGGGTCTAGAATGGAGGTTAAATATGAATGTTATTTGATTATAGCAAGCGGGGTGTCATATGAAAGGGCTCAGTCTGCACATTTCAAAACATTTATTTTAAGTTTTCGGAACGTACTTTTTGATTTATAGCTAAAAATGTACAAAAATTTACCGTTCCCCCCCTTACCTCTGAAGTTTATGGACCATAAAATCTGAAAAATTCCTGATTTAAATATAATTACCTACTTATATTTTACGGGAAAAATAAAATGAACTTGTCAAACTTTACAGTTTTGGAAAAATTAGAAAAAGTTTAAAAATCTAAATGCACCTTACATACATACATACATAAACTCACGCCTTTATTCCCAGGTTGGGGTAGGCAGAGCTACAGAATTGCCAACAAATGCACCTTATTGCATAGATAAAATCCAACTATATTATCTTAAATACGGAACCCCCGGTGCGCGAATCCGACTCGCACTTGACCTTTTTTTTACACTATTATAGATAACTAAAAAGGAGATACCAGATTCCGCTGCCACCATCTGCCCTGTGAAGTTTAAACACTAAACCAACATTACAAGGGCTCGTTGATGAACTATACTCTGTTTATTTAGGTACTTAAAAAAATGTAAACAATCCAAAGCGCGTGGCATTGTTAAACAGCCAATCAAAACTGTTAAATTGCATTTTGACGTATCAATGTTCTGCTTCTATTGGCTGACGAACTATATCACGTAGTTGTTTTGTTTACATTTTTTTAAGTACCTAAACAAACGGAGTATAGACATTGTTGCAGTAGGTAGATGGTAACATTTGCTAATCCAGCTTTACAATTACTTTATTCATAAAAGTTTTTTTATGGCATGTAGAAGGAAGGCCACCTGGGGCACGTTTTATAAATCTACAAGTAACAATTTTAATTTTACAGGTCTAAACTGGCAACACTGCTCAAATGGCTGGTAGTCATTGGTCGAGGTTCTGTCAAATGGAAACTTGTAACCTGTAAATTGTAATTTGTAGCTTTATAAAACAGAGGCCCTACTTTGAAATTCGAAGTTCGAAGTTACGTTAGCTCCATCCCTGTCACTCGTCATTCGAGACTAAATCGAGAGAAAGGGATGAAGCTATCGTAACTTCGAACTTAGGGCCTCAGGCCCCTGATGGTAAATGGGTTCTGTGACCCATAGACTTTGCGTTCCCTAGGCTACATACAATCACTAGTACTTCCTTTTTTTTGAAAAAAATGTATTAAACTTTAAAATTAAATGTTATACGTAGGTACTTCTACAAGATTTTTATTTAACGATACCTATTCGTTAGGTAATAGTACATTATTGCCTAGGCATGGAAGTAGGCAATTGTGGGCTGAGTATTGGTTTAAACGGACGAGCTTGCGAGTTTATTATGGCCTTTTTCACTTTTTAAAAAGTTACAAGCTAGATAGTAATGGAATTTGTATGCAACATTGCGGGCTTGTGTAGCGAGCACGTAATGTTTTTTTTTTTTTAAATTTGAGAACTGTCAGTAAACTATTTACTTCGCGTCTCAATATGAAGATAGGAAAGTCCACATTTCCGGACATTTTTGAGAAAAGATTTTTTCATCACACTTGCTCGTAAATGGTGTTATTCCATGCCTGTATACAGAAGGACAATGGCCTAAATTGTTCCCGCGGGAATTATAGCGAGTTTGTCATCCCTAGGGAGTAATGACTTTCTTTTTAAAATTTGCAACACTTTCGTACATAATTTCTGACTAAGGAGGTTTAATTTTCAGCCAAAAATTAAATCGGTTTCTAATTTCATCTTTAAAAATTAGCTATAGACTAACTTACATTACACAAAACCTATACGTTTCATTAAACTTCATTATTTTTATACCTATTTCAAGTTTATATCAAAATTTATCATTAATTTTAGTAATTATACATTTTTATCAAATTGGCTAAATCTGGCTCGAATCCAGGTCGAAACTAAACGCAGTTATTATCTGTGGTAGAGGTCACAAAAAAAATATCATTTCCATTTACGTTCCCGTTCGTCAAAAGTTATTTCTTTATATTTTGCAGAGTTAAAGTGTTTTATCTTTGTTTTTTTTTCCTCGCAAATGTGATGAAAACCATTGTGTGTATCACAGGCAGTAAGGGGATTACTAACTCGAGTCATTAAAAGCCCTCCCCGCCTTCGGAGTCGGGCTTCTAACACTCTCGTTAGTAATTCCCTTCATACTACCCTTGATGCACAATGTACTATTATTTAACGATACCTACCTATTCGTTAGGTAGTATGTATAGGTAAGTATTATCTTGCAAGTTAATTTTGAACCAGTTTCTGCTGAGTAGGTAAATGAACGAAAACTATTAAATAAAATGAAAATGAAATAATTAAATATCAGAGTGAAAAATGGCGAAACTGTTACTACTTAGTATTAGATTTCATACAAATTGGCCGAGTTTTTAGGGTTCAGTAGATAGGGTATTTTTACACAGAGCAATATCCGACATGCTCTTGCCCGGTTTTGGTTTAATAGAGCTAATTAATAAAACTTCGTGCAAACAGGCACGTTTACCTGGTTATCCCTTATTGACTTTGTCATACCTGTCATTTGACATCTTACGATGGTTTTCTCCACCGCGAAATACACACCTATTGTCTTATGAATTACTTAAGTTACTAAGAGTGAGTTTGCCTTGCGGTTATTAGCGAATCTAATAGGTTTTCCCTAAGCTAAGAGAGCCGGAACAGACGCGTTAAAACTGGTGCTAGGTCGGGAGCACACGTTTGCAAAACAATGGGTGGAATACCATCAGGTCCAGAAGACTTTTGAACATCCAGGGAACAAAGGATTCTGCAAATATCCCGCTGAATCAATCGGATTTCAGGCTTAGTGCTGCGCCACACCGCTGGATAGTCGGCGGTATGTTTCCATAAAAAACTATTCTGCTCTCTTACGGAGAAAAGGCACAAGTGCAATAAATTCATAGAAGCATATTAAACTCTCAAGGGTTATAATAAGGTTGGAAGTGCAATACAATTCATATGTTATATGTGCCTTTTTTCCGTACGAGGGCAGTATTTAACATAATAATAATAATAATAACATATTTCGGGAGGCCCATTCCATTGAGTTGGCGAGTCACCGTCACCGTCTGCCATTTCAACCAAAGTAATTAGCATTGGCCAGGCAGGCCCCGTAGTTTCATCAATAGCCTAATTCACCAATCCTTTACAGTTCATTCATTCGTTCCCATCCTTCTTAAATAGTCCTACACTAACCGGAGGTTGTCCGTGGTAGTATACTTCTACAGTGTGAACTCAGGGACAATCGCCGGTTGGAGTCCCATCACTTTACTAAATTAAATTTGTAGGGCCTCGGCGTATTGGCTTCGGCTCCATGTACGCCTTTAAAAGGTCCGGAACTCCCATAGTCCCGTGATTGGTTAAGACATTCAAAAGATAATAATAACACATTGGAAAGTTAAAACTATTTTCTGAACCGGTATAAAAGGGGCTTCCTTATCCCTTAATACTCGTATCAACATCAAGTTCGGAGACAAAAACAACATTAAACTAATCGTCAACATTACAGTATCCTTAAAACAATTGCGGATGAAGCTGTTTCCTTTATGTCTTTTTACATATTCAAATGTTTCCTATCATTCCTTTAACATGGCAAAACCATATAAAAGCTCTGTTTTTCCAACATTAACACAACATTTCAAAGATGGCCGCTTTGAAGACGGTTTTCGTTCTGGCTCTGTTGGCCTTGGTTCTTGCCAGCGCGATGGCTGACCGCGTCGGGCCCTGTGACCAGGTCTGTTCCCGCATCAAGCCGGAATGGGATGAGTGCTGCCGCTCACATGGTTACGATAGCTCCTCGTTCTGCTGGGGAGACCGGATGTACTGCTTCTAACAGAACAATTGTTCGATGATGTGTATCATTTAATAAAAATTGTGTTCCCTCAAAAATGTTTTTCTCTTGTGTAAGTCACATACTTAATTCAAGGATCATATGGTAACATATTGATTGTTTCAAAACAAATGAATAAACCTTATCTTATCTATGTATCTAAAAGAAGAATCTCGATTCTTTATTTTCGAATTCTAGATTAACCCACAGCCTAAGCCGCTGGACCCAAAAACTTGGACTTTGGAGGTGATTTTCCTTGGATATCCTAGGGGTGCCCTAAGAAGGGGTTTTTGAAAATTCATCCCCTAAGGTGTTAAAATAGAGTAGCGAGAAACTAATTCTTCGCGTATGAAGTCGCGGGCGTCCTCTTGTCTTCTGTAAAATAAGAATCAAGTGTTCGTCCATCATTATTGGTCCTTGTCCATTACGGTTTTATCACCTAAGTATAAATAAGTACATTTGTAAATAAGCATAGTTAGTCCAATCATTTGCTTAGGGAGTGAACAACTGAACATACTAGACGACCGCGTCTAGAAGGGGCAAAAAGAAGGTGGGTTTTTTGCTAAGATCCACAGATAATTAGGGTATGTACTAAGATCTCGAAAAACATGCGACGCGAAATGATGTCTGATGCCAAAGCTCATAATCGTATGTATCGAAGTCTGTTTATTTTGTTACCTTCTTTAGACGTGTTGACGGATTTTGAAATGCAAGGTACCTACTTTTGGATTGGTATTTATTCAAGAAGTAGGTACCTGTATTTTACAAGCTTTATTAACTTGCAATTTATGACTAGGTATGTATCTAAGTATACAGAGGGCCCTGCAAAGATGCACTACGCTAACTAACGTTTCTATTCGTTTCGTTTTTAAACCAATCGCGTCACTGGTAGACCACGTGACTTTTCGTATCACGTCATCTCCCAGTGACGCGATTGGTTTAAAAATGAATCGAATAGAAACGTTAGTTAGCGTAGTGCATCTTTGCAGGGCCCTCAGGGTGTCCGGGTCCGGGATATAGTGGATATAGGGCTGGATAGCTCAGCTCGAGTGTTGAAAATATGATAAATCATGTTTAGTAAAAGTCACGCGGAAAACGAGATAACTCAACTTTTAAAATTTTGGAAATGCCGTACCCTGGTTTGCTATTTTCGATGCCACGACCACAGTTATTAGAATTTTTCATTTTCGTTTGCTGTGAAAGAAAGCTGATTAAATTTACTTTAAGACTCTTATAACGAAATTAATAAATTATTTGCAGTTTTTTTTAATTTTTAAGCCAAATTTAAAGATTAAGAATCTGAGTAGTCAACCACGCTAAACTTATAAAGCTGCGGCTCCACTGAGGCGGAGATGAGCGGAGTGGAGCGGAGCTGTGCCAATATTAACCAATAGAATGTAAACTAACTTGCGCAAGGCGCGCTCGACGTGACCGCATGCGCCTTCTATTGGTTAATATTGGCACAGCTCCGCTCCGCTTGGCTGTTCGACATACCAACGATGGAACCCTTGTGGTGAAACTTCGGTGTCTGTCTGTCTGTGTGCCACAGCAGTTTTTCTCAGCAACTTCTAAACCTATCAAATTGAAATTTGGCATAAGTGTAAAACTTGCTGGCCATCTATTTAAATTTAAAAAAAAACGAAACATGTCTCAAAGTGAAGTGTAAAAAGTAAAATTATTAAAGCAAATAGGGTATCTTATGAAAGGGCTTGTTTTTTTAACCGACTTCAAAAAAGGAGGAGGTTATACGTTCCACTGTATGTTTTTTTTTATGTATGTTCACCGATTACTCCGTCAATTGTCGACCGATTTCAATTTTTTTTTTTGGTTTGCTAGTGTATACTTTCGAGGTGGTCCCATTGTCACCAAATCTGAATCTGATGAGAGGATCCGTGAGGGAACTCCTCAAATATTGTAGGCAAACATATAGCGATTTTAGTATTTTTAGTAACAAATCCAGCATTTGCATTCAGAAAGTATCATTTGGTGTAGTGGAACTGATGATGAAGACCACAGATGGCTACAGGAACTCCTCAATGGTACCGATTTCAAGGGTGGCGATAAGATATCTCGATTAAGATAGTTGAGCGACTACCTACAACGAATAATATTTACTTGTTGAAATATGACTATGACTTTCCCGCGGCGTTGCTTGCGGCGCGCTTGATATAAGTTAAAGTTTCATTTCAACTAAGAAGTGGGACTACGTAACAGCGTATTATGATGACTTAAAAGTATAAAATAAAATAAAAAACAAAAAACCGCCTTCAAAAACGCAAAAAATAACTTCTTTAAAATTGTAGGCACCTAATAGGTTAGTCCAACTGATGTCGGCTTTTTGTTGAAAATGTTGTGGTCGCCGACTTCAGTTGGACTAACCTATTAGGTGCCTACAATTTTAAAGAAGTTATTTTTTGCGTTTTTGAAGGCGGTTTTTTGTTTTTTAAAACATTTATTTTATTTTATACTTTTTAGTGATCATAATACGCTGTTACGTAGTCCCACTTCTTAGTTGAAATGAAACTTTAACTTAGGTATATCAAGCGCGCCGTAAGCAACGCCGCGGGAAAGTCATAGTCATATTTCAACAAGTAAATATTATTCGTTGTAGGTAGTCGCTCAACTATCTTAATCGAGATATCTTATCGCCACCCTTGAAATCGGTACCATTGAGGAGTTCCGGTGGCCATCTGTGGTCTTCATCATCAGTTCCACTACATCAAATGATACTTTCTGAATGCAAATGCTAGACTTGTTACTAAAAATACTAAAATCGCTATATGTTTGCCTACAATATTTGAGGAGTTCCCTCAATTCCTCACTGATCCCCTCATCAGATACAGATTTGGTGACAATGGGACCACCTCGAAAGTATACTCTATCAAACCAAAAAAAAAATTTTGAAATCGGTCAACAATTGACGGAGTAATCGGTGAACATACATAAAAAAAAAAAAATACATACAGTGGAACGTATAACCTCCTCCTTTTTTGAAGTCGGTTAAAAAATGTTTTAAAAAACAAATAACCGCCTACAAAAACGCAAAAAATAACTTCTTTAAAATTGTAGGCACCTAATAGGTTAGTCAAACTGATGTCGGCTTTTTGTTGAAAATTTTGTGGTCGCCGACTTAAGGCACTTAAGCGGCGGTTTTTTGTTTTTGAAAAACATTTATTTTTAATTAAAATAAAAAAATTGTCTTCTAGTTTCGGATTTATATTATGAACAAAACCGTACAAAAAATTACCGTTAACGGGAGCATGCACTTAATAGGGACGAATGGCGGAAAAACGGAGAGGCTTTTGCCGAGCAGCGGGAGGACGAACACTAATACAGGCAAATAAAATTGTAAGTAAATGCAATATAACTTATAGGAATTTATGGTCAAATAAATCTGCAAGGTCTTTAAAAAATAAAACTTTATAATAAGTAATCACAGGTATTTATTACAATTCAAACAATTTAAATTTCAATACAAATACTGTGTGGACGGAATGCGTTAAAAAACTGACGCATACGGCACGTCTCTGCGTATACGCACCGGTAGCGTTTACCGGTGTGGTCGGTCCTGTAATATCTAGGTATTCTAGGTACATATATTTTGATACGAAGCGTACTTATACCCACGTGTGTGTGCCTACAATGCAATTCTGGCTTCACGAATGCTCCACTTTAGGATATATATATCTTTTGTTCGTTTCTTGAGCTAGAAAATAGTCGATATTCTATTCTCCAGGAGACAAGTCCCTTACGTTCAAAGACGTGGTGGAGTACGTTCGTCGGAAGGCTGGATGCAGTTTGACGTTGTTGCAGCTGCGGTAGCTATGTGCATTTAACTCTTAGAACGCATTCTGCAGTATTTTTAATGAACATCGTCGAGTGTACTGACTTCGGCGAATGAGTTCCAATGGTTCTGTTCAATTTTGGCAGATCAGGATGCTGTTTTTTCTCCACAATCAGTTTTAATATTAGTATGTATGTTACTCCTTAGTGTTTGTTATTGTTGTTGCGTTCTAACTGAATTATTCGCAGAACATCTGACCTCCATAGCAACCGGTGGATCGTTCGAAGCCATTCGAAACGCAGCACTGGTCAGCCTCAGGTACAAGCCCTGCGCAGACCATTTCGCAATCCCCTACTCGGCTCTTGTCGGCCATTACGCCGGCTAAAAGCGAAGCAATCAAAAAAAGAACGAATGCGCGGGAAGCGGCCATTTTGAACTCGGGTACATAGTGACGTGACGCGGCGTTTATAAATGAAAACTTTATCGATGAAGTTGTTTTACCGGTTTTTTGTTTCATGTAATAAAAATTAATGAGGAATTGTGGCTTTTTTAACTAGCTTTTGGCCGTGGATGCGTTTGCGTAAAATTTAGGGTTTATTGAAAGCATTGTATACCTATTGGAGTTGACTTTATACGTCAAGTATTACTAGCGGCCCGCCCTGGCTTCGTTTCGGTTTATGTGTGTTTACTGTAACACCCAGACATAAACAAGGTTTTTTTATTCATAAAAATCTTCCTCTTGAATCAATCTATCTATTGATGAAACCAGCATTAAAATACGTTGCGTAGTTTGAAACATCAAGCCTAGAGCTTAGTGACTACGTCAATTGGTGTGATTGTCCCCCGATATTTTTTTATTTTGTTATGTTAAGATCGAGAAGACGAAGAGAGTGTTCCGCGTGTCATAGAATAGGGTATGTGACGTGATATTTAATCATTTATAGCGGATTTCACATGCGAAAAATATTTAGTGAAAATATTGTTTTTGAGTTTGGTTGGTATCAAATAAAAGTTAAATCCTACATAGTCCTATTACGAGTATGTTGTGTCTCGTCAAATCTCATGTATTACTACTATTACTTATTCTGTGGTATTACTAACCCTAATATTATTATAAAGCCGCTGTGTTTGCAAACCCAATGTGAGTCGGAAATAAATTTATTCGAATTTGAATTTGAATAGATCTCGTAATTAAATAAGAAATGTACCATTAATTTGTAACATACATATATAAATAGCATAAGAGGCGACGTGATAACAATTACTTGATTTTGTCGGGTTTTAGTTTTAATATTATCTTGTTTACTGTTTTATTTCATATTGTTATTATGTCAGAATAATATTATGATAACTCGTTTATTTACTTGATAGTATAGTTATTATGTAAATAAACTGAATTTTAAATAAGCGATAAGATATAATAGAATAGAAAACAACTTTTTTATTTGATTACGCGTTTAGCCTAGTTGGTAGTGACCCTGCCTACGGAGCTAGCGGTCCCGGGTTCGATTCCCCGTATGGGCTATATTTGTGTGATGAGCGAGAGTAGTTATTCCTGAGTCTGTCTGTCCGTCCGACTGTCACAGCCAATTTGCTCCACAACTACTGGACCGATTGAGTTGAAATTTGGTACACATATGTAAATTGATGACCCAAACACACATGTGCAAAGTATTTTTTTTTTTTAAATGAATTGTCACTTTCGGGGCACAAATTAGGAAATTAAAATAAAAAGTTTTATAAACCTTACTGTGTCATATATCAAATGAAAGGGCTCGTTATGAGGATCTCGAATATATTTTTGTTATTATTGTAAAATAAATAGTTTTGATTTTATTCATGAAAGAAGACGAAAATTGACCATTCCCCTGATCTCCGAAACTACTGAGACATAAAATTAAAAAAAAAACCCAAAATACAGTTCATTGCTTGTAGATTACAGGAAAACCTATAAGAATTCTAACAAAAAAAAAACGTATGTACGGAACCCTCTCCACGCGAGTTCAACTCACACTTGGCCGGTATTTTTTCTTAGTTTGGGACTAGGTCAATTTGTGTGAGATTGTCTTCTGTTTTTTTCGTGTACAATTGGCAACTCTGACCCACTAACTGTGAAACTGTTATTTTATCAACAAACAAACATATTAAAAATAGATCTGGCAATTGAATCTAGATCAGTAAAGTTAATTCCTCAAAATGGTGTTTAACATCAAAAATCCTTGATGTTTTAATTCCAGAACCCCATAAAAACAACAAACTGAATCAATTTATATTATCTATATAACAAACTACTCAATTAAAAGAAACATTCAATTATTAAAACCGGTAAACTGATACGCTTCACATATAAAAACAGCACTAACACGCAACCTCCACACTCCCAAACTCCATACTCAACTAATCCAAGATGGCGGCGCCCAGGAGCCTGTTCTTGCTGGTTCTGTTGGTAGCGCTGGCCAGCACGCTGGCCGAGCACGTGGAAGATTGCGACGCGGTCTGCGCGCGCCCGCCGAAGACCTGCAAGATAACCATGTTCAAGCCGGAGCCGCCAGAGAGCCGCCGCCGCGCGTCCAGTTCGGCCAGGACCACTTCCAAATCCTCCGATTGAGTTTACTGTAGAAATATAGTTTTCAATTGTAAAAATAATGTTTTTATTACACTTGTGGTTAAGACTTGTGGAGCTGCTTCGAGAAATCTAGCCTCAACTGGCTACCAAGGGAGCGAGACGATACAACTGCGAGATTGCAACACCGACCAATCTGACGCACGATCTGATTATTAACTGGCAAGTTTAAGTTGTCCGAGCGTTCAAAGAACATTTACAGCGTGCATTTTTAATAAGGTAGCTTAACTCTTGCTCGTATCAGCTCGCTCACTCGATCGACAAAAAGCTGTTTTAGGATAACACCTGAGAGCCCTGCCAAGATGCATTGCGCTAACTAGCGTTTCTATTCGATTCGTTTTTAAACCAATCGCGTCCCTGGTAGATGACGTGATACGAAAAGTCACGTGATCTACCAGTGACGCGATTGGTTTAAAAACGAAACGAATAGAAACGTTAGTTAGCGCAATGCATCTTGGCAGGCCCTCTGGTCTCGTATTGGTTTCTCCGCCACTGAAAGCATCTTTAACATCTCACAGATTTTGAAAATAATCGTCGTCCATAGACATGATATAATCCAAGATGGCGTCGCCCAGGAGCCTGTTCTTGTTGGTTCTGCTGGCCAGCACGCTGGCCGAGCACGTGGAAGATTGTGACGCGGTCTGCGCGCGCCCGCCGAAAACCTGCAAGATAACCATGTTCAAGCCGGAGCCGCCGGAGAGCCGCCGCCGCGCGCCGCGGCCAGGACCACCTCCAAATCCGCCAACTGAATTTTACTGTAGAAATATAGTTGTCAATTGTAAAAATATTCTGTTTTCTTAAACTTGTGGAACTGCATCGAGAAATTTTGCCTCAACTGGCTAACAATAAGCGATACGACTACGAGACTGCAACACCAACCAATCTGACGCAACACATCTTTACAAGATGTGGACGAAATTGTTGCCATGTCAGCGAAGTTTTCAACGCGATAGATGAATTTTATTAACTGGCGAGTTTAAACTATCGCAGTTTTTTTAGGGTTCCGTACCCAAAGGGTAAAAACGGGACACTATTACTAAGACTCCGCTGTCCGTCTGTCCATCTGTCCGTCTGTCTGTCACCATGGCTGTATCTCATGAACTGTGATAGCTAGACAGTTGAAAATTCCACAGATGATGTATTTCTGTTGCCGCTATAACAACAAATACTAAAAACAGAATAAATAAATATTTAAGGGGGGCTCTTATACAAAAAACGTATCTTTTTTTGCCGTTTTATGATAGGTATTAATAACGGCAACAGGTAGAGGCTTGAAATATTCACAGAATGTTTAGTTATATATTCACTTTAATTATCCGGTAACGCACATGAAAAAAACGGTCAAATTGAGAAAACTCCTCCATTTTTGAACCGGGTTAAAAATATATAATTAAATTAAAATGAAAAAATATTTAAGGGGTCCCATACACCATACGTGATTTTTTATAGATAATGGTAAGGATCCCTTCGTGCGCGAGCCTGACTCGCACTTGGCCGGTTTCTTAAAATAAAGCTTGTTTAATCTGGATGGTTCTTATCTAGATTTCATGAAAATCTGTTGGGCCGTGTAAGATATATCGGCTTTTAAAGTAGGAGCCGCCATTAGGTTTCTCTGTTTAATCCTCCCACAAATAAAGGCTAACTTGTTTTGACGAGAAATATCAACATTAACTGACTGAGAGCAAAGGCTATCAAATAAAGATAGACCGGTTGCGATGCTAATTAGTTAAGTTTACTTTATGAGATCAAGGCTTCAACGAAAAATAGCCAAGCAACACAAATATCATCATCTATGTATATATTAGGAGTAATGAGTGCAGCGAGGGATTCAAGCTTGCCCAAGAGCTTTATCCCAAAGAAGAATACTCTACTTTTCTCACCTTTTCTTTTATTTTCTTTGTTTTGCGTATATCCTTGTAGTGGCCAGTTCGATTTACAAATAAGTTCTGTTTGCTGTAGGTTTCTATGGAACAATTTTTCATACGAATTCAAATCTCATTATTAACCAGCGGGTTATAATGAGATTCAGTACAATATTATAACCACAATATTGTACTGAATCTCATTATAACCCGCTGGTGAGCCGATGGCTATAATCACTTACTTTAGGTGAGGTTTGCATGATATATAATTGGGCAAATTCGAGCATGTGATGTGAAAACATCTTTACATATTAAACAAAGTCGCTTCCCATTTCTGTCCCTCTGTATGTCAGCTTAGAATGGCTTAGATCTTTCAAACAACGCAATGGTTTTTATCAGTAAATAGTGATTCAAGAGAAAAGTTTTTATGTACAATCAATTCTGGATTATGTACGGGTGTTACAGAAAACTCGCATAAACCAAAGCGAAGCAAGGGCGTGTACCTAGTAATATATAAAAGAAGAAACTGACCAGCTGATCGATCAACGCACAGCCGGAACCGCTGGACCTAGGGACTTGAAAAAGGGAATATTCCTTGGATATCTCTATCTTGGGATTTTTTTAAATGCGACAAACTCTATGCGTTTACTCAAAAAGTTGTAATGAAAAAAAAAACATGTGGCTTTAAAAACTTCCTTAGTTCATAGTGATTCGAATCATGCAAGAAAATACTGACAAAAAAGGAATTAATACATGAATTTAGGGGTTTTTCGTAACACGGACATAAGGAAAAATTTCAAAAATTCCGATTAAAATGATCAATATCTCGGACACTAATAACAATTACTGAACATACATGGGGGTTAAATCGATAGCTTATGAGCTGCTCTATCATCCCCTTAAAGCTGTCGAACCCGCTACCAAACATAGGATCACAGAGGAGACATAAGATCTTAAACATCCACATCCGCATCCGCATCCGTGGATGTGACCCTTCAAAAATCCGCATCCGCATTCACATCCGCGGATGTGAAAAAATCGGCATCCGCCACATCCCTGTTTTGTAATGGTTGCATAAAACCTTTCAGAAGATAGCAATTTATAAAGATCATGCAGTGTTCATTCACGCGCCAAAGATGGCGCTTCGGATTGTGTTATTCTGCCTGATTGGGGCGATATCCGCTGCTCCTGGCAGGTAAGATTGTTCAACAAAAGCCGAGGAAAAAATATTATTAAGTATCGAAATGTGGATTTTTTTTGAAGAAATCGGTTTTGAAATTTATTACTTGTCCTCGCCTGCACCTTTTCCAATATTCAAGTTAAATTTAAATTGTTATAAATATGAATAAGTACCTACATGCTCTTACAATTTTCTATAGATTATATAGCTTGTTTTTCGCTTTTCAGTTGTTTTTTATTGCAGTCGGGTTTTTTGTTAATTTTTAATAATTTAATTTATTTAAGTCTTTTTAGTTTTTCTTAATAAAATAGTGGTTTAATTAATGATTACTAAGCAATATGAGCTCTGGAACTTAAAATTTTAATGTCGCGAATCTACAAGTGACAAATTACAAGCGAAAGGATTTTACTCGTATTACTTAACATTTACGTATTTTTTCCACTTTCCTGCAAAATAGTAGCATTAAAGTGTTATAATGTATATACATTTGGCATGGGCTATTTAATAGCTTTCATTTGATACCCATATTGTTATAATAAAAAAATAAAAATTTATTTCCCCTCCATATTTTTTTCCGCGGGCGCCATATTGAAATATTATATAGCCTATGTCACTTCGGCAATTAAGACGAATCGAATGACACCTCGTATGTTAAAATCCGTCAAGCCGTTTGAGCTGCAGAGCGTGCCCAGAAATAAACATACACATACATACTTACATACATGGGCTAGCTATCCAGAGAGGTAATGCAGCCAGTGTCATGGGGACCATGCCGCGAGCGGACCTGCTAGAGGGGGTGTTCTTTTTATAGTGGTGATTATTATTTATATCTTTAATATTTGAGTACCTACCTAGCTTAGTTTAATTTTAATTTAAATACGTTTAGTTTTAATTTTTAATTGTATTAATGTTGAATTCTGTACTTAGTTGGATGTAAATAAAGTCTCTACATACATACATACATAAATACATACATACATACATACATGCATACATACATACGCACGAAAAACATAACCCTCCTTCTGACGCAGTAGGGTAAAAATAGGGCAATGTGACATCAATTTTCGATTTACAATCCGTTATTAGATATGAAATACCTAGTTTCAGACGTTAGATGAAAGCGAAGCGTAACTAAGAAATTTGATAAGGTGTAAAAATAATTGAATTTTCACGCGATATTGCACCTTATTTGCTTTACGTACGCGGCAATATTACCAACGCTACTAGATGACACCATACCCAACAATACTATTATCTCCTCAGCTCTCCTACCTACGACACAATAGTGGTCGGTCTGGGGTCCGCAGGAGTCACCGCTGCTACCACTTTGGCAAGAGCTGGTCGGCGGGTGCTAGGGCTCGAGGCCCAAGACAGAGTCGGAGGGAGAGTCTACACCGTGCCGTTTGGAGACGGTATAGTCGAACAAGGAGCGGAATGGTAAGGGTATAACAAAAAGCAAGCTTAAAAAATAAATCACTCATCAGATTCAGATTTGGTGACAATGGGGCCACCTCGGAAGTATACTCCCTAAAACCAAAAAAAAATTGAAGTCGGTCTACAATTGGCAGAGAAATCGAAAAAAATACATACGTATAACCTCCTCCTTTCTTTTTTGAAGTCGATTAAAAAACCCGACTGTTGCTAACCAACTTTATATCGTTATAAACCCTGAAACATAACTGAAAATGAAATATGATGAAAGAAACCTAAAGCTGATTTTTAAATACCTATTCAATGGTACCCCACTTGTTACATAGTTAGTCGTTTTTTTTTTACAATATGGCGCCTAGTTGCCGCCATATTGAATTTTGATTACTGTCATATCTTTAGTGACATTCACAAGATTAAGACAAATCGATTGACATAAGAATCATCAAAATCGGTCCACGCGTTTAGTTTCTAGAGCGCCACAAAGGAGCAAACATATATAGACTGATAAACACATTACCCTCCTCCTTCGACAGTCGGATAATAAGGAGCTAAGGTAAGGGGCAAGATAGATTTGGGGGAAGAGGAACTATGGCATATTTTAGGGGTATTTTTGATCCCGAGTGATCAAAGAATAGTACATTGTTGCATAGGTTAAAAAGTAAGCAATAGATGGACGAGTTAGTTAGTACGAGTCCATCTATTGCACTTTCGGCCGAGGCTTAACACAGTGCTTTTCACGACTACTGCGAGGAAATATAAAAATCAATTGTTATAATATTTTTTTACAACGCACTAAAAATTTTACGCTCTCCCGCTAATTATTACTTTTTTTTAACGATACCGTTCTTAGTTCCGATAAGCGATCCGATGTGATTGGTCGACTTGCTCAATGGAACAGACCAACAATGTTAAGATTTTTGGTCAGTTTAAATTTATAGTTGGCCTGCTCATTCAATGTACAACTATTGATTGTTTTGGGGACCAAGAACAGACGATCTTTCGCCACATTTCCGAGCAGTGCCGTGAAAAAGGAGTTTTTAGAGAAAATAATACTTATTGAATACTTTACGACTAAAGCCGCATTTCACCAAACTGGAATAAGACTTACTCCGAGATTAGTCTATACAAATTCGGCGTTTAATCTAGGTATAAGACCTTATTCCAGTTTGGTCGAATGCAACCTAAGTAGGTAGACTTTATTAGTTCCTGAGAATGAGGCGACTAAAGTGTTATTAATTACCTACTAAAAATCATCAACGACAGCACCAAATAACTGTAAATACAAAACTAGTTTATAGATGTTGTTTTTTGACATAGTTTTTTACGTTTCGGAACCCTACACTAGGCATGGGCCGACGTGCTCTTGCCCGGTTTTTTATTCTAGTGTAATTTTTTGAACAATATCTTTTTTTATCTCTCTAGGATTCATGGTAACCAAAAAAGCAGAGTGTACGACTTAGCCATCGCAAACAATGTGACTATTCTGCAGCAGGACGGTTTCAACGGTTTCTTCCGGTCTGATGGTGGAAACCTTGACAAAGCTTTACTAGACGAGCTTTTGAAAGCTTATATACAAATTAATGAAGGGCCAAAGGATGGACCAGAGCCACTTGGAGTGTTTGTCACCAGGAAGTAAGTATTTCATCAGCTTACTTGTCCACTGCTGGACATAGGGTTCCCCCGTGGGAGCAGAGCTCGGAACCGGTTAATATTTAATCCGTTTTCGGTCATTGAACCTAAACCGGTTTTTCAATTAACCGGTTATGAACCGGTTAATGAAAAATCCGGTTTTTTATCACTATGTTGAGCGAAATTAACCGGTTAATTATAATTTGACGCTGCAATATAATTGTATATAGATATAGCGACGTATGTTATCTCTTTTTAACCGACTTCAAAAAAAGGAGGAGGTTCTCAATTCGTCGGGTTTTTTTTTTATGTATGTTCCCCGATTACTCGAAGACCACTGGAACGATTTGAAAAATTTTTTCGTTGTTCGAATGGGTATACTTTTTAGTTAGTCCCATTGTCACCACGTCAGGATCTGATGATGGGATCATGGAGAAATCAAGAGAACTCCTCAAATATTATAGGCACACCTATAGTGATTTTGGTATTTTTCACTGTAACTCATGCATTTGCTTTTGAAAAGTACTATATCGTGAAGTGGAACTGATGATGAAGACCACAGATGGCCACCGGAACTCCTTAACGGTACCTATTTCAGGGGTGGCGATAAGATATTTCGATAAAGGTAGTTGAGCGACTATGAAGAAGCACATTTAGGTTTAAATATGACTATGACATTCCCGCGGCGTTGTCTGCGGCGAGCTTGAAATGTTCTATAGTTTCTCATTAATATTTAGAAGTGGAGTTACGTAACAGCATAAATAGGATCACTAAAAAGTATAAAATAAAATAAATGTTTAAAAAAACAAAAACCCGCCTTCAAAAATGCAAAAAATAACTTCTTTTAAAATGGTAGGTCAGTCCAACTGAAGTCGGCGTCCCACAATATTTTAAACCAAAAGCCGAATGCAGTTGGACTGACCTACCATTTTAAAAGAAGTTATTTTTTGCATTTTTGAAGGCGGGTTTTTGTTTTTTTAATTACGTTTGTACGTTACGTTACGTAACTTAAAAAGCACTAAAACCTTGGCGTGGCGTGAGTTTTACCGGTAAGGTGCCTTCTATTTACAGGTAACCTATTTTTTTTAAACCGTTCCTTTCATACTCCATCTCTTTCAGATTAATGGAATACATAACAGAAAAGAGACCTGAAGTATTGAACGATCGTGACTTCATTGCTGAGTTCTTGGCGTTTGTCGAACTCGCTAGCAACAACCTGGAAGGTTCCAATAGTTGGAACGACGTAACTACCGAGGATTCCTATGAAACGTTGGGAGGCCATCAGGAGAACAGTTGGGGCAGGAACGGATACAAGACTTTCTTTGATATTATGCTAGTAAGTTTAGTTTTTCATATCTCATACTCTGAAAGTAGGCCATTGTTTCATCTTAGAAGAGGGTTGAACTAGCAATGCACAAGTTGCAGAACATTCTCAGAAGTTAAGAAATCTTCTCAAGAAATTACTGAGAATATTATCGGAATCATTTGAGAGCATTGAGAATGTTCTCTTTCCATGCAAAATTTAAGAATATTCTTGGAAATTTCCGAGAATTTTACATAAGAAACTTTCACAATTTGAGAAGTTACTTTTCGGTACAACGCTAGGTTGAACGCATCACTTTCAACCCGCTGAGGAAAGAAAAGTAATTTGAAATGGAATGAAAAATTGTTCTTACAAACCCGCAATGTTTTTGAAAGTCCTATCGAATAACACCCTACACCATGAGCTACACGAGAAAGAAAAGAGAAAGCTTATTTTTCAAGATTTCTTTTTACCGTTTTGTCAGCGTTTATTAAAAGAAATTTAGACTAGTCAAAATGGACCTTATTGCATAGAAAATGAAGTTCATAACAAAATGAGGTACGCGATTCAGACTCGACGTGACCGGTTTTTTAAATTTATTTTCAGAACAAATATAACGGCGGTCCGGGGTTGGCCAACCTAGAGATCAAACTGTTGACGGAGGTGACGTCGATCTCAGTCCCGCAGCGTCCGGGAGAGAGAGCTGTCGTTATGTGCAAGAACGGGACCACGTACGAGGCTGACAACGTCATTGTTACCGTATCTCTAGGAGTATTGAAGGCTAAGTAAGTTTTTGCATCTGTACATTTATATTTTCATGGCAAGAAGACGAAAGAGTACAGAAGCTAACTGATGGTATAAGCAGGATCTTGAGACCTATAGGCACTTGCATTCTCAAAACGACTTCTTCTTCTTTTTCTTCTCAGCATATAATCATCCACTGCTGAACATATGCCTCTTCCATGGATGTCCATGACGTCCTTGATGCGTGGATTCTGGTCCAGGTCGGCCCTGCCTTCTTCTGGATATCGTCCGACCATCTGGCTGGTGGTCTTCCTCTATTTCGGCTCGGTCGGTCTCCAGTACAGCGTTCTTTGGCTCCATCTGTCGTCGTCTACGCGGCAAACATGGCCGGCCAGTTGCCATTTAAGTGGCGCAAATCTTCTACCGATGTCGGTGACTTTAGTGCGTTGGCGAATGACCTCGTTCCTTATTTTGTCTCGCAGAGAAACTCCAAGCATTAAAGATAAAAGATAACTCAACAATACAAAATTACATCACATAGACACAAAAAGAACAAGACACAGAGAAATTGTTGCGAAACGGCCCCAACTCAGCATTCGCTAGCCGTAAAGCCAGCAGGTCTTCCGTTGGAACCGCTTGGTGAAGAGACGGAAAGTGACACACTTAACACATAACAACTATTTCATACCTCCAACTAACTGTTTCATATCTTTTTGCGGTACCTTGAGTTGGTGCATCAACCCGACCGTCAGCGTGTCCACATGCATGCTCAAAACTACAGAATACTGCAAATGGATTACCAGCCCTGAGGCCATACATGGTGCAAGGCTACTAAAGTTTTTCTTTTCTCTCACTCAAAATGATGACATTCTCATGCGTTGCGATAAACCACGTGGTCAACTGTCGTCCCATACATTTTGAGTGATAGAAAATAGAAAAGTTAGTAGCGTTTGTATCTTGGCAAGAGCCCTTGAGGACCAAGATGTCGTTACTACTTTGGAAAAAACTCGTATCTGATATTTCGAGATGTATGAGTTTGAACTTAATTCTCTTCGCGTTTAAGTTTAAAATCGTTCGTCACGAAATATGAGATACGAGGTTTTTTCAAAGCAATAGGTAGAGAATAAAGTTAAATAAAAGCTAGTAGTAATAATCAAATGGATATAAAACCTCCGAAATAATGGAAACCCTTTCTTTCAGAGCTGATCTCTTAAACAGCCCAACCGATTTCTATAAGACCTTGCTAACAACTTGAAAAAAGGGCTAGGAACCGGTTTAAAAAAATACCGGTTTATTTCGGTTTCGTATATGCGGCTCCGTACTTTTCTAGGGAACGGGAACGTTTTGAGAACTTTATTTTAACTTTAATTAACCGGTTTAATCTACGAGCGGCGAGTCGAGAAACCAACGCGTTCGTTGCAACTTGTGATGTGAAGACGAGCGCGGTACGCGTCTGGATTAACCGGTTTTTTTTAGTCCGAGTCCGGTTAATTCGAAATTAAGTTTATATAAAGGTTCCTCCAAACACCGATTAAAAACCGGTTAATGCGAACGGAACCGAAATGAAAAGGTTTTTCGTCAAGTACGGTTTGAAAATTTAACCGGTATCCAAGCGCTGCTTGAATATACCTATTTGTGTTGTTGTTTACAGACATTCATCCCTGTTCACTTCGCCCCTGCCCCAAAATAAAACGACGGCAATAGAGAAAATGAGCATCGGCGTAGTTGACAAAATTATCCTATCATTTGACACACCCTGGTGGCCGAGCAACTTCTCTTTCGGCAGCCTTATTTGGACGGGGGCAGATAAGAAAAAGTTAGGGCAAGCTGATCATTGGATCTCGAAGGTTCCCTTCGCCAGTCGACCTATGGGGTCGAGTAACACGTTGACTTTGTGGACTATAGGGGAAGTTGCCAAAGAGGTTTGTCAATATTTGTAATAACTGATTTTTTGGTTCACTAATGTGTCGCATAAAGTTGATTGTAATAATTTCGTTTCGCATAAATTTCTTAGCATATTGTCATTTCGCACAATTTTCTTTGGCAGAATAGAATTGGCATAACGTTGATTACAATAATAGTCCTATAATAGAATAATTGTCACGACGAAATTTGTATCGCATACTTAGTAGGCATAAAGTAATAAAGCAGAATAATATTTTACTAATCCTTGATTGTGATTATGTTATAGAAATTATTTAGAAAGCTTTTAGTCTTATTAATTGTACTCCGCCAATTGTAATTCGGGCCTGGCGCTGTTATTGTCGCAGTTCTAACCTAACCTAACCTAACCTAACCTAACCTAACCTAACCTACTTTACTGGTAGCAGTTCGTTACTTACTAATATTATCCTATGGTACAATTATGCCATAATAAATTCGGCGTAAATTCTATTCTGCTACATAAAATTATGCGAAATTAAAGTCGGCGATATTAGTATTCAAGATTTAAAATTCTGTTAAGTGAATGTTATGCGTTATGACAGTTAATAGTATAAGTATACTATTATGCTGAGCTAAAGTATCAATCGGCTAAAAATGTGTCCCAAGCTCTAGGATTGTGTAGCATTGTACCGAAAAGTAACTTCTCAAATTGTGAAAGTTTCTAATGAGAAATTATCGGAATTTTCTAAGAATGTTCTTAAATTTTGTATGGAAAGAGAACATTCTCAATACTATCAAATGTTTCCGATAATATTCTCAGTAATTTCTTGAGAATATTTCTTAACTTCTGAGAATGTTCTGCAACTTGTACATTGCTAGGCTTGTGCTATGAGTACACACAGTAGACAACTATAAACTTACTTATTTAAAGAAATGCATAGAAAACATCTAAGACTCAGGAACATATACTCGCGCTCATCACACAAATATCTGCCCTTACCGGGGTTTGAGCCCAGGACCGCTAGCTTCAAAGACAGTATCACTACCAACTACTTGTAAGCTAACTTGTACAATTAGATAGACTCAACTTCGTTTTGACCGACATGACCGTCCATCTATTGCCTATACTTTCCAGCCTTTGCGACATTGTACTATTATAATACGGTTAAGGCAAGGTGTTATAATTACAGGTGGAATCGTTGCCAGAAGACGTGGTGAAGAGGCAGTCACTGGAGCTGCTGCAGAGGTTTATTGGAGACACCCTGAACATCACCGTGCCTCAGCCCACGGGGATTATTAAGTTTGTATATTAATTGTTTAGCACATTGGCTATATTGGCATTGCACTTTAATGCAACTGTCACATAATGAAGCCTCTTATGATACGAGTGGCAAGGTTAGGCACGAGGCGAAGCGAAAGTTTAATAAATATTAAATAGATAAAAAACCGCCGACAGAAGGACAGACAGACATGGCGACTACGGAACTCTAAAAAGCTCCGGTATAATGAGTACCCCTAATTTCTGAGCTGATATCTCTTAAAGGGCGCAAACATTTTTTTTTGAAACCTAGCTTTGAACCATCTCTGTCAAACCAACAATATTTTATTCAAAAAAATTGCAGTACCCCAATTTATTTTCCAGCGGCCTATGTCGAGCAGAGGACTAATTGACAAGAATTCATATGTGCTTAGGTAGGAAAATAAAATTCAGTCTGTAATTTTTTTACTGCTGATTACAGTAAAAATATTTTTGGATTTTTTTATGCAGTAGTTTTTTTTAATATTTAGGAAAAACAGTAAAAAAAGTTGGATTGTGATTGTTAGGAATAAACTTATAGTGCCCTTGGTCCATTTATTACCATAAGTAATTGAAAAAAATATACAACTGTCATGTCCATTTTTCATCTGTCTGACGGATTACTTGATTCTAACGACATGCTTTCGATTCTCGTAATACTATTGTTTTTATATACGCTATTTAAAATGAAAGTGACTAAAGGATTTGTAAATGCGGATAGCCGCAATCTGTACAAAGTCGACGAATTTATGTTGTTACAGTTGTTATGGTTGACAAGTGACATGACATGACAGTCAGTTCTGTTTCTGTTTAAAGTTACTTTTTTATTTTATATCATGCTAAGATCACGACATCAGTATTCCTAACTTTGTATATACGGTCTTTTTAATGACTATTTCTTTAATAAATTATTAACGACGAATTTAAATTAAATAAAGAAAACCCGAGAAACAAGGGTAGTCTAATTTTTAACCAGCTATTATAAACGCAAAAAAACAACGATGCTTTTTTTTGTTGAAATGTTGTCAATTAGGGTGATGATGATGATGATGATTTATTTTTACACGACTGCCCCAAAAAAAGGAGTGTAATGTTTTCAGGGTTCATGTTTGTATGTATGTATGTATGTGAGATTATTTATTCCACTATAACTTCTAAATCCCTTAACTTGATTTAGATGTGTGAGGTATCGTTAGAATCCTTACGTCATCCCGGGTGACATAGGATACCTAAACTGTTAAAATTGAAATAACAACAATGGCAAAATGACAATTATTAACATATGAAGGTATATCGACGACATTATACAAAATGCAGTCGGGTTTTTAAAGCTTGCTTTTCATATAGTTATTACAATTTTATTTTGGAACTTTGTCAAATTACAGTTTTGTAGTATCAAGTGTCTCTGAGTTAAACGGTGGACAGACGGACAGACGGACATGGCGAAACTATAAGGGTTTCTGGTGGACTATGGAACTAAAAATCACGTCCGAATAAGTCCATCCGTTTAAGAGCTACAAACCCACAGACACACACATATACACGTTAAACTTGCCACGGACAAACACCCCTCTTTTACCAAGCGGGTTAAAAATTTAACGTTAACAAAATTATATCTAATCTAAACTACCCTTTCAGGTCCAGCTGGTACTCGAATCCTTTTACCCGTGGAAGCTACACCTTCGACAATATCCTCACCCCGCAGTACCCGCAGGCTCGCAGCTGGCTCGGGGCTCCGCTGACGGACTCGGCCGGAGCCCCACGTGTTCTCTTCGCTGGGGAAGCCACTAATATAAATCACTTCAGCACTGTACACGGGGCGAGCGAGACGGGGTATAGAGAAGCGATGAGGTTGCTGCCAGCAACCACCCTCTAGTGAAATAAATCTGTACGATTCTCCTTGGAAGTTTTTTTCTAAACCATAGAGAAGGCAAACGAGCACACAAGCCACCTGGTTCCTATTTCACCATCCTGACATTGACAGGTGATAGATGACATTTCAGTGTACATTTCGCAGCTTGTATGAAGCCCAGTGACGTGAAAACCAGTTAACTCTGCAATGTATACCAAATTGTCACCTGTCACCTATCATTGTCGTTCACGGACGTGCCGTTTCTCTCGGCGACAGATCGAGTGCGTACAACTGGATGGGCGTAATATTTTGACAACATTCACGGGCGCGCCAGACTGATTAGAAAATAGCAGCCAGAGAACACATTCACGACGATGCCATTTGGCTTCGCGCGTTGGCGTAGCGTGTTCAAACGTAGGATTTCGACATTCACGATAGTTCCATTCGGATGGCGCGTTGGCGTGTCGCGCTGGCTTTCCGTCCATTTGGAAATCCAACGGACCGCGCCAAGTACTTTTAAACGCTAAAGTTTTGACATGCACGGGTTGTTTTTGGCGCGGCGCTGCTATATTCGGCTTGATGGAGCGGTCGTGAATGCCCAGCTTAAACGGGATCTGGGGGTTCTCTGCCTTTTGGCAGAAATATGTTTGGCAAAATGTATTGTTTCCCAACCGTTTCATTTGCTAACCCGCTTTTTCTGTAACTCTAATTATTTCAGGTTTTTTATAAAAACTAACCTAACCTTACCTAATAGTTCTACACGATGGTACTAAAATAAATCCTGAAATATTTACAGTTACAGAAAAAAAAGCGGATTGGCAAATGAAACGCGGAAACGATAAATTATGCCAAACATATTAGGTCAGGAGTACCCTAAACTGACGCACGAGTATGAAGAGACTTATGAGTGAGAGGAAGCGAGGGAAGTTTGTCTGGATCGTAGAAAGTCGAAGGAAGTGGTCTCTGCCTACCCCTACGGGAAAGAGGCGTGATTGTACGTATTTATTACGGCCAAAAGACAGGATAATTAGGTATCTGAGACCCATGGACATTTGCGACTACAATCTAAAGACTGGAAATGCGAAACTATACATACACCTTTTTTTTTTGCCACTAAGTCACAGACAACATAGAAGGTTACATTGTCTGTGCTTTAAGCTATACAGGGTGGAAAACACGAATGCCACATGGACGGCAACTATCTTAAATATTAGAATTAGCAAATTCACTAGGTCCCCAGATTTGTGCCACTATCGAGTCAAACAATGGTATCGAGTGATTTCAGTTTGATTTGTATCCCTACTTGCATCATATCCGATACTGAGCAGCAATACTGCAAAGCTACAGGCTTTAATAAACGCTTAGGTTGGTTTGGAAACGCCGCGTTCGTTTACCAAAAAACGACGTAATATCTGTAGGCTTTTCATAATGACCTGTTTAAATGTTTCAGAGGGCCCTGCCAAGATGCTTTGTGCTAACAAGCGTTTCTATTCGATTGGTTTTTAAACCAATCGCGTCACTGGTAGATGACGTGATACGAAAAGTCACGTGGTCTACCAGTGACGCGATTGGTTTAAAAACGAATCGAATAGAAACGTTAGTCAGCGTAGTGCATCTTGTCTGAGCCCTCAGATGTCGTATTGCAACATAAAAACATGTCTACACTATATTATAAAGAGGAAAGATTTGATTTTTTTGTTTTTGTTTGTTTGAATCGAATAGGCTCCGAAACTACTGGACCGATTTGGAAAATTCTTTCACCATCACAATCCTACATTATCCTTGATGAACATAGGCTAAGTTTTATTATCCTGCGCGGGCAACGGCTAGTTCATTATAAATTCAAACCTTAACGTTTGTTTCATTTAACCTTTAGTTTCGTAAAAATATATGTACTATATGAAATAAATCGAATCAAGTAACCAATGTTAACCAAGTTGTTAACAAGGGATAAAAGGCACTTATTTCTAACTTATCCAAGAAAAGAAATAAATACGTAACACAATATACGAAAAGGAACGCGTTTTATTCAATGATATCACATACAATTTAGGATCAGAAAATATCAAATCAAATACCGATCAAAGCGCATCGTAGTCAATAGTAGGAGCCGAGTCGTGGACGCCGGGGCTGGGCACTGCTTCGCTGGCAGCGGGCAGTGCCGCGGGCTAGTAGCAGTTCATGCGGCCGCCTGAGCAGCTCGCTCGGTTGTACCCGTGGGCGCGGCAGCACTCGTCCCTCTCCGCGGGGATGCGGCTGCAGACCTGGTCGCACGGCCCCACGCGCACCGCCACGGCGCTGGCCAGCACCAGCGCCAGCATCACTACCACCAACAGAGTCTTCAGAGCGGCCATCTTGGATCTGAGCTTTGGAGTTGACTTGGCTAACGATGAAGAGGTTGTGAGGATCGCTCGGACCGCGGGCCTTATATATTAGTCTGGAGTACATTGGGGAAATACGCGTTAGTTTTTGCTTGATTTTCCTCAACTTTGTTATTGTGTAAGAATAAATTGATCGGATATGATAATAAGATCGAGAGTTCAGCGGTTTATTAGGGTCGAACATAATCCTCATAAATATCTTCTTCATTTAGATATTTAAATTAATTTTTAAGTCCCTAGCTGCAAACCAACTTGCTGTCGCCCAAAGCTGAGAACCCTTTTCAACGCCATGTTAAATCTTTTGTTCTGTTTGTCATCTGTTTTTTTTTTTCAATGTGTGTATGCGTTGAATAAATTATGTCCGTTCTATTCTATTCAAGCAATAAATAAATATTAGGGGACAATCTTACAGAACTTGACCTAGTCCCAAACTAAGTTCTTGGGTTGTACTATGGGTACTAGACAACAATATAAATACTTATATAGAGAAATAAATAGTTCACTAATGTTTTACCAAATGATCATTTGATAAACTATATGTATTTTTATTTTTATTTTTTGTGGTTATTAATCTAACCTAACTTAACTTTTTTAATAAGCTCATGTAACCTATGTTTAAGCACAATTTCATTTTTGCGAAATGATAGTTTGTAAAATGATATAGTTTGTCAAATGATGATTTGGTAAAAGTCAGGATACCGAAATAAATACTTGAATTCAAAGAAAACATCCAAGACTCAGAAACAAATACTCTCGCTCATCACACAAACATTTGCCCATTACGGGAATCGAAACCGGGACCGCTAGCTTCGTAGGCAGGGTCACCAACTTAACTAGGCTAACGCGTCTTCAATATGCCCTATATTAGAACTGTGTCACAGTCACGTTATGATTCAAGTCGTAAGCAGTATCAAAGAAATCGAAAAACCGTTCTATGATGGGTCAGGATTTGACTCTAACAAAAATTTGCGTTTTAAAACTTAATATTTCATAAACGAATCCCTTAATCGAAAAATTGTCTTCAAAAACCCGCAATATTTTTAAAGGACCTATCCAACGAAACCCCAAACTATGGGGTACACGAGAAAAAAAAATACGTCCCCACGTTACGTGTAGGGAAGGCAAGAGTAAAAAAAAAATTACGGCTTTCTAGTACTAAGAGTCTCTGAGCTAGGCTACGGACGGACATGGCGAAACTATAAGGGTTCCTAGTTTGACTACGGAACCCTAAAAACGGGACCCTATTAGAAAGAAAGAAAGAAAGAAAGAAAGAAAGAAAGAAAGAAAATCATTTATTCGTGACAAAAATAATCCAGAACAGATACAAAAACGTAGGTACAAGATGAAAGTAGTCACGAAATGGTCCTCGAATTACTAAGACTTCACTGTCCATCTGTCTGTATGTCTGTCCGTCTGTCTGTCACCAGCTCACCAGGCTGTATCTCATGAACCGTGATAGCTAGACAGTTGAATTTTTTACAGATGATGTATTTCTGTTGCCGCTATAACAACAAATACTAAAAACAGAATAAAATAAATATTTAAGGGGCTCCCATACAACAAACGTGTTTTTTTTTTGCTATTTTTTGCTCGATATCAATAACGGCAACAGGTAGACGCTTGAAATATTCACAGAATATTTAGTTGTATATTCGTAAAATTTATATTCAAAATAGGCAATCAAAAATTATTAAAAATAAACAAAAAACCCGACTGCAATAAATAAAAATAACTGAAAAGCGAAAAACAAGCTCTATAATCTATAGAAAATTGTAAGAGCATGTACTTATTGATATTTATAACAATTTAAATTTAACTTGAATATTGGAAAAGGTGTTCCAGGCGGGGACAAGCTAGTCCAAATGTATTCTTTTTTCAAGAAATAGGTTTTGAAGTTCATTGCTTGTCCCCGCCTGCAATACCTTTTCCAATATTCAAGTTAAATTTAAATTGTTATAAATATCAATAAGTACATGCTCTTACAATTTTCTATAGAATCTAGAGCTTGTTTTTCGCTCTTCAGTTATTTTTTTTATTACAGTCGGGTCTTTTGTTAATTTTTAATAATTTAATTTATTTAACTCTTTTTAGTTTTTATTAATAAAATAGTGGTTTAATTAATTTCCTTACTAAGCAATATATAAGCTCTGGAGCTTACATTTTTAATGTCGCGAAGCTATAAGTGACATAATTACAAGGGAAACTCTCTTTCTAGCGAAAGGAGTTTATTACTTAACATTTACGTATTTTTTTGACTTTCCTGTCAAAATAGTAGCATAAAAGTATCATAATGTATATATATTTGGAATGGGCTATTTAATAGCTTTCATTTGATATCCATATTTTTATAATAAAAAAAAAAATTTTTTATTCCCCCTCCATATTTTTTTCCGCGGACGCCATATTGAAATATTATATACCCTATGTCACTTCGGCAATTAAGACGAATCGAATGACACCTCGTATGTTAAAATCCGTCAAGCCGTTTAGGCTCCAGAGCGTGTCCAGAAATAGACATACATACATACATACATACGCTCGAAAAACATAACCCTCCTTCTGACGCAGTCGGGTAAAAAAACTTTTTACGTTTATTATCTCTCGTACATAAATTCTTTAAGTCAGGGGTTTTAAATAATTTTTCACTTCTCATGCTCAAAAAGTGTGTCATATTAGACTTATCAAGCGAGACTCAAGTAGTACATGTAAACCCTAGAGAATACATTACATTCATATTTCCCCTAGGGAAAATATGAAATGGAAAATAGAATGATTTATTTGTACAAAACATTTTAATTTGTCCAATCAAAATACTTCACCAAATTAAATCCACCAATCAAAATACTTCACGAAATTAAATCAACCTATCACAATACACATCGACTGTCAATCGGAACGTTAGGTTCTTTTTGGTACGCATACTCTTTAACTATATTAACTGTTTAAAAGAAACTTTGTATTTGGTATGAACCAACCAGAATACAGCTATATTAAAATCGACCAATCAGGGAACAGAATTAATTTCTCAAAACATTAGGTGTTTTTTAGTCCCTATTTTACAGTCGTTAAAATATGATTAACCCTTTATAGGGCAATTTTAAAACCTGGTACTAAAAATGACCACTTATAACTGATACTTTTTGTATTTTTTATTAAAAGAAATTTGTGCGAATAGTTGAAACCTAATGAGGCTAGAATTCAGTTCTATTTTTAGTTTTGCCCTATCGATTGTGCAACGCTTTGAAGCGCTAAATACTCACACGGTCAGTGGCGTTTATTTGCGGTATCTATATTTTGTATCTGTGTTAAAGTACTTTTGAAAAAAAAACATGCCGCCAAATTAAAACAATATTTTAGCCGTAGAATATCTTTACTAATTTTTTACCTTTGTATAGGTAATGTTTTTATTTTCTCGCAATCGAAGTGAAAAGTAGAGTGTATTACTCGGGTCTAAAAGCCATATTAGGTACCCCTCGAACAATTTTCCCTCGGCTTGCTCGGGAAAATAACCATCTCGTGGTACTAAGTATGGCTTATTTTAGACCCTAGTTGTACAATCTACTATTATCCTTTTATTTCAATAACGTTTTAACAGTCGTGGGTGTTTTCAATTTTTTAAATTTTGCTTTATACCTGACTGCGTCAGAAGGAGGGTTATGTTTTTCGGGCGTATGTATGTATGTATATATGTATGTATGTATGTATGTATGTATGTCTATTTCTGGGCACGCTCTGCAGCCTAAACGGCTTGACGGATTTTAACATACGAGGTGTCATTCGATTTGTCTTAATTGCCGAAGTGACATAGGGTATATAATATTTCAATATCGCGTCCGCGGAAAAAAATATGGAGGGAGAATAAAAAAATATATTTTTTATTATAACAATATGGGTATCAAATGAAAGCTATTAAATAGCCCATTCCAATTAATATATATACATTATAACACTTTGATGCTACTATTTTGCAGGAAAGTCAAAAAAATACGTAAATGTTAAGTAATAAACTCCTTTCGCTAGAAAGAGAGTTTCGCTTGTAATTTGTCACTTGTAGCTTCGCGATATTAAAATTTTAAGTTCCAGAGCTCATATATTGCTTAGTAATCATTAATTAAACCACTATTTTATTAATAAAAACTAAAAAGAGTTAAATAAATTAAATTATTAAAAATAAACAAAAAACCCGACTGCAATAAAAAACAACTGAAAAGCGAAAAACAAGCTATATAATCTATATAAAATTGTAAGAGCATGTACAGTCAACAGCATAAATAAGTGATTATTTATGTACCTTGTCGCTTTCAATCGTTTCATAATTTTTTATGACATTTCAAACACGGCGTTTAAGTGACAAGGTACATAAATGATCACTTATTTATGCTGTTGACTGTACTTATTGATATTTATAACAATTTAAATTTAACTTGAATATTGGAAAAGGTATTGCAGGCGGGGACAAGCAATAAATTTCAAAACCTATTTCTTGAAAAAAAAAACATTTGAACTAGCTTGTACCCGCCTGGAACACCTTTTCCAATAATCAAGTTAAATTTAAATTGTTATAAATTAAATATGAATAAGTACATGCTCTTACAATTTTCTATAGATTATAGAGCTTGTTTTTCGCTTTTCAGTTGTTTTTTATTACATATACATATATAGATGTTAGCGTCAGCTGGCTTAAAAAATACGACATCACTTACAAACATCAGTCATCACACATAAAAAGCGCTAGGTAGATAAAAAAACCGGCCAAGTGCGAGTCGGACTCGCGGATGAAAAGTTCCGTACCATTACCTATAAAAAATCACGTTTGTTGTATGGGAGCTCCCCTCAGATATTTATTTTATTTTAATTTAATTATTTATTTTTAAAGTGAATATACAACTAAATATTCCGTTATTATAGACGAGGCGCTGGCCTAGTTAGTAGTGGCCCTGCCTACGAAGCTAGCGGTCCTGGGTTCAAATCACGATAAGCGCAGATATATTTTGATGAGCGCGAATATTTGTTTCCGAGTCATGGATGTTTTCTATGTATTGAAGTATATATTTCTCTATATAAGTATTTATATCGTTATCTAGTACCCATAGTACAAGCCTAGAGCTTAGTTTGGGACTAGGTCAATTGGTGTGACATTGTCCGCTGAAAAAAAAATGTAATAATAGTATGTTGCCAAATTATAGCTTTAAGGCCCCGAAAACAAAATGGGTTTTATGACCGTTGACTGCGATACCCTAAAAAGGTTTTAATATTGATTCGCTAAAAGGAAGGAAAATATGTGGAATTCCAAACCAGTAGATTTAGGTATTATCTTGAAACCTGCTTGAAGATCACATCTCTAATTTTTTAAATTTTTATCCTGTTCATGTTTTTGTTATTTTGTTTCACATGTCGTCGACATGGGTGTTGTTTCTCCAATAACTTGTCTGTGGCCTCGAAGGCTAATTATCTCAATCAATTATAAAAATAATCATGTGTTTTGTTTGAAAGGAAAATAAACCAGTTTTTGGTCATTTTAAGTTCATATTCGTAGAGCCTGCGAGCCTAGTATGGTTGTTTATCGCGTGACAAAATGTGGATAAAGCATCCGTCACTGTCGTTCTTATGGGAGTGTCAGAAAGTGACGGATGTTTTATACATGGAATAAAAACTAAAGGCATAGACACCGTACTAAATAAGCAGAAAATACATTATGGTTCACTTTTTACTTATGGTTTTCATAGTGAGTTGGAACGAGATGAATCTATAGCTGTTCTTTCGTTACCTATTTGGTACATCTTCACAAGTAAGGCGTGATTTGGACCTATAAGCACCTATAGTATTTGGACCTATAGACAAGGAAAGACAAATTCCTATAGGAAGGACAAAGAAGTCCCTGTGTAAAACCTTGTGACAATGACAGTTAAAGAAGAAAAAACAGCCTACTTTTTGTTTAATTTTTTCTCATATAATACGTAATCAAAAAAGTAGAGAAAGATAGCTGACGCAAAGTACGTCTTATAGTCCGGTTTCCATGCTATATGTCTGTTGTATTATCCACATTTTGTCACGCGATAGACGCAGGCATATTAGGGCCCCTGCATTAACTTATACAGGATGTAATCGTTAAGTGTAGCCAGGCGATTATTCCGTAAATATAACAGATATCAGAAAACTTGAATCTGATATCGAAAATTCGAAAGTACTGTAGTGCGCATATTACCTACTCACAAGTTTAAATAAAATAGTAATAAACGTCAGTTGTCGTTACAAGTGGCGGTATATGATTGTTGTCTTTTAACAAGCTAAATGAGGGTAAGGTGAGAATATCATGAAGATGACAAATCGAACAAAGGAAATGTATCACGCCGGATCGCGGCTGGTGATTATTATTGTGAAAATATGTTTGTTATGGCGTGATCATTGCGTTAAATTATTCGTGAGTTGATTGTGTAGTAACGGGGTAAGTGTTAGTGTGTAATTTGTGAATAGTGAGATGTTAATGTCTGCGCGATGCTTGGGTAATGAATGACAGGTAATATTGTCCGCAGCTTTTGGAAACGCCCTTTCGCGTGCGGTGCACACGGGGTCTGTAGAAAATTAATATTTGGAAACCCGCTCAGATTTACATAATTCCGGGAGCGTTGAATTGATCTTAGGAATACTTATGGGAGGTCATAGCGGTCGATGCGGGAGCTTGTTTTCGACCAGAATGATAGGCGACTGATGGTCTAGCGGAAAGGGCATTGGGCCAGCACGTAGCCGAACCGAGTTCGAATCCGACATCTGTGATATCATCCATCTTTTTGTGTTTTTATTTTTGTTATTTTTATCTTGTGTTGCATGCTTTAATTTATTTTATTTTCATTTTATTATTTTAGGATATGTTAATAGGTAGTTAGCAGAAACCTTGTTTATGTGCTTTTTTAAATGTTTTATTTTATTGTGATGAATTCAATTTATTAATTTTAGTCTTTCTTGATTAAATTGATTTTGCTTGAGAGATCGGTATTTGTATTTACTAATCCACGTGGTAAACTTGTCTTGCGAACCCGATGCATTACAGTACGTTACCCAATGAGTAAAATCACATCAATAACTTTTTATAATATAAAAAAAACAAAAAACCGCCTTCAAAAAGCAAAAAATAACTTCTTTAAAATGGTAGGTAAATAGGTCAGTCCAACTGAAGTCTGCTTTTGGTTAAAATATTGTTGGACGCCGACTTCAGTTGGACTGACCTATTTACCTACCATTTTAAAGAAGTTATTTTTTGCTTTTTGAAGGCGGTTTTTTGTTTTTTTAAACATTTATTTTATTTTATACTTTTTTAACCGACTTCAAAAAAAGGAGGAGGTTCTCAATTCGTCGGGATATTTTTTTTTTTTTTTTTTTTATATGTATGTTCCCCGATTACTCGAAGACCACTGGACCGATTTGAAAATTTTTTTCGTTGTTCGAATAGGTGTACTTTCTAGTTGGTCCCATTGTCACCACGTCAGGATCTGATGATGGGATCATGGAGAAATCAAGAGAACTCCTCAAATATTATAGGCAGACCTATAGCGATTTTGGTATTTTTCACTGTAACTCATGCATTTGCTTTTGAAAAGTACTATATGGTGAAGTGGAACTGATGATGAAGACCACAGATGGCCACCGGAACTCCTTAACGGTACCTATTTCAAGGGTGGCGATAAGATATTTCGATAAAGGAAGTTGAGCGACTATGACGAAGCACATTTAGGTTTAAATATGACTATGACATTCCCGCGGCGTTGTCTGCGGCGAGCTTGAAATGTTTTATAGTTTCTTATTAGTATTTAGAAGTGGAGCTACGTAACAGCATAAATAGGATCACAAAAAGTATAAAATAAAATAAATGTTTAAAAAAACAAAAAAACCGCCTTCAAAAAGCAAAAAATAACTTCTTTAAAATGGTAGGTAAATAGGTCAGTCCAACTGAAGTCGGCGTCCAACAATATTTTAACCAAAAGCAGACTTCAGTTGGACTGACCTATTTACCTACCATTTTAAAGAAGTTATTTTTTGCTTTTTGAAGGCGGTTTTTTTGTTTTTTTAAACATTTATTTTTAGTGATCCTATTTATGCTGTTACGTAGCTCCACTTCTAAATATTAATGAGAAACTATAGAACACTTCAAGCTCGCCGCAGAGAACGCCGCGGGAATGACATAGTCATATTTAAACCTAAATGTGCTTCGTCATAGTCGCTCAACTTCCTTTATCGAAATATCTTATCGCCACCCTTGAAATAGGTACCGTTAAGGAGTTCCGGTGGCCATCTGTGGTCTTCATCATCAGTTCCACTTCACCATATAGTACTTTTCAAAAGCAAATGCAAGAGTTACAGTGAAAAATACCAAAATCGCTATAGGTGTGCCTATAATATTTGAGGAGTTCTCTTGATTTCTCCATGATCCCATCATCAGATCCTGACGTGGTGACAATGGGACCAACTAGAAAGTATACCCATTCGAACAACGAAAAAATTTTTCAAATCGGTCCAGTGGTCTTCGAGTAATCGGGGAACATACATAAAAAAAAAAAAAAAATATCCCGACGAATTGAGAACCTCCTCCTTTTTTTGAAGTCGGTTAAAAACCAGAAATATCCCAAATATTAACTTCAAGCCCTCCCATACATTTAGTAGGTACGCCGTTCGTTGACAGACTTGAGAGGCTTTAGTTTATCATATGATTCATGAATTGTTTTATTCATTCGTGTAAATTATTTGAATATTACTACTTTTGTTAAAAAAAAGTTATTAATGTGAATTTACTCATTGGGTAACGGAAACGCGGAACTTTGTGTGTGTGTGTGAATGTGTGTGTGTGTGTGTGTGTGTGTGTGTGTGTGTGTGTGTGTGTGTGTGTGTGTGTGTGTGTGTGTGTGTGTGTGTGTGTGTGTGTGTGTGTGTGTGTTAGTTTGTCACTCCTTCACGCTGCACCGGCTGGACGGATTTGGATGAAATTTGAAATGGAGATAGCTTATACCCTGGATAAACGCATAGGGTACTTTTCATCCCGGAAGTTATCGAGGGAATAACCATAATCAAAATGTACAAGGACGAAGTCGTGGGCAGAAGCTAGTAGGTTATTATAATTGACACCATTAGTGTTACTTGCGTCTGTGGTTGGATGCTAGCGTCATCTTGCGGCGGTGAGTACTCCTTATTGTTCAGGCCTAGTCACTTCATTTACCAAGATTAAAAATGAGTTATTGTTGACTTAGACGAATGAATCAAACATTCATCGAGTTATTAAATATTAAATACATACATTAAATCACGCCTGTTTCCCAGAGGGGTAGGCAAAGACCACGTCTTTCCACCTGCTACGATCCTGACAAATCTCTTTCGCTTCTTCCACATTCATACTTACATCGAGTCATGCATGCGCGTCGGTTTCGGGTACTTAAGATTCGGCCCTTTTCCAGTATTTCTCGTATTTGGTTCGAAAAAGTACGCCTAGGGCGGCCCCTTCCGACCCTCCCACTCACTTTCGCTCTGTATATCTCTTTCGTCAGTCTTCTTTCATCCATCCTTTCCAAATTACCGAACCATCGAAGCATGCCCTTTTTAACCGACTTCAAAAAAAGGAGGAGGTTCTCAATTCGTCTATTTTTTTTTTTTTTTTTTTAATGTTTGTTACCTCAGAACTTTCGACTGGGTGAACCGATTTTGAAGATTCTTTTTTTATTTGAAAGCTGGTGCTTCCAGATTGGTCCCATTTTTTTCAAAATGAAGATCTGATGATGGAATCCATGAGGAATCGACGGAACTCTTCAAAATTTATAGGCACACCTATAGCGATTTTGGTATTTTTCATTGTAACTCGTGTATTTGGTCTTGGAAACCACTATTTGGTGAAGTGGAACTGATGATGAAGACCACAGATGGCCACCGGAACTCCTAAACGGTATATATTTCGAGGGTGGCGACAAGATATTTCGATTAAGATAGTTGAGCGACTATGACGAAGCATATTTAGGTTTAAATATATGACTATGACTTTCCCACGGCGTTGCTTGCGGCGAGATTGAAATGTTCTATTGTTTCTTGAGAAATGGGAGAATAACAGCATAATTATGATCACTAAAAAGTATAAAATAAAAAAAAGTTTAAAAAACAAAAACCCGCCTTCAAAAAGCAAAAAATAACTTCTTTAAAATGGTAGGTAAATAGGTCAGTCCAACTGAAGTCGGCGTCCAACAATATTTTAACCAAAAGCAGACTTCAGTTGGACTGACCTATTTACCTACCATTTTAAAGAAGTTATTTTTTGCTTTTTGAAGGCGGGTTTTTGTTTTTTTAAACATTTATCAATCTTAGTCACTACATCTTCTTTTAAATATTATTCATTATACTAGCGAGTTTTTTGTAGCATCCGTATATAATCCAGAATGTTAATACCTTAGCGTACATACAGAGGGACCGAGGTCGGGAAGCGATTTTGTTGTTACTGTACGTATTTAAAAAAAAAGTGTCATAGATTTCTCTGTCAATTGCGTTGCGGACCGATTTTAAAAACTCTTTCGTTTTTTATCAAAAAACGTATCCTGCTAGACGCGTGCGTGGAACCCTCGGTGCGCGAGTTCGTCGCAATTGACCGGTTCTGTTTACTTTGTGTGGCCATAATAAACGTAACATACCTGTCAATCATCCGTTGAGATCACTCCTACCCTCCTAAATAAAAAGGACGCATGCGCAATTTGTTAGTCGACGTAAATTTAACCCTCCATCTTAAGAAATAAGATCACAATACATACGAGGTTCTCTGAGACATACGGCATTTTTTCTAAGGAGGGCAGACTAGCTGTTCATTGCCAAGTCAGTAGACCGCGATGATGAATGAGGAAAATATAATGAAGCAGTATTAGGGTTAATTACGCAATTAAATTTAATTGAGGTTAAAATTATAGGTTATTTATTAACCCCTACGTATTAACTATTAGATAGATAACAACCCCCGATATAATGGTGTCCCCTTCTTTCAGAGCTGATATCTCTTAAACGGCTCGACCAATTTTCATAAAATCTAGCTAAGAACCACCGCTAGAAAATCTGCTTTCAAGTAAAATAAACCGCATCCGAATCGGTTCACCCGTTTAAGAGCTACGGTGCCACAGAAAGATAGTCAGATACATAGATACACACGTCAAACTTATAACACCCCCTCTTTTTGCGTAGGGGGGTTAAAAAGAGGGGTTTTATGTATGTCTTTAACGTGTTTCTATGTATCTATGTGTCTGTTTATCTGTATTTTTGTCTGTGCTATCCTCGACGTGTTTATACCCGACTGCCCGAAGGAGAGTTATGTTTTTCGAGCGTGTATGTATGTATGTACGTATGTATGTATGTTTATTTCGGGGCACGCTCTGCTGCCTAAACGACTTGACGGATTTTACATTATGATTTGTCATTCGATTCGTCTTAATTATCGAAGTGACATATGGTTTATAAAACTTCAATATGGCGTTGCGATAAAAATATATTATGGGACACCCTGTATAATGGGCTATCGGGATAAAATGATATGGATTTCATTGATGAAAACTATGGTGCCTGCCTGGCCAATACTACTACTGGTACTTTGGTTAAAATGGCAGACGGTGACTCGCCAACTCAATTGGGATGCGAAATAATACTATTATTTATGTTAATTGAAAGCTATGATGTATAACATTATATATTTCTCAACCAAAATGTACCAAAATGGTGAAAAAGGAACTCTTATGGTGAGACTTCGTTGTCTGTCTGTATGTCACAGCAGGTTTTCTCAGCAACTACAAATGCTATCGACTTGAAATTTGGCAGAGTTATACAACTTGCTTGCCCGCATCTGTTTTTAGTAAAAGAAATATGAAATTAAATTTATAAATTGTTGAAAAGGGGTCTCGAATGGGGGGTTGAAAAATGAAAGGGATTTGATTATAGCAAATGGGGTGTCATATGAAAGGGCTTAATTTATGGCCAAAAATGTTTAAAAAATGACTTATATTTGAACAAATCCTGACATATAGATAATATTTATATTTCACGGGAAAAATAAAATAAAGTGCTCATTATTTACAGTTTTTGAGAAATAACCAAAAAACTTAAAAAATCTGTTTGTATTGCATAGAAAATAAAGTTCATAGCAAAATGAGTATTTTCTTTTGCGGTTACTAAGAATAGAAAAGCATAGGAACCCTCGGTGCGCGAGTCAGACTCGCACTTGACCGGTTTTTTAAAAATTCAACCGTCGCGCTGTGTTGCAATGGGACTTTAATCATCGCATAGGTTGCATTAGAACTAACCATAAGTTAATATTAGGCAACTATCGCAGGCATTGTAGTTTTACATAATATACAGATGTTTACTGAACGTAGAATCTAACCTGCGACCTTTCCTGGTAACTATTGGGTGGAGAAAACTTGGTCATAACAAACAACTTTAGGAGGTAGGTACCTAATTTTTGTTTGTGGTTTCACAAACAGCGGTGTGGAGGGCATGCGTCAAAAACCGTACGGATACGACACGTCACTGCGATTCCGTACCGTCACCGTTTTTTAAGCAGCGGTTTGGAGGACATGCGATAAAAACGGTACGGATACGATGCGTCACTGCGATTCCGTACCGTCACCGTTTTTTAAGCATTGGTGTGGGCGTAACTTTATAATGCTATTTAATAGCTTTTATTTGATACCCATATCGTTACAATAAAAAAAAAACCACTCCATTTTGTTTTTCGCGGACGCCATGTTGAAATATTATATACCCTATGTCACTTTGGCAATTAAGACGAATCGAATGACACCTCGTAAAAATCCGTCAAGCCGTTTAGGCTGCAGAGCGTGCCCAGAAATAGACATACATCCTACATACATACTTACGTACATACATACGCTCGAAAAACATAACCCTCCTTCTGACGCAGTCGGGTAAAAACGGACACCACATGGATGGCAACTACCTTAACTAATGAAAATAGCGAAATGTACACAAGAGACTTACTTTTATTTTTGAAAACAATTATTACTGCATTAATGGTTTTTAGAAAATTTGTCTGCCTTAACCGGGGATCGAACTGGTCGAATACGACAAAACTATAAAGTCAGGATTTTACCAAAGTTTAACAAATAAATTATTTAAATTTGCAAAGATTTTCTTTTAATCAGGCGTTAAAGAGGTAAGCATTAATCGAAACATTAAGCATTACCTAAGTAATTTTGCTTTATGTACAATCGAAGAGTTAAAGTGACCCATTACTTCAACAATCAATCTGAAATTCTGTAGTAATAAGGTTGAGTTTCCTGTAAGTTACAAATGAGATGGCATCTCTAATAACATTGACGACTTCAAGCTTTTTTTCTTGAAATGGGCCTTAAATTTACGTTCGTGACCATTGAACGATAGGAGCATAACCGATAACCCTAAACTGTGCGTCGCAACTCTACTCGTAACACGTGCCTACAATAACAGACGAGCAACATAAACAAAACAAGGAAAATTAAACTATAATATTAACTTAGCAACTGGTTTCCCCGATAATCAGTAATTTTTTGCATATATAAGGCCCGTAGTCCGAGCGATCCTCACAACCTCGTCATCGTTCGCTAAGTCAACTCCAAACCTCAGATCCAAGATGGCCGCTCTGAAGACTCTGTTGGTGGTGGTGATGCTGGCGCTGGTGCTGGCCAGCGCCGTGGCGGTGCGCGTGGGGCCGTGCGACCAGGTCTGCAGCCGCATCCCCGCGGAGAGGGACGAGTGCTGCCGCGCCCACGGGTACAGCCGAGCGAGCTGCTCCGGCGGCCGCATGAACTGCTACTAGCCCGCGGCACTGCCCGCCGCCAGCGAAGCAGTGCCCAGCCCCGGCGCCCACGACTCGGCTTCCACTATCGACTACGATGCGCTCTGATCGGTATTTGATTACTTAATGTATTTCCTGATCCTAAATTGTATGTGTTATATGAATAAAACGGGTTCTTTTTTTTAATTATTTATTTCTTTTCTTTGCTAAGTTTTCACGTAAACTTTAATTAACACTTGAGGTTTCGGATGCGTTTAGTTGGCAATATTTCCTATTCTTCAAGGTAAGGATGGAAATTTACAAAATCTCTACTTATTTTAAATCAATTAGTTTTATTTTTGCTAAAAGCAGCACCAAGCAAATATGTACTATAGGTATATTCGTAAGTTCCATATCTCTTTTTTACATCATGGAGTAGGCAGGCAAGGGCACAGGCCCCTCATGGTAAGTGGGATCTGTGACCCATAGACATTTGTATTATCAAGACTGCAATCCTAAGACCGCAAATGTGTAGCGAACCCGGAGGGCTAAGATAAAATGCCTCTATGCTAGTATTTCACCGGTTGTCTTACCGGAACACAACAATGTGTTTCTTGTTATCGTCGTCTATATACCTACTATGTTAAAAAAAAACATTCTCTACTTTAGCTCATTATTTTGATTAAAATATTATGTCCTATCTCACTCCCACAACCAATACAAATCGTCTTAATACCTCGAGTGTCAGGCTATATTAAAATTATGGGAAATCAAAATGGCGGATTTTTGACGCCTAATTGCGCGGCATGAAAACTAACACTATGTTGACGCCATTATTCGAACAGCAGTTGGGTTTTCAAAGCATGCTTTTCGTTAGAATTGTTATCCGACTGTCGGAGGAGTCAAGTCCCCTCAATTCCTCATGGATCTCATCAGATTTCGGGCCGTATTAATAAACTCACCTGGGCCGAGATGCCGGTCACAAGATACGTCAAAGTAAACGTCAAACCGTAGAACACTGTCATTTTTGACGCATCTCAAAACGAGCATTAGAGTTGAGATTAGTTTATTAATATGGCCCTTTAGATTCGGTACCTCGGAAGGAGGTATACTCTATCAAACATTTTTTTCTTTAAATCGGTCCATAATTGACGGCCAATTCGGTGAACACAAAAAAAATACATACAGTGGAACATAAAACCTCCTCCTTTTTTGAAGTCGTTTAAAAACTAAAAACCTAAAGGCGGCCCCTACTTCAAGAGCTAATATCTCTTAAACGGCTCAACTGATTTTCATGAAACCTAGATAAAAACCAACCCGATTAAACAAGCTTTCTTTAAAGTAAAATTGCGTTCAAATCGGTTCATCAGTTTGGGAGCTACGATGCCACAGACAAAAATAGACAAACCAACAGACACAATATTGCATGTTATTAGTCAATATTTTAATGGGGGTTCATTATTTAATTTAATTAAAAGACCAAGTTGACATAGAATTCCCTTATTATTACATATAATACAAACATTATCACAACATTTAATTAATAATATTACCAATTAAATGAAAAAAAAAAGACAGCAAAAACCATCTGGCTTAGGCTTAACGTTAAATAACTACGAATACGGCTCAAAGACTTTCTTATACCTTAAATATTGGAAATAGCAAATTCTACGCAAAGAAAACTAACTTCCAGTTCAATTCCCAATCAAAAATTCCCGAAATGCACTATTTATTGTTTTGAAAAATAAAAGTAAGTGTCCTTTGCGTAGAATTTGCTATTTCCAATATTTAAGGTAGTTGCCGTCCATGTGGCATTCGTTTTTTCCACCCTGTATATGTAACAGGATAAAATTCTGCCCTGCCATTTGGCTTTTCAAATGAAACTCCTGTAGCAATCACAACCTCATTGCTAAGAGGAGAGGATTGAATATACTTTGGCAATTAAATCTGAGATAGTGTTTATTAGCTTGGGAGGGCAGAATTGTAGGAAGAATTTAGTACATTGACCTCTACTGTAGAGCGCCGTATTACTATAGCCCGTACAGCACAGAATGGTACGATCGTGCGGTTTAGATGTCAATGAAAATGAACCTTGTTCCCGTGACTCAAAATTAGCAAAAAACAAATAATTTTTAACCTTAAAACAAAACAATATGAGTCATATTATCTGTTAATTAGGAAGAAACAATAAGAATCAATATCATTCTTGATGTGATGCTAAGTCCGGTCTGAAAGGGTTATGGAAAAGGTTTACAGTCCATGCCGTTGGTCAATGTCTGTGCGACCGCGACGGCTATTATCATTGTGCGCGAGTGGCAGAGACAACTAATGGTGGGTCAATCTACGAAATTCTTCGTTTACGGCGTCCGCGCTTAAGGAAAATGTTATTTAAATGAGACTTTTTATAGATGCATACTGTAGTACTTTGTCACTTTAACGTCATGTTTGAACAGCTGCAATAATCTGTCAAAGGGTTTAGAGTGACAAGGTACGAAAGTGTGCAACTACTTACAAGGCCTACTGTATCTTGCAGTTTATCAAAATCGATCAAGAAACCGATTTTCACATTTCAAATACCAATTACATACATTATTAATAATTAAATTATTCAATCAAGGTTGGTATTTATGTACAAGTCAATTCATCATCTTTTTAAATTGCAAAAAAAACATCTTTAGACTTCTGGGCCTTTCTAGATGCTATGTTTCGTCCTTCTTTTACTTTCCCAAGACAGTGAAAGGGTAAACGAGACAACACAATTATGTTAACAAATCTAACAAACAAATAATGGTGAATTTCAAAAATATTGTACATACCTATAGTTATCATACAATCATATGGCAAATTTTCGTTACACAGGAAAAAAAATAGTCTTTAATAGTAGTGGTTACGTGACAGTTGCGTAGTGACAGGCATTACAACATGAGTGTGGTTTATGAAACGAGCCGAAAGGCGAGTTTCATAATAGATCACACGAGTGTTGAAATGCTAATTACGCAGAGTCTCGTACAATACTTTATCTATATACATATTATAAGAACTCTAAGACGGGTTCAGAAGCCGAAAGGCTAAAGACCAGCATTACCTTACCTGTGGTAGTAGGTGACAGCGATGACAGCTGTAAGGTAATTTTGTAATTACGTTACCAAATATTGTAAGGTAATGAGATCCAAATTTGGAACATCTTCCAAAATTAACAGCTGTCATCGCTGTCACCTGCTACCACAGGTAATGCTGGTCATTGCCTACGGGTTTTGAACAACAATAGGGGACTTATGACATGAGTGTAGATAAAAGTGTTTGCTACATACAATATTTGTTAAATTCACCCATAAAGTAGTGGGACGTTTTTAAAAACAGTGGTCTTAGTTAACGACTACAATTAACGACGGTAACTTTTCCATTACGTCACGACAATAGGGAATTATGCATGTTTTTTTTTACAGCTTCAATAAAAGCTGATTCATGTAACAAACAGGTGAGAAAAAACATTTTTTGAATAGGTATAAAAATAACCAAGATTTACGCCAACAAAGATTTGTTCCTATCTCCTTCTAGCAAAACACAATCTTACGTGGAGTTTATATGGCCGAACTGAACGATGACGTCACCGGTGCACTTCGGATCTCTCTGTCTAATTAGCAGTTTAAAATGCTTGTATCATCCGTATTTCTTGACCGATTTTAATTTCACTTTTGGTGATCTCTTTTACGGTATTTTCATATTTTGTTGAGAAATGCGATTTAAAAAAATTATGCATATTCCCTATTAACTATACTGCTATATACTTATACACCATGCCCGGGACGTACCCGAAGGATTTTAACCATCGATTCTAAACCCTATTTAGAGTATATAATGTGGTATAACATGTAGTCCAATATCGCATAATTTCCGAGATTTTTATTATTTAAAAACAATTCCATAGTCAATTTAAATTGAACTCTGTCACCTTCACTTGAGGATTATTTACTAAGAAATTGATTAAATTAATTTATGTTGTACGTTGATGATATTGCTACTTACAACATGAATCTTTCTTACTAAATAATGCTGTAGGTTAAGGTGACGGAGTACAAATTAACTATGGAATTGTTTTTTAAATTATAAAAACCTCGAAAATTTTGCGTTATTGGACTACATGTTATACCACATTATATACTCCAAATAGAGTCTAGAATCGATGGTTAAAATCCTTCGGGTACGTCCCGTGCACGGTGTATAGTGGATGTTTTTGTCGACCACTGGTCTAGGTTAATGTCCCAAAGTCGTGCTTACTGTGAGATGCGTTAAGAAGGATTGTATGTGAATGTTAGTGTGTTTAATGTGTGACAAAGAATGTGTGTGAATGTGGGTTAACTGTTTTATATTAAATGCATGATATAACTATAAAATTTCACTATAACAATGTTGGCAAGTGTAATTGGTGTAAACCGTTCTTGTTCAAGAAAGTAAATAAATAAATAAATTACTGATAAGACCAGTAATCGAGCTTTCCTGGACGAGTATGAGTTTCGGTTGTTGAATGTTAGATACCGCCTATTGGCGTATGAGGGCAGTACTATCGCGATCGTTAATTAGTGACCCATTTCAATAAAAATAGGCTTGAAGTCGTCAATGTCATTAGAGATGCCAAATCATTTGTAACTTATAGGAGACTCAACCTTATTGTTGTAGAATGTCAGAATGACTTTGGACCTAAGGTGGGTCCCAAATTAAAGTTCGTGACTGTATATAAATGTATGAGTAATTGTCGTGACGTAATAAAAAAGTTATCGTTGTTAATTTTAGTCCTTAACTACGAGCACTTTTGTGAAACTCCCCCACAAAGTAGTGGTAAGAGTTCCTAAATATGTTGTGGGGGTTGCCAGGTGACAGCCAGCATCTTCCGGTTGATCTCGTCGAGGATTAGCGAGCAGCGCGCCAGCTGCAGCGGTTTCAGCTGCGGTGGGGGGTCGCGGGGGCGCTCGCCCGCGGGGGGGGCCTCGCGCGCGGCGCGCCGGAGCGCCCTCCTCCGCCTGGCGCGGGCCGTGGCTACAGTGACAATCAATCTATCAATCCTGTGTGTCTGTGTGTGTCTGTGTGCGTGCGTGCGTGTGTGCGTGTGTGTGTGTCTCTAATAGTTATAGACCATGCTGATGATGATGGTGATGAGCTATTAATGAAGTTCGTTACCCGATTCATTTTTGTCCTTTTTGTATTCTTCATCCATGGATCTGGATAATGAGCGCTTCTTTGGTGACTGTTGACAAAAAACGGTTTACACCAGCAGATAAAAACAACGTGTGCGTCTCGGGACACCCGACCGAAGTGATGACTTAAACTAATCTACGAGGGGTGATCCAAAAGTTTTGATAATCGGTATAAAAAATGGGAGATATGTAAATCGTTTTTTTTTTAAATTGGAATGAGCACATTTTTTATATTTCCGAACACTTATTAACGTCATTCAATTGTTTTATTTTACCACTATAAAAATAATTTTACTTTTGGAGGCCAAATTTTGTAGCTTCACTATGTCATCACCAGCTCGTGATTTTTATGTAATTGTTTTTGAACATTAGTGAATGAGAAATAGTAGTCGAAAGTTAGGGCTAAATAACGGGGAGAGCGGTTATCAGTGCTGATCTTTGGTCGACGAGCGGCACCCTTATCAATTAGAAGGCTCTGAAGCACAATTCCTGCCGAAAATTTGTTATTTTTTTTCTTTAGCTTATTTTTATTATTTTGCCATAATTAGAATACAATAATGTTATATAACTCTCCTAGATTATTTGAACTCAATTGCTAATAAAGAATGTCGCAGTATTTATTTGTAGGCCTCAATAATCCTGGAAAAGGCCGAAAAAACCACCCTAAATTTTGGTGACAGAGCTGGAGATAGAAAAATCCACTGCAATGATAACTTATTTATCCTTTAAATTATAATGATAAATCAAGGTTTCATTTTCAATAACAATATTTTTTATTAGTGTACCAAAACTTTTTCCACACAACTCCAAATGATTACAAAACTAACTCTTATTTTTGCCGTCTTGTAAAATTGTTAATACAGATGTTTTTTGTTTAGCTATCACAGGGAAACAAATGAAAAATTTTTACATTTTTTTTCTCTAATTTAAGTTTCATTAGTGCCATGGTATAGTCCACATTAAAAGAATGTCATTATGTAGATGGGTCATTATTTGGGCGTTTGTTCCGAATCACTTTCGTGGTCACATTTTTGTAGAAGTGGCTGCAGATTTCGATTTGGTTTCTGGTTAGGTATCTAAGTTTACCGGACATCTAACAAATATCCAAAAACGGCATCAAAATATACGCCCAATTCTTCAAAAAGATGTCCACAAAAGTGAGGCGGTTGAAACGCTCGAATAATGACCCATATGGTTCTTACTGATTCTCAAAACTTTTGGATCACCCCTCGTAAGTTGAACTATACCGCCCCGCCCCGCTGCGGTATGTGTGAGAGAAAGGGAAGCCAGACAGACTGGCGCCGTAACGCGTTACGTAACGAAGCGGTTTACCCTCCCATAAGAAGTTATCACTTCAAAAACCAGGGCTGAGATCCTAGGCGGCAAAAAACGCGGAAATGGCAGCCGAGTTAAGAACAATATCATAGTCAAAGACGATATGGGTTTTACCACCATGAATAGAAGCCCAGTGAAATTACTAGCATAGAGGCATTCCATCCTAGTCCTCAGGGTTGGCAACGAATTTGAAATTTTGAGATTATAGTGTTAACAGCAAGTGTGTCTAATGTGTCTATGGGTCTCAGATCCCACTTTCTTTTTAAATAGCTTTCACATCGGCCAATTATGGCCAGTGATATTTTAACCGATTCGTTGCGTCTTCCATTTTCGAAAACTTTTGGCTGTGGCGGCGAACAATTATTTCATGACACGCCAGGCGTGCCATACGCCATAGGCATCGTCCTAATAGAATAGAATAGAATAGAAATCATTTATTCAACGCACACAGAAGAAAAACAATAGAAAAAATATAAAGTAAAAGGAAGACATTACGTTGAATAGGACCCCTCTCAGCATTGTGCCGCAGTGGAACTAAACTAGTAGAACGCGATTGCGCGATCATCGCAAGTTCGCGCGACTGTTTGTATGTAAACAGTCATATAAACAGTCGCGCGAACTTGCGATGATCGCGCAATCGCGTTCTATTAGAACGATGCCATAGAATATGATGACACGCCTAGCGTGTCATCCGCCACACGTTAAAAACATTTGATGACACGCCTGGCGTGTCGTCCGCACTGAATCGGTTAAGATATGTCATCTGCGCGCAAAAGCGTTCCTCAAAAAGGAAGGTAAATTACGTTACTACCGTTCAGTTGCGCCGCGGCCGCTGAACCGCACACGTCAAAGACAATTAAGTTTTATTAACGAAAAGTAACAAATATATTTCATAAAAAATGCCGTCTTGTGTTTTTCGAGGCTGCCGAAATTATACTTTAACTATAAAAGGAAGAAAGACCGAAGAAAGAAAGAAGAAGACGAAAGACTGTACATTGGAATAACACCTTGGTAATTCTAAATTAGCATTTTAAATTTATCTCATTTTGACATCATACTGAATCTGGTATAAATACCATTTAGTTACAAAATATAAATACTAAGCGCATATTTGGATTTTTTTTGTACACTACACTGTATGCATGGACGTGCCCTCTTTTTGCCCCCTCGAGTGCAACTTAGGGTCAATTCACACCGAGACGCTACGCGACGCGACGCGACGCTGCGCGCACGTGCGACTGAACTCAAAGTATACTTTATTTACTACACGAAAAGGTACATATTTCATTGTGAGAATTCAGAAGACGCAGCACCACGCAGCATGAATTCTCACAATTAAATGTGTAGCTTTTCGTGTAGTAAATAAAGTATAAAGTATAAATAAAGTTTATTTTGAGTCGCATGTGCGCGCAGCATCGCGTCTCGGTGTGAATTGACCCATATAGTCATAACCAAAAGAAAAGTTGTCCTCGAGTCCCCACCTTTCTCTTGGCTTTCTGATAATGCACGGAGTCGTAGAATTGCGTTTGCACGCGTTGCACGCGCGCCGTGCGCCGCCGGATGTCCTCCACGACCGGAAGGGCGTCGGCGGCGCGCCGGGCCGAGAAGAATATGTGGCCGCATTTACACGACTTTGAGGCTACGGCCACCTGAAAGATTATTTTTAGGGTACAACAATAGTTGTTTTAAACCGTGACGTAAAAATAAGGGTGTTATAAGTTTGATAGCTATGTATGTGTGTGTGTGTGTATGTGTATGTGTGTTTGAGGCACGGTAGCTCTTAAACGGGTGAACCAATTTGTACTTTTTTTTTTGAAAGGACGTTTTCTGCCGGTGTTTCTTAGCAAGGTTTCATGAAAATCGGTTGAGCTGTTTAAGAGATATCAGCTCTGAAAGAAGGGGGCACCATTATCTACTAGCTTCTGCCTGCGATTTCGTCCGCATAAATTACGATTACCGCTATTCCCTTGGGCAATTTTTAAATAAATTAAACTAAATAAACAAAAGTATTTTTGTAGTCTTTTGGACAAGGTCATTGATAAATAAAATAAGCTTAAAACTTGGATTTTTTGATAAATCTGCATAACACCAAAAATGGTAGATACCTTGGCAGGGTAAGTACTATTTTTCATACAGATTAACTGAAGTAATAAGAAATAAATAAATATCCAAGGACAATCTTGAATAATTAAATTGATTTAGTTCCAACGTAACATCCAAGCAGTGGAGAGATCTTGTATTTTGTTACTCAAATATACAGGGTGACTTTAAACTAATACAAAACACTTGATTATGGTTCAGTTAATAACAAATATTGTATTACATTTGACTTGGTTGTTTTAATCATTATTAATTTTGTAATAAAATTAATAATTAAAGTCCTAAAGTGTGGCTACCCAACATTTATTACCATACTATCATACCTGTCACCTGATCTTATCGTTAAAATCTAGATTTAACCATAGTGGTAGGTAACAGCATTAAGCCATAAAGGACAATGGGCAAAAATGTATGGAACGTGGTACCCGCGCCAATGGATATAATGTATATATCATTGGGAAGGTATTTTTATACTGGGCAAAGATAACCATATCGCTTATCTCTATTTCCTGTCGGAACTGAGTTATTTTATTTTGAATATATGTTATTATCAATCAATTTCCTTTAGGGATACCATTATGAAAGAAAAGAAAACTGTACTACATAACGAGAAATATCTAACTTCTTGTTGGCCGGGCACTATATTTATACTACTTACTATTAGGTGCCTACATTACTAGTCAAGGGTACACTTCAGTGTTTCCGCTTCATAAATAAAATGGATTTTTTTCTCATTTGAAAAGTGACAACATGAGGTGATTTTTGTTACATTAGTTTTTTTTACAAATACCTAACTGTCCATGAGGCTGAAGATGGAGCTCTCTGGTGCAGTAGCAGCCTATTCACTTTTGCTTAAGTTGTATTTTTAAGGAAATAAAGATGCCGGGAGCAGATTTTATTTCGCATAAGGTGTCATGTTCGTATATGAATATCTCCGAATGGACAGGGATTTGAGACAAACCGCCATAGTAAACGTTGTTCCTATTGGTATGACCTATTCAATGACACTACCATTATTGCTATTGGAGCGGGTACCAAAACGCCCATTGTCCTTTGGGATAAAATAAACTTGAAAAAAAATATACTTTTAATTAAATTAGCAGTATGACTTAAAAGACCACGGTTTAGTTCAGGTAAGATGTGTGTAAAACATTGATCTTGTATCACCAAATAAAAATCACCGTGTAAACAAGTTGTTTACCAATATCTAAATGGGCTAAGGTACTCAGACAAAGGTGAAGAAATCAGATAATTTTGAGCACCTTGGCTGATCTGACATTTTAATTTTTAACACTAATGTTTTGAAGAATCAGAGCCGTCCCGCACTCAATCAGTTAATGACAACCAAGTTCATAAGTTGTTCCTTAGTGACGATTTTACATACACAAAAAAGTTTGAAAAAGGAACGCCGTAATTGTCTTTAAAAAGTCCGTGACTTCGGCGGTAAGAAGCTTTATGCAGAGTAAGTTAATGGGAGTGATAGGTAATCTTATTGTGCATCTTTATGTAAATATTCTATTTTATTGTAGGGCCTGAGACCTGCCAGGCATAAACCCTATCCTTCCACGCGCCCCCTTCTCGAGATTATACTTTTTTTTAAATTCTTAGGTATAACATTATGTACTAGGTTTAGAAAAAAACAGTATACAAACCTGCATTTCACACTTCGGACAGCTTTTCGCTATCATTTTGTTCTTTCCCATGGTTGCGATATTATCCGTAATATAAGATTAAGCCGCATATAGTATGTTAATAATACATTATCTACTATTGATTACCAATTAATGATTTTTTGACACCATGTTCTGTCAGTGGTGTGTAATGTAATGTAATAAAATGTAAATACAAATATATCCTTAACAATCTGTGGGTAACACAGACCTATTAAACCATAGATGTAAGGTGGGTAAACCCACATTTAAACTATCGTTTTGCCTTTCTTTCATACCAGATAAAAGAAGATGATAAATAAGTCAAATGTAATGATACCAGCAGTAAATATTGGTTTGGATATATTTTGTAACCAAAATTAAAATCCCTATTCACAATATATTAGTTATATTCATTTAATCATTTTTAATTAATCTTTTTTAGACGCCGACGACAATGACGATTCACCGTACAATTGCTTATTATATACTTGACATTGGCAAAATTACATAACTTGTAGACGCCATTAAAATAAATAAATAATAAAGGAGTGATGTTTGTAAAATTGTGGTACAATAATGTTTTTTGTATTTTTTAGTGCGACCACACAAACGGCTGATTGACGTGAATAATCTGTGGACGTGAGCTATGGTTGTCTCTGTGCTGCTTCACTGTTGTCATGTCAAATAAATGTAAATAATCAATAACCAATCAAGTAAATTAACGATGTTTTACGACCCTGACGGTCATTTTTACCGCAATTATGCATATCCACGTCTCTACAGTGCATGCAAGTGATTTTTTCTAATATTCTTATGACATGGGAAGTGAGGACGCTCAAATTTGACAGTGTAATTTGAGTGACAAAATATGGCTTACAACAACGATTTAACAAGTAGTTTGCAATCTCATTTCATATGCCACTACTGTAACAATTTGTATCCCACAAAGTTAACGGTTAGTAAACACATTCGCACCTGCGGGAATGAAGACAGTCTCAAATGCCAATGGTGCAACTTAAAGTTTAAAAATCGGGGAAATCTGGTGACCCACGCTTTGGCTATCCACGGGGATTCAAGGTAACATAATAATATTATTATTTGCTAGCATTATATATTCTAAAAAAGGTTTATCTTGCATTAAAACCTGTGATTTACGTCATTGATAGTATTGATAATAATACAAGTGCTACCAACATGCCAGATGACGTCTATTTTAAATGTCAAAATTTTATTTTTACGAAAAAGTAAAAGCTAAGGCGGTCTCTTTGTGAGCAAGTGTAGCCGGTGTTCTTGGATTTCGTAGTGTTCATCTTGAGCTTTTAATCAATACTAGAAACTGTATGTTTAAACTGGTGTAAGAATAGGTAACATTCGATATGAAACTGCGCAATCCAATCGGTCATGCCACGAAAATGTAATGGCTGATTTTATGATTATTAAACTTATTAAAAACTAAATTCTTCTGGAAGTGCTGAAAATTCAAGTGGAATGATAGAAACAAGTGAAGGAAATGAGAAAAATGATGAAGTTAAACATGATATGAAGCCTCCTGTATCTATTGTGGTTCCTAAAAGGTGTTGTAATTTTATTACTCTTCAATTTAATCTAATTGTTTTTTTAAAATTATTAACAAGTAAAAAGCTATAAAAATATATTTAACGATAAAAAAATTACAAACCATACTTACAGATTATCATTTAACTGTTTATAATAATTTATTTCTTGAATTCACTCTACCTACTTAAGTATTCTACAATATTTTTTTTAATCAGTTTAATTAAATTGTGACACATTTGGTACATGGCATATGTGGAAACTTAACCAGAAGTAACCTAATCTATCTGCAGTTTGAATAATAGGACCAGACATATCACATAGCTGGTTATCTAACTTCAGTATAAAAAAGTAATTTGTCTATACTTTAAAAAGATAGAGGAGTTTCAAATAACCAAACCATGTCTCTTTTTTTACTTAACCAATTACTGAAAAGGGAAAGGTATAGTCTTACTAATATTCCAAATTTAATTTTTATTTTTGTAATTAGAGTAACTAACCAAAGAGTTTGTATTGTCAAACCCTGTAATTCTTGTGTGGCTTGTGCCAATCAATTTTAGACAGACTATAATTAAAAATGTTTAAAAAACAAAAATCTGGTTTTTTGTTTTTTTAAACATTTATTTTATTTTATACTTTTTAGTGATCCTATTTATGCTGTTACGTAGCTCCACTTCTAAATATTAATAAGAAACTATAGAAAATTTCAAGCTCGCCGCAGACAACGCCGCGGGAATGTCATAGTCATATTTAAACCTAAATGTGCTTCGTCATACTCGCTCAACTTCCTTTATCGAAATATCTTATCGCCACCCTTGAAATAGGTACCGTTAAGGAGTTCCGGTGGCCATCTGTGGTCTTCATCATCAGTTCCACTTCACCATATAGTACTTTTCAAAAGCAAATGCATGAGTTACAGTGAAAAATACCAAAATCGCTATAGGTGTGCCTATAATATTTGAGGAGTTCTCTTGATTTCTCCATGATCCCATCATCAGATCCTGACGTGGTGACAATGGGACCAACTAGAAAGTATACCCAGTCGAACAACGAAAAAATTTTTCAAATCGGTCCAGTGGTCTTCGAGTAATAGGGGAACATACATAAAAAAAAAAAAAAAAAAAAAACACCCGACGAATTGAGAACCTCCTCCTTTTTTTGAAGTCGGTTAAAAAAGGTTGTTTCACTAGAGAGGATTCAGGGGATCATATGAAAATAATTTAATGAATATGAGTGACTACTTTTATAATAAAGTTATATCTACTTTTGTATACAGGCTGATTAAAACTTAAAATTAAAAATATAGCCATCTCCTAAATCAGCTAGTACTTGGAGGTGACATTTTGACTAGGTTAATTAGGTTTATTGTAATCCTGACCTCAAAGCTAGCAGTTTCTTAGTTTTAGATGTATTTCTATGTATTTAAGTATTTATTGCCACAAGCAATTGCACGAGATGATGAAATTTTCGGCGTATTTTTTTTGTAGACGCAAGAATACAACCTGTCACATATATTTTTCTTTTTACAGGTATAAGGCAGCTCGTCCATTAAAATGCCAGGTGTGCGAGAAATCATTCAACCAGCAGTTCCAACTCACGTATCATATACGCAGGCACCACTTCAACTTACAAGGAAAAACACCATATTGTGAATTAAAAAGAATAAACCAAGTGTGGTTTGAAAATGTTCTAAATTCAAACAATGTTATGGAAATTAAAAAAACTGGCCACAACACACTGGTGATGAGAAAATTAGACTCCAACACTGGAATAAAAGTTAGTGATAACGAAACAGAGACCATAGATTTAACAAATGTGTATCCTGTTTATAATAGGTCTAGAGTTAAAGTACAGTGTCATGTATGTAAGAAAATGTACTTGAAAATGACGATAAAAAAGCATATAGAAGAGAAACATTCTGGTGTTAGCAAGCATGAGTGTAATAATTGTAAAAGGACTTTTAAAAGGTCATATTTCTTTTTGAGACACATTTGTAACAAGGAAGCCAAGAAGAGAGGTAAACGGCAGATAGTTATAGAGAAAGTACAGAGTTTAACACCAATCAATGTATCGTAACTTTAGGAATGAATCGCTGGAGTTATTATTTATTGCATTCTACAATTTAATTACTATTATTAAAATTTTGTTTATTATTAAACCAAGAAATTGACTGGTTGATCGATCAACGCGTAGCCAAAACTGCCAGACTTAGGGACTTGAAATTTGGAGGGGATATTCCATGGATATCATAGGAGTGCACTAAGAATTGATTTTCAAAAATTAAACTGAATATATACGTACGAAGTAGCGGGCGTTCTCTAGTTTAAAATAAAAGTAATACAACTATAACCATTTTAAAAATTCAAACATATTTTTACTGTCGAGTTTTACAATGGTCTTCTTAAGGTGTGTACATACGATAGGCAGCCTCGGGTGAGGCACGCACGGCTCGCCCTGTTTCCTCATACCTACTGAGCGAGCAGCCTCGGTGGTTTGCCGCGCGAGGCAGCCTCGATCAGTAGGATTTGTTGCACTAGGCTGCCGCGCGCGGCAAAGCCTGGCCATGGTGAGGCTGAGCCAACATCAATCGCTCAGTTTTACGTGATATCGTATCAAGTTTAAGTGATATTAGTAAAATCGGGACTTTTCGCATCCCATAATCTTCTATATTCACCATATAGTTGTATTAATATAAGGCACTGTTTTTTAACCATGACGCTAACATACAACAAACATGCGAAAAACACAACCGTTTTGAGTGAGCGCGGCAAATGTAATGAGGCGCCTTAGAGCATGGACAAAAACCGACAACGCTCGGCTCGGGCCGAGGCACGCTCGGCCGAGGCCAGACTTGCGTTTGCCTCGGGGGGCGAGGCACGTCCTAACTGACCGAGGATTTGCCTCGCGATTCTGCCTCACCGAGGCTGCTCGCTCGGTCAGTACGCGGCTGGATCAGCTGTTTAAAACGATCGGCGCCATTTTGTTTCACGGTTTAGACCGAGGTATGTGCCTGTGGTTTCAATTGTTCTACCCAGGCCGTCTTGCCACGCATGCGCCTCGCCCATGGCTGCCTCTAGTCCGTACACACCTATAAAAAGTACGTCGCATACTTACAGCTGATAAAAATTAATGCTTACAATCTAAATCAATAAAATAATTGAAATGATCAAGGATTAAAGTCAGAAATAAATTATTATCTTTAATAAAATCCTACTACTTAGCATTATAAACAAACTTTTGCCCGCGACGTTCAATTTTCCGGTATCAAAACTTATCCTATTTCGGGACCTAACCTATATGTAGGCCGAGTTTAGGGAATGCAATTAAACCGGTTATTAGACGTTTTCGTATGAAAATAACCGGTTAAAACCAGTTATAACCGGTTATTTGCATTCCCTAGCCGAGTTACATCACGATCCGTTCAGTGGTTGAAGCGTTAGCTACAAACTTCCAAACTTTCTCATTTATAATATTAATAAGATGCAAAAGTTTGTGTGTTTTTTACTCCTTCACTCTGCAACGGCTGGACGGATTTGGATGAAATTTGAAATGGAGATAGCTTATACCCTGGATTAACACAGAGGCTACTTAAGATCCCGAAAAATTTAAAAGTTTTAGGAATATCGTTAATCGAAGTCTACGCGGACGAAACCTGTTAATGACACCTATAATTAAAGTGTGGAATGCCGTAAATGATTGAGTATGAGGAGAGTTTTAACATTAATCTCAACTCCAACCCATGCCTTGTTACAGTTACAATGTAACAAGGCATGCTCTTTTCTCAAAAGCCGGCAAGGCAGCTGCAATACCAGGTGTTGCAGGTGTCCACGGGCAGCGGTGATCACTTCACATTAGGGGTGTTATTCTCTTTAAAACGGAGCTCGGTCGGTCGAACGAGTGAACGCGCCACACCGGCGAGTTTAAATAGTCCCGTCAAAGCGCATAAAACACATTTAGCGCGTGCATTCTCAATTAGGCAGCCCTATGCGTTCGATCTTATCGACAGAAGCCCTGCTGCCAAATTGAGAATGCACGCGCTAGATGTGTTTTATGCGCTTTGACGGGACTACTTAAACTCGCCGGTGTGGCGCGTTCACTCGTTCACTCGTTCGACCGACCGAGCGCCGTTTTTAAGAGACTTACACCGCTGGTGACCCACTACCCCGTTTAACCTCTCTAGCATAGAAAAAGGTATACAATATTATGTAGATAGAATGTTCAATGCACATTTTAAAGAGTTATTTTGAAATAGCCAGAACATTATGGTGCAAAGCGCTTACGCCGTTGACCTAGAGTCTATTATTGCTTAAAGCCAGGTCAAATACAAAAGCGGTTGCTCACACGCCAATGACAGCTGAAAATCAAAGTTTATCAATAACCAACCTTACGTCATAGAGAGTAATGTCTAATTTAAGCTGTCAACTGTGACTGATATATGAGTTGATGGTGTTGAACCTGCGGTGCTGATATATGAGTCGTTGGCGTCGAGCAGCGCGAGAAATATTAGTTTTTTACTGCTATAACAAAACTCCCGTTCTAAAAATAATTAAATCTTCATATCAAACTTATGTAGGGGTAACAAATATGGTAGGTACAAGCTATAGTCCGTACTAATTGACTTTTCTTGTTTAGTAAACAATTGTATAACCTCAAAATGCATGATTGTTGGCTAAAATGGCCGTTTTCTGCTGAATAAAGCAACTAGAGACCACATTTTGCACGCCATTTTCCTGATTTTACATCATGGATGGTTTTTTTATGACCAAATTGTTATTTTTAGGCGAAAAAAGCATTTTGAGGTTATAAAAATGTTTGGATCAATCGGTATGGACTTTATACTATTAAACAGTAACCCATACTATTGGTAATTACGTTCACGAAAACGGACGATATCAATAAAATTTTCAATATAGGGGCGTAAATTCGGGGGCGGAAAATCGGCCAGCAAAAATCAACACCCTGTATATATTGCTCGTTTAATAGATTAACAGATTAACAAAAAATAAAGTAATCTAAAATAAAAATAAAACTAGTCAGCTTAGTTGCAAAGGTAATATGGCTCCCTAGTAGTTTTATTTTATCAAGTTTTTTTTATCAGTTCTTTGTTCCAGTAATTAAACCAACATACAAACACATAATTTCACCTCTTTATACTATTAGTATAGAAAAGAGAATAGGGTTTAATATTATATCGATAGCTTCCCACATATAAAAGATAAAAAAAAACAGTTACTTGCAACAATTTGCATTTAAACCCATTTATTTAATTAATTAATTTTACAAAGAAAAGAATGTGGTTACACCCTGTTTATATGATCATTTAGATGAAACAAAATTTCTATGGACTTATTTAAAAATACTTTTTAACCCCAACGCAAACAGAGAGGTGTTATAAGTTTGACCGCTATGTATGTATGTGGCACCGTAGCTCTTAAACGGGTGAACCGATTTGGATGCGTTGTTTTTTATTTGAAAGCAGGTTTTCTAGCGATGGTTTTTAGCTAGGTTTCATGAAAATTGGTTGGGCCGTTTAAGAAATATCAGCTCTGAAAGAAGAGGGCACCTTTATATCGAGGATTTATCTAATAGTTATTATACAGAAATCAGTGACTTATAATCCAGTTATAATAAAGTTTTGAACTAGTAATAAATAAGAATGTCATCACATGTTAATCAAAGTAACTTTTTTATATTATGCATTTTTTTATGACATTGAAAACAATATTTATTTGCATCACATATTTAAGACTTTATTTTATGTAAATAGATAATTTAAGTTTTTTAAATTAACCGATTCGTTGCGTCTTCCATTTTCGAAAACTTTTGGCTGTGGCGGCGAACAATTATTTGCGATTGCGCGATCATCGCAATTTCGCGCGACTGTTTGTATGTAAACAGTCATATAAACAGTTGCGCGAACTTGCGATGATGCGCAATCGTGTTCTTTTAGAAGAATGCCATAGAATATGATGACACGCCTAGCGTGTCATCCGCCACACGTTAAAAACATTTGATGACACGCCTGGCGTGTCATCCGCACTGAATTGGTTAATCAACCTTATGATTTCCACCAAACGGCTCGCATCGCATTGGATCAGAACGGATTTTACAACCTTTAAACGATATTAAATCATGTATACAGAATTTAAAGTCTAATCTAAAATCCAATAATGCAGTATTTTTTGTTTTCAATAATAAAAGTAAGTCTCCTTATATTTAAGGTTCGTTTTTCCACCTGTATATCAATAGTCAATGATGGTCTTGTCCGAAGCGCTAGTAATTCACTCCATATTACCGACGTTGAAAAGAGCCCTAATGTGGCCAATAAACTGAATAAATATTTTAAAGGGGTTTGGGTAAAAGTGTTGTCATTTGTAAAATTCATACATTTTCAAGGTGGGCGGCCATTCGTAAAAGTGGTAAATTATGATAGAAGTATTAAAAATAAACATATTTTGTTATGTAATGTAATACTCTTAAGTGCATCGGAGCCGAGATATTTAAATATACATACTTGGGCGTACTTTTGTACTAAAAACTGAATACTTAAATCTTTAAAATCTCCGCTCCGATATTATTTAACGCCATAAATTATATATATCTATGTGTATTTAGAGGTCCTCTAAATAACTATGTAAAAATCATCCGTGGCCGCTAAAAAAAATATGACAGTATTCTTCAAACAAATTTACCCAATGCCCTTTGATTTTGAATTGTATGTTACCAAGCCGCGCACAGCAGCATAAGGCTAGGTTCACACGAACGCGCGGTTGGCTCGCGTTCATGTGAACCTAGCCTAAGCGTGAGCGTCTTCTGCGACGCGCGATCGGCTCCTTAATAAATAGACAATAATTTTAATAGACGCGATTGGCCGTCGTCGCATCCGTTCGTAACTTTTCTTGTCCGATGCGATCCGTCTGGTTGAAATCCTATACATTATCACAATATCCTGTAAGTCTCAAAATGAAATAAATTACAATCATTGTTTTTTTAACTATCATTACCACAGTTTTTTCGTAAATACACTTTCTTGGGTATGTTTTGAAATAAAAATAGTTATCATAATCAGTAAGTGCAGTATGTTATGAACCGAATAGATCTAACCATCGGGCCTAGTATGGTTATGTTTATCGCAAGAGAGTCTACGGGGCAAGTCCGTCTAACCAACAATATCTCCTAAAAAATATATCGTTTGTCGCACTTACCCCGTTAACGCTCTTATCCCACCTGGGGCACGTTTTATAAAGCTACAAATTACAATTTTACAGGTCTAAACTGGCAACACTGCTCAAATAGCTGATCGTCATTGGTCGAAGTTGTGTCAAATGGAAACGTGTAACCTGTAAATTGTAATTTGTAGCTTTATAAAACAGGCTCCCGATAGGGCAAGTGCGTCTACGGGGCAAGTCCGTCTAACCAACAATATCTCCTAAAAATATATGGTTTGTCGCACTTACCCCGTTGACGCTCTTACCCCACCTGATGGGGCAAGTGCGTCTACGGATCAAGTCCGTCTAACCAACAATATCTCCTAAAAATATATGGTTTATCGCACTTACACCGTTGACGCTCTTACCCCACCTGATAGCGCAAGTGCGTCCACGGGGCAAGTCCGTCTAACCAACAATATCTCCTAAAAAATATATGGTTTGTCGCACTTACCCCGTTGACGCTCTTACCCCACCTGACGGGGGGCAATTGAGTCTACGGGGCAAGTCCGTCTAACCAACAATATCTACTAAAAATATATATGGTTTGTCGCACTTACCCCGTTGACGCTCTTACCTCACCTGGTAGGGCAAGTGCGTCTACGGAGTAAGTCCGTCTATCCAACAATATCTCCTAAAAAATATATGGTTTGTCGCGTTTACCCCGTTGACGCTCTTACCCCACCTGACCTTACCTGAAGCAACTAAGATTTATCACACTGTACTTGTTTATAAAAATGTTTTTGTATGTTTCAAGTAATGTATATACGGTGTCCCAGTCTAGAATATTTTAGATATACACATACATAACGATAAAGAAGACGTATGAAGATATGTAACTTAATACTCAAAGATTTAGGTGTAATTTGGAATGGAGATAACTTTTACCCTGGATTAACAAATAGGCGGTTTTTCATCCCGGAAAATTTAAAAGTTCCTGAGATTAAAACAATAATCAAAATTATGCGGACGAAGTCGCAGGTAGAAGCTAGTGTAGTGATATTTTTGACCCCTGGATTTTTTGGTGCTACAATGCCCCAACGTTTCGGCTGCGTGACAACATTCACACGGCAATTAGACAAACACAATCCATTTTATGCCTTACATATTTCACATCAAATATGCCTTAAATGTATAACTGTTGTAATATTTACTTACATTAAAATAAATGTTTTAAAAAACAAAAAACCGCCTTCAAAAACGCAAAAAATAACTTCTTTAAAATTGTAGGCACCTAATAGGTTAGTCCAACTGATGTCGGCTTTTTGTTGAAAATGTTGTGGTCGCCGACTTCAGTTGGACTAACCTATTAGGTGCCTACAATTTTAAAGAAGTTATTTTTTGCGTTTTTGAAGGCGGTTTTTTGTTTTTTAAAACATTTATTTTATTTTATACTTTTTAGTGATCATAATACGCTGTTATGTAGTCCCACTTCTTAGTTGAAATGAAACTTTAAGTTATTTCAAGCGCGCCGCAAGCACCGCCGCGGGAAAGTCATAGTCATATTTCAATAACCTCCTTTTTTGAAGTCGGTTAACAAGTAAATATTCTTCGTTGTAGTCGCTCAACTATCTTAAACGAGATACCTTATCGCCACCCTTGAAATCGGTACCGTTAAGGAGTTCCGGTGGCCATCTGTGGTCTTCATCATCAGTTCCACTTCACCAAATGATACTTTCTGAATGCAAATGCTGGACTTGTTACTAAAAATACTAAAATCGCTATATGTTTGCCTACAATATTTGAGGAGTTCCCTCAATTCCTCACGGATCCTCTCATCAGATTCAGATTTGGTGACAATGGGACCACCTCCAAAGTATACCCTATCAAACCAAAAAAAAATTTTTGAAATCGGTCAACAATTGACGGAGTAATCGGTGAACATACATAAAAAAAAAAAAAACATACAGTGGAACGTATAACCTCCTCCTTTTTTGAAGTCGGTTAAAAATCTGAGACAACCTGTATAAGATGTTTAGAACTGTTTTTCTATTTACAAAACAGTTTTAGTGTATGCTAGAATGTTTTAATTGTGACACTAAGCTTAATAATTACTTATGTTTAATTTATTTATTTACCGGATAGTGTTGTGATTGTAAGAATTGTGATCTTTATGCACTGCTTGACAGAATAATAAACTCAGTTTAACTGAAGGGAGTTTTCTTGTTTTTAGGCTTCCGTACCTCAAAATGAAAAAACCGGAACCCTAAAGGCCTCCATACATGATCCGTTCTGACTTCAGGTCTAACTGACCGGATGCAAAATAGCATCGTGTATGTTTAATTTGGCCTGAAGGCAAATCGCATCCGTCCGCCTGAACGGTTTTCTTGATCGGACAGAACTCCATACATGATCAGTTTTACTTTCAGGTCTAACTGGCCGGATGCAAAATAGCATCGTGTATGTGTAATTTGGCCTGAAGGCAAATCGCGTCCGTCCGTCTGAACGATTGGCCGTTGGAAAAACTGATCATGTATGGTCACTCGATCCGGTCAGGCGGACCTGACGCAGTTCGACCTGAACCGATCGGCCTCTACATGTATATCCACTCGATCCGGTCAGGCGGAACTGACGCAGTTCGGCCTGAACCGATCGGCCTCTACATGTATGGCCACTCGATCCGGTCAGGCGGAACTGACGCAGTTCGGCCTGTACATGTATGGGGGGCTTTATAAGATCACTTTGTTGTCCGAACGTCCGTCCGTCTGTCTTTGAAGACCCTTTATCTCGGGAACGCGCGGAGATATCGAGTTGAAAATGAAACCATAGACTCAGGCCTACAGTACCTTGAAGCTGTGAAAAAACCAAAATTCAAAGTTAACGTAAAAAAAAAGATACGACCGTTTATGCCGCAAAAAATGTATATTTCGACACTCAAGGGAATCAAAATTTATCGGGTATTTTCTGTTGACCTAGAATTATACAATTTGGCAAGTAGAGTCTGGCCAGTATAAGTTGGCAATGGAAAATAACCTCAAAATTTAAAAAAAATAGGTTTTCAATCCATTTTTTAGCAAAACGAAAATCTTTTTTTATTCCATTCATTCACAGGGCTACCAGTGCAAAACGCGATTGTGACAGGTTTTCGTTTTGCTAAAAAATGGGTTGCCAATACTATATTTTTTTAAATTTGCCGCTATTTTCCATTGCCAACTTATACTGGCCAGACTCTAATACCGTCAGATTATACTACAAATATAGGGACTCAAAAAAACAGCGTCTTTATTTTGAATTGAGTTAATCGTGGGCCTATTCCCTGTTGTCCACACTCTTTAATTTGACTCAACTGTGTTAGTTTTTATTAATGTACTTAAGTAGATATATTCGTATTTATATATTATACCCAGGTTCAGGAAAATACAGAGAGTCATTTAAGTGTACCTAACAAACGTTTACTTAAAATCTGGTTTATATATTATATTATAGCTAGGTTCAGGAAAAAACAAACAGTCATTAATGAATGAATGTTTGTTAGATACTCTTAAATTTAAGAGTATCTAACAAACATTTACATAAACTCTTTTTTATTCCTCTATTTACTCTGTTTTAATACGAATATATCTACTTAAGTACATTAATCTATTTAAATAGCACGACGTGCGATCACTAAACGTAACAAAATAATTTTCAATATTAAATTAAACGCAAATCTGTCACCGTGACGTTTGTTGCGTTCCAATTTTACCACTTGGCGTTTAGATTACATTTACACAACAATCAAAATATTTGCAGTATCATGAATATATTTGCGTTAGGTTAGGTTACACGTTAGTGTTTTATAATTTTGAAATTTAAATAGTACAACTACACTAACATACAAACACTATCAATGAAAGAAATGAAAAAAATCAGCTTACAATCCTAAAATGGAATACCATGGAATACACTTGCATTGCATTTGCATCTGTCAAAGTGTCAAGGCAAAGTAGGCATCAATCAGTGTTATGACTTTTAATTTATTCAAATATTGCAAAAGAATGTGTTAAAATCCACAAAAATGAATGAATTATACGTGGGAAATGCTAAATACACGTGCCGTGGGTGCATGAAGATGAGTGAAGATCTCTACATCATGAATCCCCGCGAAATATCTCTGTATCTAAATTACGTTAAGGTTTGTTGCTTTATTTGTTAGTTATTTACGGCTCTTACAGTGTTGTCAGCGAATACTTATTGCTAATATAGTTAAATACTAGACCAAGGTAGGTCCAATGACACCTATTTTATTATTATTAATACATATCGGGCCTTAAAAGTTTGTACATTTTTATCACTGCACATCGCCAGTAGTCGGCCTGGCACTTACCGGCCAATGCCGCGGCACTATAGCACTCGCTCAGATTCAGTCTAATACTCCTCGCTACGCTCGTCGTTAACCTAACTCGTAATTTTTGGCCCCTGTCTCTGAATTATAATTATTATTTGCTGTAAGTAAATCATGTTTAATTTAACATATATAATATCGATACCTTAGTTCACAATTGTACTAATTACATTTGAAAAGTTATTGTAATTAGCATGTTTGTGCACAAATAATAAGTTCGAAACTTTACTGGCAAAAAAAAACATTTAGTACTATTGTGCGCTAAGATTTCGACATACAATCATTTAAAATAGGTGTTACACTGCCAAAAGCAACGAGGTTTGGTTTGTTTACATTTGGTTCAGTAACTAAACAAAGGGAGTATAGTAAGGAGTAAGGATTGGTTGGACTATACTTAAGTAAAATATACTCAAATTCTTTGTGCAGGTAGACAATTGGACCGGCGTAATGAAAATGTGCTTTATTTGCAAGTATCTGCTTGGAAAATTTGCGAATTTCGCTTCAGGATGTCAGAAAGTCAATCAAATGATGATCAATGGGTTGAAAGAGGTAAGGATGTACTGTGCAATAGTGCTTAAAGAGGATTTTGGGTTGAGGTAAAGTCCGGTAGGCTAGCATACGCAAGTGAGAGAGAATGAACACAATGGTCCTTTTAAGGGCTATCACAATGTATGTACGGATTTAATTAATCCTTAAGTTAACCCTTATTATTATTATTTATTTATTTTAATGGCATCTACAAGTTATGTAATTTAATTTGGTGATATTTATCATGGTGAACATGCCATAACTTACACTTTTTAGTGTTTCATAACTTAAAAGGAATAATAGAAAGCAAGCTTTAAAAAACCTCCCTGCCTTTGTACAAAGGCGAACTAATCACTTTAAGGGATCTCTTCCAGCTAACCCTTGATATTTTGAACAAATTGACCCTTATCAACAAGTTTTTAGAGATGTTTGTAATTCTGTAGCTCTGCCTACCCCACTCTGGGAATAAGGCGTGAGATTTTGTATGTATGTATGTATTGACCCTTATAATCTGGTCATGTCTGTATGTCTGTCTGTCCTTATATTCCTCAAAAAATAAGATACACTTACAATAAGAATGATGTGTCTAAAATTAAAATAAAAACAAAAACAAAAATTACAGGACCTAACCGGCCACCAACCGAAACAAAAACCCGCTCACAACTATGTAACCACTAACCCCATCATCCAATATCTAGGCCCAGAATTGAATTGTATCAAATCTGATGACTTAGACGCACCTTGTGATGAGTATAGGACTGATGATCGAAATGGTGATGAACCTTATGATGAAGAATTTGATGATGATGATGTCCCGTTAATGATGTTGAAAGATGTTAAGGAAGAGGGAGATGGCAAAGTTAAAAAGAAAAGGAAGAAAAATATGGTAAGATTTTTTTTATGAATCTCATATAACTATATTAGGGATCCCGCGGGATTACTCAATCCCGCGCGGGATCACTGGGGTCCCGCACCTTTGAAATTATGTTATAAAATCAAATTGACACTACAGATTTTTGCGTAAAAATCAACTTTTATTAAACATTTCTTACATTCAGCAACATAAATTATTTATTTTCTATTAATTAAGCCTACGTAATTAGTATTCGTTATCTGTTTTTTTAGATTCATCTTTAAATGTTTGGCATAGTTTAATAACAACAGTTTTATATTTTAAATTCAGTGTTATTCATATAGTGACTAATAACCAAATCACAACATTCACAACTTCCTCTTAGATGCTATTACTATGATAAATCAACCTATGGTTTTAGCGCCAAATTTTTTATTTGCGGGATCCGCGGATCCGCGCTTTGAAGGTGCGTGATCCCGCGGGAATGCGTGATTCCGATTTGCGGGATTGCAATCCCTAAACTATATGAATATTATTTAGTATTAGAGGAAGTATGCGTAGAAGTAGTTTCCCGGTACTCCCCCTATTTCTTCTCATTGGGGGTAGATTTTTGGAAAATCCTTTCTTTGTGCACCCATAGGGTACCTAAGGAATACTCTCTCTAAACTACAAGTCCCTAGGTCCGTTTCGGCTGTGCGTTGATTGGTCAGTCAGACAGTTTTTTCTTTTTTACATAGTATAAAACAAAGTCGCTTCCCGCCGTCTGTCCCTCCATATTACATCTTTCAAACTACGCAACGGATATTTTTTCACGGAAGGTTGTTACGTATAATATGTTCTGGTTTATGTATGTGTGATACAGAAAATTCACACAAGCAAAGCGAGGGCGGGATTGTTTCATAGGCTATTAAAACAAGTTTTTACTGAATTTTATTGATTAAACTAACTACTATTTCAATCAGTTTTTATATTTGTCATGTAAAATATTTTTCAGCATGATGACTCCTACAATAATGAAAAAGAAGATAATTTAAAGCAAAAAGGCAAAACGAAAGTGAAAAAGCAACTTAAAGAAGGTTTCAGTTCTCGTATGGTGCAAGAAACTAATGAATATGAGGTCATTAAGCTAACGAAAGAACAGGTACGAATCATAATTAGATTTATCATTTTAAATAAATTAGCAGAGGGTATGAAAAGGGACCTTATTGTCGATGGCGCTTCCGCCATTATTAAAGATGCTCCGATATAAACACAACGTCGCGTGACGCAGTGCGGCGTAAGCGCCATCGACAATAAGGTCCCTTTACTTACTTACTTTACCTTATTAGATAATGCCACATATGTTAACATCGTTTATTCAGGTCTTACAAGAAATGGAGGAGAAATTAAAATGTGATAAGTACTTGCGCTCCGTATTCAAATGTGAGAGATGCGCGAAGGGATTCAACTTTAAAGATGTGATAGAAAACCATATGAAGAAGCACTCGAAGGTATTTTTTATGGTATAAAGAATGCAAACGCAATCTTTTTCTATGCAATTTCTATTCTATTTGTTAGCCATTGGTACAATTCGCGATTGGTAACACGCGTTTCGTCCAACACGCGTTTCAACAACACGCGGTTTGGCCAACACGCGTTTGGTCCAACGCTCGTTTCCTCCAACACGCTTTTCATCCATCACGCGTTTCGCCTAACTCGCGTTCCTACAAACACGTGTTTCGTCCAACACGCATTTCGCCCAACACGCGTTTCGTCCAACACGCGTTTCGTCCGACACGTGTTTCGTCCGACACGCGTTTCGTCCGACACGCGTTTCGTCCGACACGCGTTTCGTCCGACACGCTTTTCGTCGAACACGCGTTTTGAGAAACACGCGATTGTCAAACACGTGTTTTGTCCAATACGCATTTCAACATATTGTTTGGCTACGTTTTTATTGGTGGTAGGACCTATGTATGACTTAAAAAAAAATTACTTAAATTTCTGAGCTGTCAGATTGTCCCCTAATATTTATTTATTTATTTAGGAGCATGGCAAGTTGAAATGTGACATATGCACCCAGTACTGCCCCAGTGCTGTGTCACTCAGGGGACATATGAAGTCGCACACGACGAGGTAAGTGTTTTATTTTTACAAGCTTTTATTTAAATTGCGGTGTTCATATTATGTATGTGCCTACAAGAGGGCGTTTATTAACGGGACCCTATTACTAAGACTCCACAGTCTGTCCGTCCGTCTGTCTGTCACCAGACTGTATCTCCTGAACCGTGTTAGCTAGACAGTTGAAATTTTCACAGATCATGTATTTCTGTTGCCGCTAAAACAACAAATACTAAAAACAGAATAAAATTAATATTTAAGGGGGGCTCCCATACAACAAACGTGTTTTTGTTTGCCGTTTTTTGCTCGATATTAATAACCCAATGCATCCATAGTTCACAGCGAAAATAACATAATAAGGCCTTTTCAAAAAGCTTATAATCTTGGGAGAGTGCACGAGTAAGTAACATACGTTGAAATACGTATTTTTTGCATCAGGTAGACGCTTGAAATATTCACAGATATAGTTGTATATTTATTTTAGAAATAAATAATTATTTTTAGCGGGGGCTCCCATACAAAAAAACGTGTTTTTTTAATAGATACTGAACCCTAAGTGCGCGAGTTCGACTCACACTTGGCCGTTGTTTTTGTGTTCAATAAAGAGATTTGTATTTTTTTGTTGTATTGAACCCTATCCACGCGAATTTAACTCACACTCGTCCGGTTTTTAGGTACAAATGTAAGATATGCTCGGCCGTGCGTATATCCCGGCAGCATCTGCTGGAGCACCACGCGCTGGAGCACACGCTCGACGCCTCCGACTACACCTGCCTGCACTGCCCGTTCACCACCAAGTAAGTAGCTTTGACGACGGCAGCCTAATTGGTAGAGACCCTGCCGAGTATCCTATTTCAAATATCAATTTCACAGAGTCGACGGAGCTATTTCGGGGTGTTTTGCTGCTGCAAAACTAACATAGTTGGAACTTATTCGATTGGTTCTGATAAGCAGATAATTACTGCAAAAAACCACAGTTGGCAACATAAGCTTGGCCTAAAATACACACTCGAAAGAACAAGAGTTGTCTTTCCTGTGGTCAATAGTTAAAGGCTTGTGTGTACAAGTTATGTTTTTATTTGATTGGAAATAAAGTAGACCTGACGCCGTTTATGCTGATGCACTGCTAGATCAAAACAGTATTAACTCAAAATCCTTGCTATTTTTGTTTCAAGATCATACTAGTTGTAATAAAGTTGTTTTTAAAATACAGTTGTATTTTGAGTTACTCTGGCAGTGCGGTATGGGTTTAGACAGAAAATTAGGTTTAAAAACGTTATCTTCGGGTATGTCCACAGGAGAGATGGTACCTAAATCTGCGTATGACCCAAAATGATTTTTTTGACAGATATTTATTCGTTGTTTATTCAGGAAACGCACAGTAATCCAGCGGCACGTGAAGTCCCACAAGAGCGGAAAGAGTCTGATATGCAGCGTGTGCGGCGCCGGCTTTAGCAACATGCACACGCTCAGAATGCACACCTCGTGAGTATAAACGGGGAAATGGGGCCATAATTATTTTTTAACCTTCGAACGCAAAAAGATGGAGGGTGAAGTGTTATATGTTTGTTTGTGTGCGTGTGTGTGTCTGTGTGTCTCTTGCACCGTAGCTCTTAAAGGGAGAAACCGATGTGGGTGCGGGCTTATTTACCCGACTGCCGAAGGAGGAGGGTAATGTGTTTCACAGCCTATATATGTATGTTTGTTCCTTTGTGGCACTATAAACACTAAACCCGTGGTCCGATTTTGATGATTCTTATGTCAATCGATGTGTCTTAATCTGGTGAGTGACACTGAAGATATGACAGTAATCAAAACTCAATATGGCGGCATCCAGACGCCATAATGTGCAAAAAATAAAGTCGAACAACTATGACAAGTGGGGTATCATTGAATAGGGATTTATCTTTAGGTTTCTTTCATCATTTTTCATTTTGAATGATCATTTAGGATTTATAACGATTTAAAGTTGGTTAGCAACAGTCGGGTTTTGTGAGCTTGCTTTTTGTTAAAGTTATTATTTGAAAGCAGGTTTTCTAGCGATAATTCATAGCTAGGTTTCATGGAAATCGGTCGGGCCGTTTAAGAGATATCAGCTTTGAAAGAAGGGTCACCATTATCCTCGTAAAGCCCAGTCTGCACTAGGATGTGCATGATCAAGGCAGTTTAATTTGAATTGTGTTGATATGGGAATAAGGTTTATTTTCCTATCTTCATAAACTGGTAATGGCATTATCGAACAAACGTAATTGAGCTTTATTGCCTTGATGGTAGATTCAAAGTCCCACTCACAAAAAACTTCCTGTTTGTAGTATGCTAGGCCTTACCGAGTTTAAATGCCGGTTGGGACGCTGGATGGGTGCATATACATGTGGTTTAATTTTTACCATGTTTTTTTTTACCTTTAGGTTATAGGTTCTCGCCACTGAGGTGAAAAGTTGTGCAACACGAGACACAAGTTGGTCGTGTCTTTGAATCCCTCGCTGCGCTCAGCATTCTAACCTAGAATCCTTCGATTACTGTGGATGCAAAGCAGAGGTTGTGTACCGGTATTATTTTCATACAAAATTACCGATATTCAATTTTGGTATCTCGCTTAATATTATTATTTTTTATCTTCAATGAATTTATATATTTATAGTATTAGCTAAATTTTAAGCAATACCGGTATCGATCCCTGATTCAAAGTCACTCTTTGGTCTCTTGTTGCATAAATATTGTCTTACTCTCGCAGCAAAAACAAAATTGTGAGATTTGTCCCCCCCCCCCCCCTCCCCCTATAGCCGCCACGACCCGTCGCAGCGGTTCGGGTGCGCGCAGTGCGGGCAGCAGTTCGCGTACCCCTCGCTGCTGCACCGCCACATGCGCTCGCACACGCACCGGGACCACTACTGCGTCGAGTGTGACGTCACCTTTAAATCTATCGTGAGTACCTACCGCTTCAACTTGTAGTAGAGAATCAGAATACGTGACGACCTTCACCGGGCTGTTCATTCGATAGAATAGTAGTTTATGTGGCTGGTGCATAATAAGATCACACGAGTGTTTTAATGCCTAATTATGTATAGCCGCATACATAACTTTATCTACATGCATATCATAAGTTTTCTATAATATGTTCAGATATGGCCTGTATTTTTAATTAAGTTAGTGTTACTGTTAACTTGTTTGTAGTACCAAAGGTTAAAGAAAAAACTCTATTTATAATGTACAGATATGGCTTGCATTTTCAAGTTAGTGGTACAGTATTACCGATACTTTAATGTTTAGGTACCGACACTTTAATGTAAACATTACGATACACTATACTTTAAAGTAAACATTAAGATGCAACCACAGATACAGGTTTCTTAATATAGGCGACTTGCTTATCGCTTCTGAACATATTGTAGGGAAGTTATGATATGGATGTAGATAAAGTATTTTATATCTAACTAGAGGACGCCCGCGACTTCGTACCCATTAGAATTAGTTTCCCGCTACTTCTCCTATTTTAACCCCTTAAGGGATGAATTTTCAAAAATCCTTTCTTAGTGCTCACTTACATCATGAAAGGAAGCCCTGTACCAAATTTCAAGTTTCTAGGTACAGTAGTTTCGGCTGTGCGTTGATATCTAAGTCAGTCAGTCAGGTTTGCTTTTTATGTATATATAGATAGATATATATAATATGATAAGATTGATAATTAATATATATATGGCTTTAACGGGTTACCTTTGTTTCGGCAAAATATCGCACATGACATTCAATACAGTATTAAATCAAAAAATAATTTTAATGCATAACTATTTGTACTAGTTTGAAATTTGAATAAATTTCAACACTGTCACATTTCGAGTTACGACGGTATTGATTGTCATGTGCGATATGTTTGCCAAATGTATCGTTTCCCAACCGTTTCATTTGCCAACCCGCTTTGTTTACTGTAACCGTAAATATTTCATGATTTTATAAAAACTAACCTCACCTAACCTATAGGGTTCTTCACGATGGTACTGAAATAAATCTTGAAATATTTACAGTTGCAGGAAAAAAATTGGGTTGGCAAATGAAAAAGTTGGGAAACGATATATTTGGCAAATATTTTTTGCGAAACGGCAGGCTCCGGGTTTTAACACTATTCATCTCATTCGCACTGCTAGATCAAAACAGTATTAACTCAAAATCCTTGCTTGTTTTGTTTCAAGATCATAGAAGTTGTAATAAAGTTGATTTTAAAATACAGTTGTATTTTGAGTTACTACTGTTTTGATCTGGCAGTGCGATATTTCATGTTGTATGGAAAAACAAACTTCGTATGATTACACAAAAAGAAAAAACTGGCATGTAGCTTAGAAACCACTGTTTTTTTTTAAATAATACATGAACTTAAGGGTTTTCATAACATGGACGTCAGAAAAAAATTACAAAAATTCCGATTAAAATGATCAATATCTCCGAAAATACTAAAAATCGCTGAACATACATGGGGGTGATTCGGATGCCCCTTAAGGTGCTCTACCTCTGGACTTTCGATGTACACTTTATCCTGGGACACACTGTATATGGCATGGTTCAAAAAACATCTTATAAAGCTATTATAATGTTTTCAACTTACAGGATAATTTGAAATTACACTTTAAGCGAGCCAAGAAGCACCGGGATCCCTCTACTTATAAGTAAGTATATGCATGTTTGGTTGTAACCTGCTATAGACTAAACAGCTTAACGTACTTTTTTAACCCCTGACTCAAAAAAAGGGGTAGGTATCAGCTCTGAAAGAAGGGGTCACCATTACGTCGGGGGTTTTTTATCTATCTAATGACAAACTCATCTTCTTATTTCAGATACAAATGCTCCCAATGCGATGAGCGTTTCCTCTCCCCATCCTCAGTCCTCGCCCACCTCAGCGCGTCCCACGGCGCGGCCAAAACACACGCGTGCGAGCACTGTGGCAAGCTGTACTCCAGCCGCGAGAGCGTCAAGTCTCACGAGCGGCGCGCGCATGCCGATGTGGCGAGGGTCAGGTGCGACGTGTGCCAGAAAGGGTTTAGTGTAAGTATACGGGTGCGGGCACTGCGGTCGGCTGTGCGTCAAATTGAGACGAATATTTGAGACTCACTTGTATTCCGTATACGTCAATTATAATCAACTTTGGAGATAGGGGGAGACGGGGGTCCTTTACATTTATTTTTTGGCATTTAAAATCTAATAATATGTTTTGAACAAGTCTTTGAGCAAACTTTAAAAAACCCGACTAAATGATCACTCAAAATGAAAAATGATGAAAGAAACCTAAGGATGATTTTTAAATACCTATTCAACGATACTCCCCACTTGTCATAATTCCTCAACTTTTCATTCGTTTTACAATACGGCGTCTGGTAGCCGCCATGTTGAATTTTGATTACTGTCATATCTCTTATGACACTCACAATATTAAGACAAATTGATAAACATAAGAATCATCAAAATCGATCCACGCGTTTAGTTTCTAGAGCGCCACAAAGGAACAAACATACATATATAGGCTGATAAACACATTACCCTCCTCCTTCGGCAGTCGGGTAAAATAAATGTTTAAAAAAACAAAAACCCGCCTTCAAAAAGCAAAAAATTACTTTGGGCGGGTTTTTGTTTTTTTAAACATTTATTTTATTTTATACTTTTTAGTGATCCTATTTATGCTGTTACGTAGCTCCACTTCTAAATATTAATGAGAAACTATAGAACATTTCAAGCCCGCCGCAGAAAACGCCGCGGGAATGTCATAGTCATATTTAAACCTAAATGTGCTTCGGCATAGTCGCTCAACTACCTTAATCGAAATATCTTATCGCCACCCTTGAAATAGGTACCGTTAAGGAGTTCCGGTGGCCATCTGTGGTCTTCATCACCAGTTCCACTTCACCATATAGTACTTTTCAAAAGCAAATGCACGAGTTACAGTGAAAAATACCGAAATCGCTATAGGTGTGCCTATAATATTTGAGGATTTCTTTTGATTTCTCCAAGATCCCATCATCAGATCCTGACGTTTTGACAATGGGACCAACTAGAAAGTATACCCATTCAAACAACGAAAAAATTTTTCAAATCGGGCCAGTGGTCTTCGAGTAATCGGGGAACATACATAAAAAAAAAAAACCCCGACGAATTGAGAACCTCCTCCTTTTTTTGAAGTCGGTTAAAAAAGAAATGCAACTCACCACCACACTTCACCACGTCACTTAAGTCACGATTCATATTTTTTAGCGGAAGTATGTGCTGGCGAAACACCTCCGCACGCACACTGAGGCGCAAGGATGCTGTGGGATCTACGATCAGCGTCCCATGAAAAATAAGGTAAACTCATCATGGTATATCAGTGTGTATACAATTCGCAGAGAGGTAGTTGTTCATTAGGCATAATATGACTTTTCTCAGAATAACCTATCTGTTTATCTCTACTCTTTCTCAAATTATTCCCGCACCGAAATCCCCGAGGTATGTATATCGTCATGTCAGGGTTGCTAACGCATGTACAATGTTAGGATTGCAGTCTTTAGACTGTAGTCTTGAGGATGCAAATGTCTATGGTTCACAGACCCCACTTACCATCAGGGGCACGTTTTATAAAGCTACAAGTTACAATTTTACGGGTCTAAACTGGCAACACTGCTCAAATGGCTGGCCATTATTGGTCGAGGTTGTGTCAAATAAAAATTTGTAACCTGTAAATTGTAATAGGCTATTTGACAACATTGAAAATATGCTACAAATTGTGGTCATCCTATCAGATAATAGCATAAAACAATATATTTCACTTTATTTTAAACTAAATCATGTATTCTTTTTTGGAAATTACACGAAAGACATTGTAATATTTTTTGAAACCTTATCTGAGGCAGAAACGCTATGAATTGGTTTGCAGCTGTGGTTACATGCTGGTGACGTCACATGTAAGTAACCACAGATCATAAGGGAGTATCTCTTCAAATGATTGTTTATTGTTTACTGACGTGTGACGTCACACTTCCCATATGGCCAGCGCCATGATAGAAACTGCGTTTTTAGAGCGGTTTTGATAATTTAAACTTTAACATTTTTATTGATAATACAGTAGAATCTCAAGGAAATATCGATGTAGTGCGCTTGTTATGTCATAAATAATCATTTAAAAAGGTTTTCTAAAATTAGTCAAATAGCCTATTTGTGGCTTTATAAAACTTTTGCCATTAAATAATAAATAAATGGGAGCCCGTTGTTTTCTATAAAAATTTTGGTCATGTCATTGTTGACATAATTATAGATAGTCATAATTTTTATATCGCTGGAGCCGTAAACTTTTCAGATTTTCTTAAATATAGACAAGTGTATCCTGACTTTTTACCAAATCATCATTTTACAAACTTTCATTTAGCAAAAATATAATTGTGCTTAAACCATTACATATTACATAGGTTACATGGGCTTAATAAATAAGTTAGGTTAGGTTATATTAATGACCACAAAAAAAAATGTGGCGGGAAGTACGTCTTTGCGAATTGAAAATTTGTAAAATGATCATTTGGTAAAACATTAGTGAACCTTGCGATAAATATGACCTAAGGCACAATATGACTAAAAATAACTATGGCAGACGATATAGATCCTAAATAAATACGTACAGCCAAGTGTAAAAATATGGGAAAACGCAACATCTCAAAAATATGCCCTAATGCACCTTATTCCAGTGTAATAAGGGGTATCCCGCCATTTTCCATAAATTCATTTGCCATCATGCCCATAATGGTCACTGGCTATAATCTTCATTTGCCCTAATATCATATACCATAATTTTCGAGTGCCATAATACCCAAATCGCACATGACAATCAATACCGTCTTAACTCGAAATGTGACAGTGTTGAAATTTATTCTAATTTCAAACTAGTACAAATAGTTATGCATTAAAATTCTTTTTTGAGTTAATACTGTATTGAATATCATGTGCGAAATGTCATAATGTTCAACCTCCCTAATATTAACACTTCCCATAATATTTACTTTCTATAGTGTTCATGATGCCTAATATTTTATGCCATAACAGTCATTTGCCACAATTACGGAAAAAAACAGATCCAGACTGTTTTACTGTGCTCAGTGGGTACTATTATTACAATAACCTACCTATTATATCAAAAAAACAAAAACAATTCTGAGTGTTTTATGGCAAAATAATATTATGGCGTTTGAATTTTCAGCCATATTATTTTAGTACACTTGATAATAGGGAAAATGAAATGTATGCCAAACGTATCGTTATGGAACTTAAAATTATGGCAAATGGTCATTATGGCATATGAATCGTTATGGAATATAAAATTATGGCAAATTAGATATTGCATATGAAATTTGGAGAAATAGCAGAGAACCTTCATAAGGAATTCGTAACATATTTATGAGAGGATACTTTCGATATATATTACACTTGAATTGTACAATCGGCAAAAGTTTGTCATTAAAATTATTTTTTCCAATAAATTAATATGAATATCAAGGGGACGATCTCTCACAAATTGACCTAGTCCCAAACTATATCATATAGCTAGACGGACAGACCGACGCACCTGGAGAAATTATAAAGGTCTCTACTTTGGCTATGAGACTAAAAAATAAACAAAATGATAATAATAATAAATTTATATCAGGGGACAATGTCACACCAATGGAATTAAGTCCCAAACTAAGCTCGAGGCTTGTACCATGGGTACTAGACAACGATATAAATACTTGTATAGAGACATATACAGTGGTGGTCACATAATTAGGGACACTTGTTTTTTCCCCATACAATTGCCTACAAATATGACTTATCAATTTTGACCACCATTCAAAAAGTTCTAAACTAATTTAATATTTGGTTACACTCATCGTTCATTAATGAACTAAGGTTTAAATGTATGAACAATTCATCTGTTGAAAACGGATCTTTCATTTTATAAGGATTTGAAAAAATAAATACCTCGCGTTCATACAAAGTTGTAAAACTTTGTATGGACGGGTCAGCACTAAGTTTTTAAATCCCTATAAAATATAAGGTTCGTTTTTAACAGTAGTTCATTGTACATAAATTTAAACCTTAGTTAATGATCTAAAGTAAATTGTATTTAGCAATAAAATTTGTCAAGAACTTTTTGAATGGTAGTCAAAATTTAAAAGTCATATTTGTAGGCAATTGTATGGGAAAAAAACAAGTGTCCCTAATTAACTATGTGACCACCACTGTATACTTAAATACATAGAAAACATCCAAGACTCAGGAATAAATATTCGCGCTCATCACACAAATATCTGCCCTTACCAGGATTTGAACCCAGGACCGCTAGCTTCGTAGGCAGGGTCACGAACAACTAGGCTAGCACATCGTGTGTTATATAATTAATATTCAGTTATTTCATTACAGAAAGTCATCCCAGACATCCATGTTACTCAAATCGTGAAACATGAAGCATAACCTGTAACATACGTTAGAAAAAAATCTTGAAAAGATATGTTTTGAATTGGGTTTAAGAAATAAATAACTTTGTATTATTCAGCATTTTTATTAATAAAAATAAACTATACGTATGATATTTGATATTTGGCGAACGCACGCTTATTAACAATCCTAGCTAAGAAAATATGGGTTAGTATCATGTCGTCTAAATTAGTATTATACAGTCGTCTAAATTGCAAATGGTGTAATTATCAAGTGGTCTAAAACGCAGCTGGTCAACTTTAATTACACAATATACCCGAAGTACAGTTCAAAACACAGACGCACACATAGTAGGTAGGTTAGTTTCGTTAGGTAGCTTCAGATGCACGAAGGGCAAACCGCCCAGAAATTGGGGCCCCGCATAGCGGGGCTCCATCAACTTGTGTAACAGAGGAATTTTGAAAATACATAGGGCAGTTTCGGACTTAGACCACTTGCTACGTAAGACCAGCTGTGTTTTTAGCACTTCCTGCTTAAACCAAATGCGTTTTAGACGAGATGATTCTACCCCGAAAATATAACGTACTGTACAAGTCGACCGGGCCTAGTACAGACGCTAACCGACATAACGCCGAGTTAGCGATATTCGACAATCGACAAAACATAGGATTGACGAAAGCTGACGACAGACGGCGTCGACCGCAATCAACTCCACATTTCGGGTCCGTCAGCTGTTTAGGCCGTGCGTTGGTTGTCAGTCAGTCACTCAGTCACGGTACTGTTTTATATATTTAGACTACCTGCCCGCCCTTGCTTCGCTCCGGTTAAAGTCAGTTTTCTGTAACACCCGTACATAAACCAGAATTAATACTTAAAAACCTTCCTCTTGAATCACTATCTATTGATGGAAACCGCATTATCCTCGTAAAGCCCACCATACTAAAAACAGGAAGTTTTTTGTGAGTGGGACTTTGAATCTACCGTCAAGGCCATAAAGTTCAATTACGTTTGTTCGATAATTCCATTTTCAGTTTATGAAGATAGTAAAATACACCTTATTCTCATTGCAGCACAGTTCAAATTAAATTGCCTTGATTATGTAAATCCTATTGCACACTGGGCCTTACGAGGTTAAAATCCGTTGCGTAGTTTGAAAGATAAGCGTACAGAGGGACAGACGGCGAAGCGACATTGTTTTATACTATGTATGTACGCCAAAAGACAATGTTGCAATCTCGTTCTACCCTGATCAAGGGCTAAGGCCAGAGCTGAATACTTATACTAAAATGTAATTTATTTACCTTATTCACAATAAATATATCAACTAAAAATTATTCTTAGAAAGAGAATCAACAAGGAATGTTATCCACAATTGTCTATGGGCGTCCGAGCTCACATGCCATCACATGGTTTGTGTACTCTTTGCCTTACGCATGACATAAAAAAATATTTATACTTTAATTTGGTTTGGGCGCATAAGGTCCCATTCGCAGAATGTCCCTTTGTCCCTTTTACAAATGCTCCCTTTGCAAAACGGGCCGTTCCCAAAATGTCCCTTCGCAAAAATGATGTGCGGTTGGCAGAATGTCCCTTTCGCAATACGTTTTGCAGAAAGGACGTATTGTGAAGGGAGTTTTTGCGGAAGTGATGGGACGTTTGCGATGGGTAATTTTCTAGAAGCGACCGTTTTTTTGCGAGTAGGACATAATTTTGGTGAAGGGACGTTTTGCGAACGGGACCTTATGCGTCCTAAGCTTTAATTTTACAACGTAATTTCATTAATAACTTCAATCCATCACACATTTCGTGCAATAAAATAATCTATACAATAACTTTTTGGTGGCCGCTAGCCCCAAGAAAACATATGTCAGTCTTTCCTCATACACTTCCTCTTGCCCAAAACTATCATGCTTTTTAGTGCGCTGGCAACGGCAAACCTTAGTTCGTGGAACTTGTTTATAGATAACCGGTAAGTGTTTGTCTGTCCGTTCGTTAGATTAAGTATTAATATGACATAGGTGTCTCGGTGCATTATTTCTTTTCGTCGCTCTAGTAGAATATCATCATCAATGTTGGCTTGACTGGAAGAAAATAAATAAATAATAAATGCTACACAATTAACAATAACATTTGTCCATGTAAGCACTATTTGGAAAAATATAGTCTGCAAGAAAAAAGTAATTTTTGATGTCAGATTATCCTATTTCCAAGAATCAAAAGACTGTTCGAGACCAACCAAGTGTATAAGAAAAGTCAAATATCATAGAAAACAAAACCATACCATTAAGATGGAATTTTTTTTTATCATGTGCAATTTTTTCTTTACGCATTTTAATATATTTTATAAGCATATTTATACTGACTGGCAGCGATTTTGATGATGTCTAATATGGACACAGTAAAAGGTAGTTTAGCTGGCATAGTTTTTAGCATGGTTTGCTGAAAATCTGTTTGAGCCATTAACCTTTCATATGCCAGAAGCCTCACATAATTGAATCCCATCGTCTGCGGGCTATGACGTCATAGGTGTCACGTGACCAAGTTTAATTCCTAGGAGGAATTAAACTTGGTCACGTGACACTCTCGAAAGTGATTTGACGTTTTGACCACCTCAATGCTATAAATTGAAGATTGAATTTTTTCGTTTTTTTTTACAGACAAATTAGAACCCTATCTTGAATATGGCATAGGACCAGGATTGGTACGGATCCGGCACTAGGCATATGAAAGGTTAAAAGACTTATCAACTCCAAAGTAGGGTCTATGCATTTTTATTTATTTATTTGTTATAATTGACAATTTATGTGGAACTTACCTGAGTGAAACATCTATCTTCCACTGCAAGCTAGCCAATCCCGGCTTGACCCTTAAATGCCCAGGTATGTTAGCATACAACTGTTCCGCACATAGCAGTCCTGATAGTTCTGCTATGCAATCTGGTGTAAACCTGAATAAAATAACAAAAAATATAATATACAATAATATCTGTGTCAGCCGGTCTATAGAAATTGTGATAATGTGTAAATTATGATCAAAAGATGTGAAAAAAGACATGAAAATTATAATATGTTACTAGTACAATAGTAATAGCCAGCTGTACTCTAAAAAGTTAATAGTAATGTACCTGATTTTTAATAAAAATTGAATAATTAATTACAGCAAGCTAAGTATAGTAACTGGAAACTGGAAGACGTACCTTTTTCGCTCGTGTTACAATGTGAATAAGACATAATAAGGTATGTCCTTTAGTTTCCCTTACTGAACATACATATAGTTACGTCTTTTAGTTTCCCTTACTGAACATAGTTACCAGTGTTTGTAGTATCTTGAATTACATCACAAAACGGGCAAAACATCAAGGCTGAATTATTGAGAAACAACTAACCTTATACTTTCTAGGAATGTTTTCATGTCCTCGTGACTCCAGGGTTCTTTGGTGGCCGAGCGAGACCTTGCCACATGTCTCACCACCTCCCTGACAACCGCAAACTTGTCAGCGTTCATTAAGCTGGATGTCCTACTGTCTGGGTTGCCTTCTAGCTCTTTAAGAGCCACTACAATGGTTAGAAACAAAGTTACAATTTTGATTAATTTAAACAGCAACAAATAATTCTGTCTGACAGTAGTATAGTATAGTATTTAAATTATGTACACATTAATGCTAAAAGTAACACGTATTTGCGAAAACACGGTGGTTAAAAATTATAATTGAAAGGTTACCATGATAATTACAAAAAAGTGGGTTGATAACAACTTACAAACAACAAAAGGTTTGATTTCCTTTTTCTGTATGTCCGGTGTAACCTGTGCGATCGTTGTCCATTGCAACGGACTTTCCGTTAACAACTCCAACTGTTGCGACATTTTAATTGATTAAAATAAAAGAACATTAACCAAAACTTTTCGAAAGAAATTTTCTTTGATAATAAATAGCACTTGTCAAAACTTTTTTCATGGGTCGTGTTTATTGGCTTGAATACCAGACTTTTAAGCCAATTGTCAAAGTTTGAGAAGACGCATTTTACTTAGATCATTTACCGGTTAATCAAAATGCACGACACATCCCTAGTGCTTGGGCATAGATAAGATTAGACTTTTAGTATTTAATTTAAAAAAGTAATAAATTGCAATGGCTGCCGGTTGTTTGGCTTGACATCTTACGATTTTCGCGTGGTGATTTCCTTACTTTAATTGTAGTTTTTCCTCTGGATCTCACCAAAATTCATTACTTAACGTCTTGTCGTGGTTCTTTAAGCGTGTGTGGTAAATTAAGTGAGGAACAATTGTTTTTAAAATGGCAGCAGTTCAAGGTGCACCGGGAAGCAAGCAATGGCCTGCTAGGCCTGGCGTCCAGCATCAAAACAGCCAAAATAACAATAATTTGACTCTAAACAGGACAATAAACCTGTATCCATTGACCAATTACACTTTTGGCACCAAGGAGCCTCTGTTTGAGAAGGACGCTTCGGTGCCGGCCAGGTTTCAAAGAATGCGTGAAGAATTTGTTAAAATTGGAATGAGGAGGTAAGAATTAACATTATAATTGATTATTTAATTTTTAAGGAAGAACCATTTTAAAGTCCGAGTGGCAGTTTGTAATTTGACCTATTATAACCTCATTAAATGCCTGATGGAACCATCTAATCCAGTTCTCTATGGTCACTATCACTCGTCCTTTACCTTCCTTACGATTTCTTTAGTGATTTTATGCCAATTTTAATTTATAGGTCTTGTTAGTCAGGTACACATATCGGTAATATCTGATATTAATTTACCTGATACACCCCCTTATTTGAGTGCAATCTATTTTACTGTTTTAGATTTGTTGTTCAACATTTTGTACTGGGTATAACTTCAACTTTTTTAAATACACAGGGTTTGAGTCAGACCTTGGTGCAATATAGTGAAACATAACCTAATGACTATTTCAGGTCAGTGGAAGGTGTTTTGCTAGTACATGAACACGGTTTGCCGCACGTTTTGCTTCTGCAGTTGGGGACGGCTTTCTTCAAGCTGCCGGGTGGAGAACTGAACCCTGGAGAGGTGAGAGATATGCTAATTTAGCAACCCTTATTTACTTTGAGGAAAGAAAAGTGAGCTGGGATATCCAAACTTCCGTAAAATTTAACAAGACATGTGTCAATGACATCTATAAACAGCGGTGTCCTCTCCCTATAACTTGTCAAAAGCTCCCCCAAAGTTCCGGGCCCTAGTGATGAGTAGCGTTGAAAATTGCAGAAAAAATCAAATGTTTTTTTCAGAAGTTTATGAAATTTTCGTTTTTTTCCGTATTTTTCGGGTTTTTTAGGAAAAATAACAAAAGAATATGACAATTTATTCATAGTCAATCACTGTCACTAGTGTCACTCTCGCCACCTATTTCAATTGCTTCAGCCTCCATGTCGTCGATTTCGCCCTTTTGTACGTGAAAACAAGACTGAATATAGATTAAAATAAGATCAGAAAATTTCATTGTATTTTTCCATATAAATCCGAAAAAAACGAGTTGTTAGGAAAAAAAGCGGGATTTTTTCCGGACTTTTTCAACGCTAGTGATGAGCATGGGCATTTGTTTCTGATTTTTCAATGTTTTCTATAATATTTATTTAGTAGTTATTTAGTATTTATATCATTGTCTTGTACCCATAGTACAAGCCTAGAGCTTAGTTTGGGACTAGGTTAATTGGTGCGAGATTGTCCTCTGATATTTAAAATTGTATAAAAGGCTTTGGTTGCTCAGATGCAATGCTAGGTCAAACTGCGGCTGTAAGTTAGATTACGAGATGCTAGCAGGCTGTATTTTATGAATCTCTGATCTAAAGCAATGTATTTCACTCTCTAGTGACCCTTTCTCTAGAATTTTGCAATTGGAAGAGAATTGGTACTATACATATTGGCTATAATTTGGTAATAGCCATTTTTCATTAATTTAACTGTCCCTGTGACAGATATCATTTAATAAATTACTTTGTCACAGTTTGTTTTTATGTAGTATACTTAGGTCCTAAAAAGACTTAGGTTCGAAAGAAATTGGTTATCTAGACTAGCTTAAGACTGTGACACACAAATAGGAGCATTTCGGGGTTATTCCCACCTGTTACCACCAATTTGTTACCACTGGTAACAGCTGGGATTTTTTTTCTCATCTTTTACCACTAAAGTACTCGGTGGTAACAACTGAGAATATTTTTCCCATTTGTTACCACTAAACTATTTGGTGATAACTACCGAGACAAAAAATCCCTGTAGTTTGTGGTAACAGTTGGGAATTGTTATTCCCACTAGTTACCACTGGTAAAAGATGAGAAAAAAAATCCCACCTGTTACCAGTGGTAACAACTTGGTGGTAACAGGTGAGAATAACCCGCATGTCGTGGAGTTGCGAAAACGCCTGCTTTAATAGAAACAACAATAACATCACCTTGCCTTAATGCCAATTTACACAATGTCAATTTTGCGGCGCCAAAATCTCGCCGCCGGAACAGTTTCCACCCCATTTTTTTTTTTCAATATGCCAGTGCTATTATGAATTAGAGCATGCCTATTAAAGATTCCTTATAAGATAAAAAAAAATTAGAAGTAATTTACGTTACATATTTAAAATTACAGGATGAAATTGAAGGCTTAAAGAGGTTACTTACTGAAACCCTCGGCAGACAAGATGGAGTCAAGCAGGAGTGGCTGATCGAGGACACTATTGGTGAGAATTTACTTACTTTTTGCATAAACAAAGAAAGTAAAAGCACTTTCTACCATTCATAACAACAGTTCCATAATTTTGTGCTAAACAGTCAGATTCCATAGATTTTAAGGTTATTGCACATGACAACGCCTAAGCACCAAAGCAGCACGCCTCAGCTCAAAGAGAAACATTGAAAAGTGAGCTTTGATTCATAGTAGGTATGATACATTTTTCAATGGATGACAGGGGGCCGGCGCCAGGGCAATTGTTTTTGCTTCAAGTTGAAAAATGTATCATACTAACACAGAACAACGGTGACTTTTTAATGTTTCTCTTCCTGATGTTTGGTTATTTATTGCCATGGCAACCAAAATACGTCCAGTGTTGAACATAGGTTAAAATTTCTATTTATTAGTGTATGACTATAATTTCAAATAAATTTTACCAGTTACAATAACACAATTGTCTGAATTTCAGGCAACTGGTGGCGTCCAAACTTCGAGCCTCCCCAATATCCATATGTGCCTCCGCACATAACTAAACCCAAAGAGCATAAACGTCTCTTCCTCGTGCAGTTGCAAGATAGGGCTCTTTTTGCTGTGCCAAAGAACTACAAGCTCGTTGCAGCCCCGCTGTTCGAACTGTACGATAACGCTCAGGGCTATGGACCCATCATCTCTTCGCTTTCCCAGAGCTTATGCAGATTTAATTTCATTTACATGTGAGGGTACAACGAATGAGAATGACTTGAAAAATGCTTCAAATGTGGATAAAGTTCTACATGACTTAAATTACAGTGCAAAATTACAATATTATGTCGTTCAATTTATTATTTTATGTATTTGATTCTTCTAAGACAACAATATGAACTGAAAAATAGCACATTTGCTTGTTTGTAGGAGTGGAATTTAAAACTACTAAAGAATTTTAGTCCAAGTCATTCTCAAAGAAGTATTGATAAATACTAAAGAGACACTTTATTTTAAGCATGAAACATTGTCTAATGTTTTTAGATGTAAGTATATTTGACTAAACTCTGAAGAAAAGAAAAGGCTGTTTTATTTTAATTGTACCTCAAGAAAGAAGATTGTTTTTAGATATAAGTGTAATTTAAATTAATCCCTAACTCGAATCAACTAGTTAAGGAATCCTTTTCTGTTATGTCGGAAGGATTAAATATGCTGTAAAAGCGAAAATGTTGATTTGATAATATAATTCTGTCAATAGCTTATAATGAAATTAAAGTCTGGACAATTTAATAAATAATTTCAAGATCTAAATGTTCACTCTAACATTGATATTGTATTTTGGTATTTCTTGTACTTAAAATCATCAAATGTTTAACATATATGTGTCTATTGACATAAGAATAGGGAAATATATATAATAGTAAAACTGACATCCAGAAGTTTGACAAAAACAGTCATGATAATATATACATATACTACTGTTATTATAATGCAACTAGCGTGCAAGATAATTGTTTTTTTTTACATAATCGAAACTTAAAATAAGCAACAGCACTTTAATCGTTGAGATGTAATAGCATGACATGCATAACATGAATACCTAAATATGTACCAAAATTCGGACGGCTTTTGTTACTGACTGTACTTTTTCTATTTATAAATATACTCAATCACTCGAAAGGAGTAGGAGGGGTCAACTTTGAATCTTGTATAATGTTATTATTGTACAAACCGCATTACTTTGGATACTATGGTATCCATGCACTGGTTGAAGCGGTTACTTGGTAGCGGTCTGGGGTTCGTTTCCCAGTAAGGGCAAATATTTATCTAATGAGTATTTGTTCTTAAGTCTTAGATGTTTTCTATAAATTTAGGTATTACTCTTTATAAATATGTTAATCGTTGTTTACTTTGCCTAGTGCCCATAGTACAAGACTGGGCTAAATAGGGACTAGGTCAATTTGTGTGACATTGTCCTTTATATTTATGGGTCTCCTTCTAGTCGCATAACAACTATTGTCATAATTTCGATTGTCATAACCAGAGATCGGACAAATGGGCGGCATTACTCGTAATAATGTGGACATGACTCCAAAGATTTTAATTAAACAAATTAAATTACATTAATTTATTACTTACTCTAAAAATAATTTCGATCCTTTGCAAGGCAGCAATAAATAAATAATACAAAGACTTGTTATTGTGTAGATTTATTAAAGCACGTGAACAGTATTTTTCTATATTTTTTCCGTGGTGAGTTTATTACTTTTCACTGCTAAAATGAACTTATGAGGTGAAAAGCTCCTTTCGCAATTAGGGAATGCAAATTAACCGGTTATTAACCGTTTTTGTATGAAAATAACCGGTTAAAATCGGTTAAAACCGGTTATTTGCATTCCCTATTCGCAATCCACGGGTGTTAATGGAGCAAACTTAAGAAGATTAATATAATACCTATTAATCACCACTCCTCACGTCTTTGTATTATTTATTTATTACTATCCTGCAAAAGATCAAGATTAAAGTTCACGTAAGAAATCAATTAATGTAATTTAATTTGTTTACTAAAAATCTTTGGAGTCATGTCCACGTTATTGCGAGTAATGACGCCCATTTGTCCGATTCTGGTCATAACACTTCGCATAAAGTTGTTGCTCAAAAAGGCTTTTGTCATTAATGAATGATCCTGCCTGCGCATAATACTTTCATTGTCATAATTGTACTGTCATATTTTTTTTAACCATAATGTTGAATATCATAAAATTTTTAGTCATTACTTATTTATTTATTTATTCATGGCTCACAAAACAAGATACAATCAAAAATAATGCAGATATCATGATAAAAATATTTGAATCTAGACTATAACTCTAAACTATGTGTGCACAAAATGATTAGAGTGTATGTAAATGTTTGATGGTTAGTGGTATTAGTTAGGTATCTTATACAAAGTTAGTCAGATTTATTTTATTTGTTAGTTTTACAGAGAGGAATTATATTATATTAGTTATTATTATATTACATTGAACATTACATTGAAGATCATAATTATTTTGAGTCATGAGGAAAAAAACAAGCTATTAAATTAGTTGACCAGCGTTTCATTAGGTTATGGCAGCTAGAAAGGGGGAAGGGAAGGGCGGTGCCCCCAACAAGTTTTTTAAAAATTTTGAACCTATTGTATTTTTGGTAAGTTAGGTAACGGTTAACTTGTGTCCTTTAGAGCAGAAATAGGCACGCTAGCGGCGACACGCTGGCGGTTAGTTTAAAATTGCCGTGCGTTTATTCGAAAGTTTATGCTCAATATATTTATGACAAATATGTTATTTATGCTCGAAACACGGTTAAAAAATATATGCGAACTAATTTATGGCATTTGTCAGTTATGCGTAATGATGATTATGATATGACACAAGTAGTTATGCCTATCATAAATATGACTAAATTTTATGCGATCCAATATGGACCCGATATTTATATATTTACTGAGAAGGGGTTCCCTGATCTTATGCTAATCCCGATTTAATTGGGATAGGCAGTTGATTTCCAATTATTTTTTTATAGTATGGAGTTGGCATAGGGGCACACGAGTATAATATTTAATTATGGCAGTATATTAAAATACGTTTGTAAACGTTGTATTTTAAATAGTAATTTAATACACTGATGTTTTTAATAAAAACATTAAGTATGTACTATGTACATTAAACAATGATATTATGTACTATTAACATAAAACTCAAGGTATATGTTGAGAGAAATCTGATGTATTGGGTAACATCAGCAAATCGCGTAAGGTAGGTATTATATACCATATTATAGAGATTTAGTTATTTACGACTTGTAGAGTTGTAGCTTAAATTTAAGACTGCTCCGGGCGTCCAGTGGCGTCCTCGCTACTATTATGTTGTTTTCCAATAAACTAAAGAATTGTCTAGAAATGGAAGAATGATTTACATTATACAAATGAATACACAATGTACTTCGTCTAGTCACCTTAACCGAATAACTTAATGAAAAGCTAGCTTTAATAACTTTAACAAAAAGCAAGCTTTCAAAACCCGCCTGTTGCTAACCAACTTTACATCGTCATAAATCCTAAATGATCGTTCAAAATGAAAAATGATGAAAGAAACCTAAAGATGATTTCTAAGTCCCTATTCAATACCCCACTTGTCATACTTGGTCGACTTATTTTTTTTTTATTTGCTCAATATGGCGTTTGGTTGCCGCCGTATTGAAATTTCATTACTATCATATCTTCAGTGACACTCACCAGATGAAGACAAATCGATTGACATAAGAATCATCGAAATCGGACAACGGGTTTAGTTTTTATAGTGACACAAAGGAGCAAACATACATATATAGGCTGTGAAACACATTACCCTCCTTCGGCAGTCGGGTAAAAACCAGACTGCATTTTTTATAATGTCGTCGATATACCTATTATTTATTATTTATTTATTTAATATTTATTGCACAAAAGAATACACTTAATATACTAAAGGCGAACTTAATGCCTATTTGCGTAATACTTATTTTTTTGTTTTATGTTAATAATTCACATTTTGCCTTTGTTGTTATTTAAATTTTAACAGTTTAGGTATCCTGTCACCCGGGATGGTGAAAGGATTCCAACGATACCACACGCATCTAAATCGGCTCAGGCGTTTAGAAGTTATGGTGGAATAAAGAATCGTACAGTCCGCGTCATATATAAGGGAACATTCAAAGTGATCAAATAGTTCGTTACAACGTACAATTAATATGGTGTGCCAAACTATTTGAGCACTTTTAAAATAAGCATTAAGCAAATAGGCATTAAGTTCGCCTTTTGTATATTAAGTGTATTCTTTTGTGCAATAAAGATTAAATAAATAAATTATAGGTATATCGACGACGAATATATAAAAATGCAGCCTGGTTTTTAACGCTAGCTTTTCATTTAGTTATTCCGTTAAGGTGACTAGACGAAGTACATTGTGTATTCATTTGTATAATTTAAACGGGTTATCCCCACCCGTTAACACTAAGTTGTTACCACTGGTAACAGGTGGGAATTTTTTTCTCGTCTTTTACCAGTTGTAACTAAAGGGAATAAAAAATTCCCAACTGTTACCACAAACTTCTGGATTTTTTTGTTTCAGTAGTTATCACCAAATATTTAAGTGGTAACAAATGGGAATAATATTCTCAGTGGTTACCACCGAGTACTTTGTGGTAAAAGATGAGAAAAAAAAATCCCAGCTGTTACCAGTGGTATCAAATTGGTAGTAACAGGTGGGAATAACTAATTTAAACCATCCTTCGGTTTCAAGACAATAATTTAGTTTATTAGAAAACACATTAATAAGTAATGAGAGCGCCACTGCACACTCGGTGTAGTATTAGAATCATAAAAAAAATGTGTATGAAGCTTGAATTTAAAATGTATTGTCCAATTTTGTCATGGACAGAATCTTCAATTGATTTCTCGAGAAATGTATGTGAAAATGATTCTCTAGTCATTTCAGTGTTCAACGCTGTGGTATGTAAAGGAAAATGTATTACATACATTAAATATTACGAGATTTAACCTCTTTCCTATTTGATTACCTATTGCAATATTATATGAGCATATAAAATAATCCATTTACGGCAGGCTCATAAAATTTCATAATAATTTAAAACGACGTGACGAGAAGTATTTACTCGTTCGGTGTTGCCATGCGTTTATTTGTTTTGTTTTGTTTTTTATATTTTAATCTCGCTGAGAGTACGTTATGGTCGAAGGGCATAATTCATTATGCCATTAACACTAAGGATTATGGTAAGTGGAGCATTATTTGACGTTTTAACGGTATTAGATGATTTATTTAATAGACAATTTTCAACGACATAGTAGCATGTGGACACCAAGTATCCTAATGTCCTTCCCCGGGGACTCGAGCTACCAAGTTTCATCGAAATCGATTCGGTGGTTTAGACAAGAAATCGTTACAAATGGACATCGTTTCACATTTATAATATTAGTTTCAATAAAATAAAATAAAGAAACTGACTTGCTGACTGATCGATCAACGCACAGCCGAAACCTAAGGACTTGAAATTTGAGGGGCTGACTAGTGGTCACACCAGGTTGTCACACCACTGGTATTGGCTTTCGTCGGAAATTCGTCAGAAATAATTTTTATTCCGCAAAAGTAGGTAGGTTAGGTTCGTTAGGTATCTTTAGATGCCCCAAGGGTAAACCGCTCGGGAATAGGAGCTCCGCCATGCGGCGCTCCGTCGAATAGCAGTGGTGTGACGACGAGTCTGCACCCGAAATTTGGAGGGAATATTCCTTGCATATCCTAGGGGTGCACTAAGGGGTTAAAATAGGGGGAGTAGCGAGAAACTAATTATAAATTCTACGCGAATGAAGTCGTGGGAGTCCTCTAGTAATAGTCTGAATGAATAGTGTGAATGGATTATATGACATTTAACCAACGTGCGAATCATAGTAGATTGTTAACCAAGGTATGAAAGTGATCAAATGCGAGATATATTTAAATTTTAGGTGACTAGTTCGAGGTTTAAAATACAGATATTACTTGATTAGGTATAGCTACATTTGTCCGAATTCAAAAACACCAAGTATGAACTAACTCTCAATTTAAAGTTAGTACTTGGAAGACTGAGCGTCGCTCGGGTTGAAAACGAAATTTCCCGAAGATGACAACTTGACAGATCGATTTTTCTCCCCGTAAACCCCTATATTTCAAATTTCATAGAAATCTTTGGAGCCGTTTCCGAGATTCAGATTATATATATATATACAAGAATTGCTCGTTTAAAGGCATAAGATTTTGTGCTGTCTTACATGATTTTAGTATTGTAGGTATAAACACTAGTCGGCTGTATCTCAGGCAGGATGCAATACAAAAGTCTACTTAGTCGTGATTGTTTTTCTTTAAAATACGTTATAAGTATGTGCTTTCATTTAAGATAATTTTCAGAATTTTAGTATTTGTAGTTTGGGCTGTAGGGGTACACACTTGACTCGAACAAAAACCAGAAGTTTAAATCTGAAAGACCTGCCCAACGACAACCCACACCATAGGGTAGACGAGAAAAAAATACATCCCCAGTTCCCCACGTTACGTGTAGGGGAGATACCCTAAAAAAATATATTTTCAAGATTTATTTATGTTCCACATTTGGTGTTCTCTTTTACGGAATTTTCATATTTTGTTTAGAAATGCGCTTTAAAAAAAACATGCATATTCCGTATCACTTTGTTTATATTTAATTCCTAGATTTACACTCCCAAGAAGAAATCATGACGGTATTCGAAATGCTCGAAAAGGAACTGTGTATTAAATTCTTCTACACGCCATTTAACTATTCGGCTACCAACGAGAGCAAGATTCTGTTCGTTAGCAACCCGGAGAAACAGAAGAATTGTCTGCCTACGTACTATAACTACTCTGGACCCGTTGTTGTAAGTTGAGTTATATTTTATAATTATATTTTATAGCTTCTGCCCGCGACTTCGTCCCCGTGGAATAGTAACTTTGGGCTAACGCTAAAGCATGCGCCAGACGGCATTCTACCGCAGTTTCTGCCAGGTGACCTCGGTAGAAGCGCGGTGGAAGCAAATGGTTTACAGCAAGCGGCCAGACGGCATTCTACCACTGTTTCTGCCAATGGTTTGAAGCGCACGACCGTCTACCAAGGGCGTTTAAAGGTCAATCGAAATTTGGTTTAAAACCACTGGCTACATGGTTTAAAACCACTGTTTTTCTACCAAGGTCACCTGGCAGAAACTGTGTTAGAATGCCGTCTGGCGCATGCTTAACTTTAACCCGCGACTTTGTTTACATAGAAGGTTGAAACATTCTTCAGTGGTGCTCCGCTCCTATTGGTCTTAGCGTGATGATATATAGCCTATAGCCTTCCTCGATAAATGGGCTATCTAACACTGAAATATTTTTTCATATCGGACCAGTAGTTCGTTAGATTAGCGCGTTCAAGCAAACAAACTGTAGCTTTATAATATTAGTACAGATGGAGAGATAACAAGCCATCTTATCCTACCTACCGCCAAGAAGCAGGGTTCGCGTTGCTGTGTTCCGGTGTGGAGATAAGACAACCGGTATAAATGTTTCTGTTTCTGTACAAAGTGGGCTAGTTATGAAAGTAGACAATTTGGGAAAGTAGAGAGTTTGAAAAAGTGGACTATTCAGGCAAGGGGACCTTAAGTACCTGAAGAGAAATTACTAACATAGAGGTATTCCATCTTAGGCCACAGGGGTAAAATAAATCTAGGTACCTATTGTAATGTTATAAAGAGGTAAAATTATGTATGTGTGTTGGGGTTATTTCTAAATAAACCATTTTTAACCGACTTCAAAAAAGGAGGAGGTTATACGTTCCACTGTATGTTTTTTTTTTTTTATGTATGTTCACCGATTACTCCGTCAATTGTCGACAGATTTCAAATTATTTTTTTTGGTTTGATAGAGTATACTTCCGAGGTGGTCCCATTGTCACCAAATCTGTATCTGATGAGGGGATCAGTGAGGAATTGAAGGAACTCCTCAAATATTGTAGGCAAACATATAGCGATTTTAGTATTTTTAGTAACAAATCCAGCATTTGCATTCAGAAAGTATCATTTGGTGTAGTGGAACTGATGATGAAGACCACAGATGGCCACCGGAACTCCTCAATGGTACCGATTTCAAGGGTGGCGATAAGATATCTCGATTAAGATAGTTGAGCGACTACCTACAACGAATAATATTTACTTGTTGAAATATGACTATGACTTTCCCGCGGCGTTGCTTGCGGCGCGCTTGATATAAGTTAAAGTTTCATTTCAACTAAGAAGTGGGACTACGTAACAGCGTATTATGATCACTAAAAAGTATAAAATAAAATAAATGTTTTAAAAAACAAAAAACCGCCTTCAAAAACGCAAAAAATAACTTCTTTAAAATTGTAGGCACCTAATAGGTTAGTCCAACTGAAGTCGGCGACCACAACATTTTCAACAAAAAGCCGACATCAGTTGGACTAACCTATTAGGTGCCTACAATTTTAAAGAAGTTATTTTTTGCGTTTTTGAAGGCGGTTTTTTGTTTTTTAAAACATTTATTTTTACTATTTAATCCACGACACAAAAACTTGTTCAATGTGTACCTATATCCGTTTGTGAAATTATAGCTCCTAAATGGATGAACCGATTCGGAGACGATTTTTTTGAAGAAAGCTAGTTTAATCGGGATGGTTGTTAGCTGGGTTTCATGAATATCGGTTGGGCCGTTTTAAAAGATAGTAGCTCTAGGGGTCGCCATTATACGGTTTTTTATCTGTGATCTGTAAGTGACGGCTTAGGTATGTAATTGTAAATTAAAGTAAATACTATTTATTTAATGTACAGTCGACTAATAAGAGATGTATCCACTTTTGAACCTTAAAACAATGCATTAAATTTATTTTTTCACAGTTAAGAGTATAAAATCGAACAGATTATCCGTTGGTCCCACACTAGGCCATGCCTGTCACGTGGTAACCGGATTCGGATTAACACTTTAAATAAAAAAAAAACAAAAACCCGCCTCGTGTGGTTGCCGAGTTAGAATAGTGCCACTCCATGTCTTCCCGTGGATGTCGTAAGAGACGACTAAGGGAATAAAGGCTTGTAGTACTGTTAGGCGATGGGCTTGCAACCTGTCACTAATACGCTGGTAAACATCTTAGCCTAGTTGTGGAAATTGTGGTTATAGAATTATCAACAAGTTTTTAGAGTTGTTGGTAATTCTGTAGCTCTGCCTACCCCACTCTGGGAACGAAGGCGTGAGATTATGTATGTATGTATGTAAAAACCCGCCATCAAAAATGCAAAAAATAACTTCTTTTTGAAATAGTAGGTTAGTCCAACTGCATTCGGCTTTTGGTTTAAAATATTGTGGGACGCCGACTTCAGTTGGACTGACCTACTATTTTAAAAAGAAGTTATTTTTTGCATTTTTGAAGGCGGGTTTTTGTTTTTTTAAACATTTATTTTATTTTATACTTTTTAGTGATCCTATTTATGCTGTTACGTAGGTCCACTTCTAAATATTAATGAGAAACTATAGAACATTTCAAGCTCGCCGCAGACAACGCCGCGGGAATGTCATAGTCATATTTAAACCTAAATGTGCTTCGTCATAGTCGCTCAACTACCTTAATCGAAATATCTTATCGCCACCCTTGAAATAGGTACCGTTAAGGAGTTCCGGTGGCCATCTGTGGTCTTCATCATCAGTTCCACTTCACCATATAGTACTTTTCAAAAGCAAATGCACGAGTTACAGTGAAAAATACCAAAATCGCTATAGGTGTGCCTATAATATTTGAGGAGTTCTCTTGATTTCTCCAAGATCCCATCATCAGATCCTGACGTGTTGACAATGGGACCAACTAGAAAGTATACCCATTCAAACAACGAAAAAAATTTTCAAATCGGTCCAGTGGTCTTCGAGTAATCGGGGAACATACATAAAAAAAAAACCGACGAACTGAGAACCTCCTCCTTTTTTTGAAGTCGGTTAAAAATAGAGTAGAGTTTGCTGTCTACATAATTATGGCAATTTGGAACTTACAGACTAAGGGCCGAGTTCACCAACAATTAAACGGACGATTAAGTATTAATCAGCTGTTAATTAATACATTTGACACCCGTTAAACCGCTAATCGTCCGTTTAATTGTAGGTGAACTCGGTCCTAACTTAAACTAATCTAACAATTTTAAGCCCGGTTATGGCACAACTATAATTGTTTTAAATTACCAAAATATTTGAGGTACGAGTTGTGCGTGAGTGCGAGTTAGTGAGTGTGTGTGTGTGTGTGTGTGTATGTGTGTTCGTGTGTGTGTGCGTGTGTGGCCCTTTCGAGGGGTAAAAGCGCAGGTCCAGAAGCACCACCCCACTCTTATACCGCATTGAGGTGAACAAGTGGATATGTAGTCGACGACTGTACCTAGTTATAGTTGTTTTTTTATATGAACTATAGTTCATATAGTAGTATATACTTCAACTAACTCGTAATAATTTGTACATTACAGGAAATGACGGTCGGATACCATTGTTTGAACAAGAAGGAAATTGCGAGAATTATCGTCGACATGATACGCGCTAGCGTGGAACAGACCAGTAAGAATAGATAGATAGATTCTAATGTGTAACGGCTTCTACCTACAGACTAGATAGATAGATAGATAGATAAAAACTTTATTCAACATAAACACAAACGCAGGCTCTTAAATTAAACATAAAACATTAAAAATATAGACAACAAACACGAGACTTAAAATATACATTGACTTATATACGGTGAGAGAGCCATGTGTTGTGCTGTGAATTGGCGCTGACTCAGCATAATGCTGCAGAAACTGCAGCGCTGGTATTCTGCCAGAACCATTGGAATCAGGTCTGTGGCGCCCGAAAGAAGCCGAAAGATGTGCCAAACGACCATGATAATATGAATATTAACATTAAGTTATCTACTCTGTATCAGTTTTTGCATACTATATATTATATTACTCTAGCCTTTAGTTTTTAATATAATTTCTAGAAGTAAAGCGAAACTAAACATTTACACAGCATAAAAAAAACGGAGAAACTAAATTATAACTAGCAATAATTACATAGGTAAATTATTCTACGACATCAAGCTTAGTAAGCTATTTGTTTATTTAACAAATGAATTCTATACTTAATTCTAAACGAAGACTTATACCTAAGGTCACGGATGGGTGGGGGAATGTTGTTCCAGCACTTTGTAGCTTGATATCTAAAACTGCCCCTAAAAGCCGCTGTTCTATGCAGAGGCACCCTGAATACGACAGCACGCGATGCTCTAGCTTTGAAATGCCTATTTTCGTCAGACCACCTTAACTTTTTAAAAAGATAGCTAGGAGCTTGATTTTTAATAGTGTCGAAAAGTAGACACGCAAAGTAGAGCTCCAGCCTATTTGACATTTTCAAACTTTTCGCACCATTAATAAAAGGGGTAACGTGAGCTCGTGGTGGTACTTTAAAACAAAACCTAGTGCAAGCGTTTTGGACTTTCTGTATGAGACGCTGAGATCGCACCAAGAGACAAGGGCCGAAAGCTGTATAACAGTAATTTAATTTTGAAAGAATTAGAGCTTCACATAGTCTCACACGCACGTCAATACTCAAGAAATCCCTCACGTTGTATAGAACTTTTAGCCTATAAAAGCAATTTCGTACCGTGTTAATGACGTGATGTTCAAAACGTAAATTGTTGTCTACTAAGAGTCCAAGGTTGCGCGCTTCGCTAACACAGTCAATCTCTACATTATTTAATACAATGTTTGGTACACCTGCTACAATTTTTTCCACTTGCTTACACGACCCAAGCACCATATATTTGGATTTAGATGGATTTAGTACCAAAGAGTTAGCACTAGACCATTCAAAAATGCGCACCAGATCTGCATTAATTAATTGAGAAGCAGAACCCACATCACGGGGAGAAAAAGAATGATATAGTTGCAGATCATCAGCATAAAGATGAAATTTACAATGCCTAATACAATTAGTAATATCAGAAGTATAAAGAATAAATAGTAAAGGACCCAGAATAGATCCTTGCGGTACTCCTCTTGAAACCAAACATGGATCCGACAGCAGACATTTACCGTCGTCTTGTGTAATCTTAACCAGTTGTTTGCGATCTTTAAAATAACTATCAAACCAACGAATAGTGTTATGTTTAAAGCCATAGTGTTTTAATTTTGACAAAAGAAGCGGAATATTAATACAATCAAAAGCCCTTGAGTAATCGAGCAAAACCATGATGGTACCCTGACCAGTATCTTGAGCTGCAAGTACTTCGTCAATGACATCATGTAGCGCAGTACATGTCCCACGACCCTTCCTAAAACCCGACTGCAGTTCCGGCAAGATGTTGTTCGATTCCAAATAATTTGAGACCTGGTCATACACAACTTTTTCGAGTATTTTTGATAGGTAAGGAAGAATACTAATCGGTCTCAAATCTTTTAAATCAACTGGATCCCCATTTTTAGGAATAGGGCGCACAACTGCCATTTTCCATAACGATGGAACCATAGAGGTTACTAGCGAGGTATTAATGATATCGGTGATAACTGTCAAAGTCCGGGGCAGAGTCAGTAATATCATGTCATATGTTATGTCATCATAACCCAGAGCGTTAGACTTCGTGCGCAACAGAAGCTTAGCAATCACACCTTCGTCAACAGGCCTAAGTTCAAAGGACGAAACACCGAACTGTTGATTTTCAAAATAATTCATGGTGGGAAGATCGATACCATTATTTCCAGGAACATTCAAGAAGTGTCTGTTAATGGCTTCGGGGTCATTAAAGCAGCAGGGCAGCTCAGAATCATTTTTAAAATTAGGGATTATGTTTTGTTTAATTTTTTTCCATAGGACTTTAGGATTATTTATATTAGCGTTAATATTTGTCTCAAAGAAAGCTTTTTGTTCATAGTACATACTAGAATTAACTAAGTGTTTTAAAGTTTTATAACTAGTTTTATCGTGATCAGACTTGGTAGAGCGGGATTTGTTGTGTGCGTCGTCACGAAGCCTCATCATGAGGCGGACATTATCCGTAAGCCAGGGCTTGGGCGACTCCTTCATTAAGTGTTGTCGAACTGGTGCATGAGTATTAAAGAGGTCAATGATGAACTGATTAAATACCGTGACTTTGTCTTCAACCGTCTTCAGTTTTATAATACTCTGCCAGTCCATTAAATGCAGGTCTGTATTAAAACGATCCATGTTAATTTTTTTTAAACAACGATGAAAACATAATCTGGGCTTAGGTTTATAGACTTTAACATTGAAGGAAACAAATACCATCGCATGGCCGCCTAACTCGGCAATATAATCAACTTCAGAGCTGAGCGTAGGAGTATCGGTACATATCAGATCTAAAAGGGTAGAGCTATGATCCGTGAAATGGGTAGGCTGGGAAATATGATTATTGAGATTATTACAAACAAAAAATTGTTGTAAAAGTTTTGTCTTAACATCACCTTTGTTAAGAAAATCAATGTTAAAATCACCACTCAAAATTATATGGCTGTGCTTAGAGAAGGAATTGACTGATTCTGTTAAGGCGTCCAGAAATATCTCTGCGTTTAGCCAAGGTGGACGATAAGCGGTGCCAATAACGAAAGTAACTGAATTAATTTTAACCTTGATCCACAATTGTTCTACGTCGGCAACGATGGGATGCTTACATACTTGGGCATTTAGACTAGTTTTTATATAGAAAGCCACGCCTCCCCCACCCTTACGCGTTCCCAAACTCCGAGGCACATGTTTTAACTTATAACCAGGCAGCGAAGGCGCACGCCTTTCCTCACCAGCTCTCAACCAAGTCTCATTGATGGCTATGATGTTCGGATCATGACGCTGGACCGCTACAGTGAAATCGTTATGTTTCCGCGAACTACAAAGAGATCCTGCATTAAAAAGGCCAAATTTAAAATGTTTTAGCTTAGGCATTTATGAAACAAAAAATAAATAAATAAGGATAAGAATTTTCAACAAAAGTAATAAATGGATGAAGCAATAGGAAAGGCGTATACCAAGTGCCAGAAAGGGTAGAAGTGTGTTTTGTAAAGCAGAAAGTATATGATAGAGGCAAATAATTATTTTCATTAGACAAAAAGTTAATATTAGCATACACATTAAGCAACAAATCACATGACACATAGCTCTCAGGGCATTGACATGATTTAACTAATTGATTACACAAGCAAAAGTGAGACTTATACGAAAAACAGTAAAAGGAATATTCAAAAACTAGAACAGACCAAGCTATAAATGAGAGAAGAAACACGAAGTAGTTAAGTACTACGTAGAGCTTCCGAAGCAGTAGAAAAAACACGATCCAGATCACTCACCGTCCGGATCCGGTGAACCTTAGACATTTCAGATTTTCTAGCCAGAACATTACCGTCCCTAGTCCACACGAAGCGCCAGTTGAATTGACGTCCCAAATCGCGGGCCCTTCCGAGCAGATTGCGATTTATCTTTGTGAGACGCTCATTTAAATAAAAGGCTCGTGGGTCGTGGGCCGGCAAGCCCAGGTCAGCAGTGTTGGAACCACGACGCACTCGTGCGCTCTTGAGCATCTCATTCCGAAGCGAGCGCCGCACCAAGCGAACTACGATGGGTCGGGGGCGGGAGGGACCTGAGCCAGCCGCGGCCCCGCTGTACTGACTAAGCGTTCATTCCACAGTCGAACGCAGACAGCAACGGCAGATATCCGAAGTCTGCTACTGCCGTCTGCCGTTGCTGTCTGCGTTCGTGATTCCGCAACCGACCGCAAGTAGCAGCAGCGGGTGTCGGACGTCGGTGGGTCTGCAATCGGGCGTCAGTGACGCCTGCCGTTTCCGTCTGCTACTGCCGTCTACGGTCGGCTACGGAAGGTATTTCAAAGAAATAAAATACATTGAAACCAGTAGTGACGCAAGCCGTTGCGGTCGGTGTCAGCGACGCGTGCGGTTGCCGTCTGCGGTCGGCTACGGAAAATATTTCATAGAACCAGTAATGGACAAGGACCCAATGATGGAAACTTGATTCTTATTTAACAGAAGATAAGGGTTATTCATTTATTTTGCATCAAATTAAGAGTGAAGTGTCCATTACTGGTGCCTGTCAGTTAAAAGTGTCCATCGTTGGTGCCGTCACCTTACCTGCATAGAGACCAGTAGTTGCCGTCTGCCGTCAGCGTCACTACTTCCCGTGCCCTTCACCTCAGGCCCGACGGCATTCAACTCGCGCGGAATGTAGGTACTATATTGTAGTTAATTGCCTTCGAGACGTCTGATATTTTTGTGCCTCATGTTGCATAATAAATAATAAAATTATGTTATTTTCAGTACCAACAATAAACAGCTATGATTTGATGAAACTATTTGCGCAACAAGTAAGTTTATAGTGTGTTTTAAATATAAAACAATAGTTTTCACATTAACTTTTAAAAACCGGTCATGGGCGAGTCGGACTCGCGCACCGAGGGTTCTTGACCACCTCACATAAGGTATTTTATATTCCGATTTGAATTCTATTTCGATTCGAATCAGCGCGATCGAATCTCACACTTGACCATTTTTTAGTATTTCTATGTTTTTCTTCAGTGTTTGTACCCATATATCTTACAAAGTTTTACGCTTGTACGTTTTACGATAAAACAAACGTTTCATGTATGAGGATCCGCTTCATTATTTGACTATCATATAAAAGAGTCCCGTTGGGCTACCCTTCGGGCGCGGAACCCTAAAAAACCGGTCAAGTGTGAGTTGGACTCGCGCGCTGAGGGTTCCGTATTTAAGATTGGAAAACGCAAAAAAAAAAAAACTCATTTTGTTATGAAGTTTATTTTCTATGCAATTTTGACTAGCCTAAATTTGAATACGACGTGCCGACGCGTTGTACAGTAGCGGCATCGAGTGATGGCACTTTTGGTAGCTGACAAATAGTGTTTTGAAACACTCCATTTTACTATCGTAAAAAATTAGTCAAGTGCGAGAAGTATATTTAAAAAAAGTTTATTTAAGTAAATAACGCATAAAAATAAAAGGCCATAAATTGTAATAATGATAAATAAATAATGATAAATGAGTGACTAAATAATCATTAAAGCACGTTAACTCAGAGCTAGGACGCGAGCTTAGCAGGGGCGGTGACGTGAAAGTGCAGTGACTTCATTATCATACGTTGTTGTACCAGTCAGCGGTCCTTTGTTATCATCACGCAAATTGTTTTTTTGAGATGTTTTTTGTTAGTTATGATTAAAACGATGAACGCTAGAGTGCGAGCAAATAAAAACAACCTCAAGATGAAGCTAGGTACGAAATGCGTTTCGGTAAATTACAGCGCCAGCTGTACATCACTATTCCGGTACCTGCAACAATGAAGTTTGACATCTATTCCTTTATACTTGCTGTCAATATTTAGGGAACTTCATGAGCGAGCAAATTTCAAAAGTGCCATCACTCTATGCCGCTACTGTAGTGTGCGAGGGATAGAAGCTTTCCGCCCACATCTCGATATGACTGGTAGCTGATACGACTAGACCGCTTTGCGACTACATCTCGATTCGACTACATCTCGTTTGGACTAGATCGCGGTTTGACCAGTTCGCCATAAGACATGGATATGAGATTCGCATTCCAGAAATGAATTTGATAGTGTCGACGGAGCTGCGCTATCGCGGAGCTCCTATTTCTGGACAGTATGGCCCTTCGGGCCTGCTGCAAAAATAACATAACCTAAACCTACCTATCCATTTTCACGGCAGTGATAGATTGAACAATGCCACTTTTAGATACCATTGTACGCCATACCGATATTTAACCCATCTGATAACAGGTCTTAAGGCGAACTGGTCAAACCGAGACCTAGTCCAAACGCGATGTAGTCGAATCGAGAGGTGGGCGGAAAGCTTCTATCCCGTGTGCGATGACCATGATTCCACTCCTATCTTTTCCACATAATTTCAGGGCAAAGAAGAAATTCGATCGACATTCCTGAAAACTGAAGATCGGAATTACATCAACGCACACTACCACGAGGAGTGCAGCTCCCTGACCGCCCGAGCCCCCTCCCTAAGGTCCGACGACAAGGACATCGAGGAGGGTGGAGTGATGAGCGCCATTAATCACAACTATTATGACGACAGGCTGTGGCCGCTTGGCATTGTTATGTATTCAATTGACAAGGATTTACGTAAGTGTACAACTCTTTTTTAACCAACTCCAAAAAGGAGGAAGTTCTATGTTCCACTCTATGTGTTTTTAGGGGTCCGTACCCAAAGGGTAAAAACGGGACCCTATTACCAAGACCCAGCTGTCCTTGTCTGTTTGTCACCACTGTATCTCATGAACCGTGATAGCTAGACAGTTGAAAGTTTCACAGAAGATGTATTTCTGTTGCCGCTATAACAACAAATACTATAAACAGAATAAAATAAATATTTAAGTGAGGTCTAGCAAACAAACGTGATTTTATTTGCCGTTTTTGCTCGATAATGGTACGGAACCCTTCGTACGCGAGTCTGACTCGCACTTGGCCGGTTTTTTTATGTATGTTCACCGACTTCACCATCGATAGGGGACAGCTTTAAAAAAAAATGCTTTGATAGATTATACTTCCTGGGTGGTTCCATTGTCACCAAACCTGAATCTCATGATTGGATCCGTGAGGAATTGAGGGAACTCCTCAAATATTATAGGCATACATATAGCGATTTTATTATTTTTAGTAACAAATCCAGCATTTGCATTCAGAAAGTATCATTTGGTGAACTGATGATGAAGACCACAGATGGCCACCGGAACTCCTCAACGGTACCTATTTCAAGGGTGGCGATAAGATATCTATCTCGATTTCTCGATTGATTAAAGTAGTTGAGCGACTATAACGAAGAACATTTAATTGTTTAAATATGACAATGACATTCCCGCGGCGTTGCTTTCGGCGAGCTTGAAAAGTACTACAATTCATATCAACTTAGAAGTCAGTCTACATAACAGAATTATGATCACCAAAAAGTATAAAATAATATAAACGTATTAAAAAACACAAAAAAAGCGCCTTCAAATTATTAATTTACGCTGAGGAAATGCCTACGCATACCACTCAGGTCCAGTGGGACCCGGGATGATTATGTGGGACTCACCAACCGAGAGCGGCCGGAATATCCACTAAAACCCCAGCGGCAAAGCATCTGCGTCCTTCGGAGAGGGGCCACGCGACCACGAGCCAGCGCATTCGGCTGTGGCACCTCGACGCCAACTACTCCTTGGTTTACTAAGGCACCCTGTTCCAAAACGGGTTTGCGTATGACCTCAGTCTCACCTGATGTTAACTGAGGACGAGGTCGAGGGTGGAAGCTTGTCCAGAAAAAAGCCTATTCACTGTTCCTTGAAAACACCAAGTTTATACGATTCCGGGAATACAGACGCAGGGAGAGCATTCCACTCCTTGGCAGTGCGAATAAGAAATGACGCAGCAAATTGCTTGCAAATCATTGGAAATTCAAGGTTTAAACAACTCTCCGACGTTGACGGATTAAGTGTCTAAATATTCCGTTTGGGCGAAATGTTTTTGGCCGAATGCATCTTTTCCCAAATGTTTAATTGCCAAAAAGATTTTTCCCATTGCAATAGATTAATTTTTTACTAGTCAGCTACCTCGCTTCGCTTCGGCTTATGTTAGTTTTCTGTGACACCTGTACATAATCCAGAATCCAGAATGTATTATACATAAAAACATCCTCTTGAACCACTATCCATTGATGAAAATCCGTTGTGTAGTTTGAAAGATCTAAGTGTACAGAGGGACAGACGGCGGAAGCGACTACGTTAAGAATTACTTACAAGCCACAATTTATTTAGCTTCTCCCGAAGCGTTAGCTACAGAAGGAGATTCTCTTACAGACAATCGCGACTCGTTTTCGTTCGTGCGTTAGTGCTAGACCTTAAACAGTTTCCGCTACGTTCTGCATTTTTTTTTTTCCGAAATGTAACGAGGGAAAGTGCGTAGTGCGCTAGCGCTAGCTAGCCTGCATCCGCTCTAACTCGCATTCAAAGTTGTACAATCAGCATCAAAAGTAGCTAAGCAGAATAACATGCTCAAAATGATCCTAGACACGACGTATTCTCTAGAAAATAGAGTCGAGTGCAGATCATTTTGACCTCTTCGGTTGCGTAGCTACTTCTGCTGCTGACTGTACGAAAGCCTTAATTCTGCAGGTGACTCAGCAGACTACAAGCATTTGATGCTAGCCATGACCCAGATAGAGCTGGCCTCGTGCGTGGTCTTCCACGAAGCCAAACCCTCGGACGCACTCGCCCCGAACAACCAGATCGTTTTTCGGAAGGAGGGGGAAGAGATACCGGCTTTGGGGCTGAAGAGAGGCGATCAGGTAAGTTAGGTTAGAAATGGGTCGAGGATCCCACTTATCATCAGGTGGCCTGTGTGCACCTTTGCTTCTAAAACAATGCCTAATCTTTACAGATAATCAGCCTTAAGTCCATGACCCACGGCGCGCCGGGCCACTCGGCCCACACCCTCAACAACCTGCTCCGGATCCTAGGAGTACCCATGATGTCCAACCGCTATGACCGGGACAACTTTGTCTCTGTGAATTGGCCCCGCGTGAAGACGGGTAGGTTTACGAAATGTGTTAGGTTCGCTTTGCCTAATGTTAAACCGGTACATTCTAGTATTTTTCTAAATGACGAGTGTTTGCAAATGGTAGATAAGGCAATTTTCTTAGGCATAACATTAGATAAATATTTGCAATGGAGTCCCCATATAGCTGTACTGGCAGGTAAACTAAGTTCGGCAGCTTACGCCGTTAGGAAAATTAGACAACTAACCAATGTTGAGACAGCTCGCTTAGTCTATTATAGTTATTTCCATAGTGTCATGTCGTACGGTATTCTGGTTTGGGGTAAGGCAGCTGACATACAAACTATATTTGTGTTACAAAAAAGGGCCATTCGTTCTATTTACAACTTAAACTCCCGTGACTCTTTAAGAGAACTTTTTAAAGAAATTAATTTCTTGACTGTAGCGTCTCAATTTATTTATGAGAATATTATTTACGTTATTAGAAATTTAGATTCTTTCACCAAAAATTCTGATATACATAATTTAAATACCAGAAATAAAAATAAAATCGCTATCCGAAAATTCCGCGTCCGTAAAGTATATAAATCATTTGTTGGTCAATGCATTCATTTCTATAATAAATTACCTGACGAAGTTTTAAAGTTACCCTTTCCAGCACTTAAAAGTTACTTGAAAAGGTCGTTAATGTCTAAAGCGTATTATAGGATCGAGGACTATCTAACAGACAAAAATGCATGGCCTAAATCGAAACTTAGTCAATAATAATTTATTCAAATGCAAAATCTTTATCTTGTCTAGGGGACACCGTTGATGTAGGAAAACATATCGAAACTTTTATGTGGTCGTCTCGCACCATCTTATATACACATAAGTATGTGTTTTTTTTTTCTCTTTCTCTCCCGTAAGATTCTTAATTGGCATGTTTTCCTGCTGAACTACTCATGTTATTTGATACTATATTTAATTTAATATTTATAGCTTTATGTAATGCTAGACTAAGTAGTACCATTGTAATAAGAAATATGTTTAATAAATGACTGACTGCTGAGTTTCTTGCGGCGTTTCTTCTCGGCAGTGGTCTCCTCTTGCGAAGCGCTGGTAGATTCTTGACGTGTAAAAGTGCCCGTGCGGCCTACTTACTGAATAAATTTCTTTTACTTTTTTTTTACTTTTATATCATCATTACTAAAGGGCGGAATTTTCACGGCAAAAATCAACGTCAATAGAGTTGGAATATTAAATTTTATCGACTTTTCCAGCTATCGATAAGTTTAATCTCCTTCTATGTATATTACTGACTTTTGATATAAACCTCTTTGATTAGCGAGTTGACCATTTGACCCCTTTGATAAGCGAGTTGCATGGCCATTAAAAGTAAATCCCATGGCAGTTAACTGGCATTTTAGCCCACCGAACGAAGACCAAAATTTGCCTGTCGGGGGAAAAAACTCGTGTATAAGCGAATTTTGCCATAGTCGTAGGCAATGGTGGTTTAAACTACATACTAAAAGTACTGGTGGGTGGGGGTGAAGCTAAAGGGGGGAGGGGGGTGTAAAGGTCCCTTATTTTAGTATTTTGCAAAAAAACTCGTAAACTGTGGCCTATGGCTAAAAATGGTCTGAAACACAAATAATGTACGTAAAATTATCTACAAAAAAGAAATACACATGTTTCCTCTGGGATCAATATTTCATGAGATATGGAGGGAAGTAGATGACCAATAAAGAAATAAACACATTTATTGAAGTACGGCACGTATATTTCTAGAGATAAAATTGAATTTTGGTATAGGTGTAGGGAATGCTGTTATAAACCATAATACTAAAAGTACTGACAGGTAGGGGTGGAGCTAACGGGTGGGGTGGGGTCTAACTGGGTTTAAAGGTCCCTTTTTGAGTTTTTCGTAAATAACACGTAAACCGTGGCTGATAGCAATGTATGGTCAATTCTGCGAAAATAAGTAAATCTAGAGGTGACTACGTCACAATTTCTCAGAATAGACGATACATTGGCTTACTACTTACCAAAATATCAAAATTTTTAGGAGGTACTTCCCATCAAAAATCGTCCATATAAAAAATAAATAAAACGACTTTATTTTCATTTTTTTCTATGAGAACTAGTATTCGTTCTTTGAAAGGCTATGCAAATCAGTATAAAGAACATTATCTCAAAATTTGAAGCAAATCGCTTGATAACATCCTGAAAAACAGTACATTAAAAAAGCAATCTTAAAATAATCATTAATCGAGAACTGTAACAATTAAGATGTTGATACTCATCATAAATATTCTTTACTATAAGAGGTACTCACAAAAAAATACCCGAGCCCATTTGATTTCAGGGCCGACTTACAATGGAAACCCGACTTTCGCCTTTCGGGAATTATTATTCTCTCCATATCTCATTAAATATTGATCCCAGAGGAAAAATGTATACTATTTTTTTGTAGAGAATTTTATGTAGATTAATCATGTCATGGAACATTTTTTGCTATCAGCCACGGTTTACGTGTTATTTACGAAAAACTAAAAAAAGGGACCTTTAAACCCCCCCCCACCCGTTAGCTCCACTCCTACCCGTCAGTACTTTTAGTATGTGGTTTAAAACAGCTTTCCCTACAACTAAGCCAAAATACTCTTATACACGAGTTTTTTCCACTGAAATTCCTTCGTTTGGTGGACTATTTCTGCCTATGGTATTTTTGCAGCTAATTCACGGTGAAAAATGGTTAATCCAAAACGAAAAACAATAAACAAATGGATAAAGAAATTAATTTATTTTATTTACAAATTTTGTTTTGTTATTGTTTTTTTTTGTTATTGTGTTCTATTCTTGTTTATGAATAAATAAAGCCTACGCTTCGCAAATATAAGTTATCGATAGTCGATAAAATTCAACGTTCCAACTCTATTGACGTTTGATTTTTGCCATGAAAGTTCCGCGAATTGATCATTACTACCCGCCCTCGGTTTGCTTCGGTTTATATTCGTTTTTCTGTGAGACACATAATACGAAAACATATGTGACGTTATCTATGTAAAGGGACCTTATATGGCGGAAGCCGCTTACGCCGCACTGCGTCACACGACGTTGTATTTATATCGGAGCATCTTTAATAATGGCGGAAGCGCCATCCGCCATAAGGTCCCTTTACATAGAATGCCACATATGTTAAGCCAACGCTGGTCAGTTGGGACCGCTTGGTGAAAACACGGAAGGTGATACAGCATTACTGGTTCCATCACGGAACCAGTAATGGACAAGGCACCAATAATGGACACTTGATTCTTATTTTAAAGAAGATAAGGGCTATTCGTTTGTTTTGCAACAATCAATTTAGGACCGTGTGAAATTTGAATTAAGAGTGAAGTGTCCATTTCTGCTGCCTGTCAGCTAATAGTGTCCATCATTGGTGCCGACACCTTATTGTAATTTTCTCCTGACATCTTTGTGACAGGGAGAGAGTTATACCTGGAGAAGATGCCTCGCGACGCGTGGGTGGAGTCGATCCCGTATGACTTCGCGAGCGCGACGCATGCGCCGGCCAACTACATGTGCCACGACTGCGGCCCTGGCGTCACCACGATAATGCCGATACAGGTAGATCTTCCAATAGTCACGAGATGTTTTAGCAAATTTTCAAACCCCCTCCCCCCTAGTGACACGTAATGAGCAGACATGGGAATCCAGGGGGCAAAATTTTATGACCGGTAGGAAGTTCCTATATCGATAAACTCAATGAAGATTGTCAGTAGGTACGCCAAATCGCTTGAAACTTTGTAGCAGTAAAGTTTATAAATAAACAAACATACTACTTTTTATTTTATTCAAAAAGACTCAGTAGTTTTGATTCTATGAACGTTTAAAATTTGGGTCAATAATATTAAAGCGCGCGGGGGCCATCTTCCTGGGGTGACGTCATCGCTTAACAGCGGTACGCGCCCTTATATGAAAACAAGTTTACAGGGCTATAACTTTTTAACCGTTATAAGTAGCCAGTTGAATTTTTCCCAGAATACGTGTTATTATAAATCTATCGTTTTAAATTGTACAATGAACAATTACTCAAATTGTAGCTGCCGGAACCCAGACTGCTCACGAGAGGATTGCCTAACAGCTTTTTAAATGAAATTCGATTTGAATGTACTGTTTTATTTTACTAGGTAACTGGTTACAAGAGAAATAGTGCCTAAGCAGGTCGGAGGTGGCAAGGAGAGAGTGAATTTGCATAATTTTGAAGTAACAGAAACGTTGAATTTAGTGGTAGGGAGAAGCCCGAATTTGCGTTTTGTTATTACATTTGCTAAGTTAAGATTTGAAAGCAGCCACAGCAGCGGCGGCAGCCCGCGCTCCCGCACGAGGACCATGGTGCCGCGCTGCAGACTGTCTGAAGAAGATTGCCATTTGGTCTTCTGTTGGAGGAGAGTTACGTACTCATTAACGAAACGATTCCAGAAGTGCTGCTTGAGTTTCTCGACCCTCCGATGTCGGTCGAGCCGAGTGACGTTAGCTTCCGTCAGTGAAGCGTACGGAATAGACAGAAGCGAGCGTCCAATAAGGAAATGAGAGGGTGAAAGATATGTAAGATCGGAGGGATCAGGTGACAGAGGGGTAAGAGGTCTGGAATTAAGAATACTTTCTATCTGAATTAAGCATGTGTTCATTTCCTCATACGTTAAATGGGTCAAGGTAAGTATTCGTCTCAAGTGATGTTTTACTGATTTTACTGCGGCCTCCCATAGACCGCCAAAATGTGGAGAATATGCCGGAATGAATTTAAAATTAATATTATGTTGCTCTGCCATACCTGAATGCAAATCGTTACAGTTATTAAATAGAAATTTATGTAGTTCGTTCGCGGCCCCGACAAACGAAGTTCCATTGTCGGAGTACAGGGTGTGCGGCTTGCCGCGACGAGCCATGAAGCGGCCGAGAGCAGCGAGAAAGTCCTCCTTGGTTAAGCTAGTCACTAGCTCCAAGTGAAGAGCCTTGACTGAAAGACAAACAAAGATTAAAATATATGATTTGATTGTTTGACTCCCTCTACCTTTGCGACTGGCTATCAGCACTGGCCCGGCATAGTCCATTCCAGTATGCAAGAATGGATACTCTAGTTGTGTCCGATCAGTAGGTAGGTTGCCCATTGTCATTTGGAGGGGTTTAGCCTTGAACCTAGTACAGCGAACACAAGAATTTACAATATTTCGGGCTAAGTTGCGTCCTCCCAAAGGATAGTAGGCCTGTCTAATGCTTGACAACAGTAGGTTAGGAGGGGCATGTAGCAATGCAAGATGATGCATATTAAACAAAAGCTTAGTCAGGTGGTGTTTACTGCATAAAAGAATAGGATGTTTAACATCGTAACTGTAATAAGAGTTGTTAAGGCGACCACCCACGCGAATTAAGTTATCTGGACATAAAAATGGAGTTAACGAACTTAATCGGTTTTTTGCTGGCAAAGTGTTACCTGAGGACAGGCTATTATACTCGTCGGGAAACATTTCCCTTTGAACAAAATGTAGCAGTTTATTTTTTGACGATTTTAGTTCGGAGTAGGTTAGTTCTGGTAAGGTTTTGTTTTTCACATTTTTACAATCATTTATAGATAAGGTTTTGTTTTTCACATTTTTACAATTATTTATGAATTTGTAAATATAAGCTAAGATTTTGACGATTTTTGTAAATTTTGAATTATTTGTTATGAGATTAGTTATAGAATTTGTATGCTTAGTTGTTTGTACATTTGTATGAAATGTTGTTTCCGGAAGTATTTCTGTATGTGTGTTGGGAACTGTGGGGAGTTGTAGATTAGTGTGATGAAGGAAGTCGGGACCAGTCCACCATAAAGTGGATGTGCTGATCTCTTCAGCCCTCACCCCCCGCGACACGAGATCTGCAGGGTTGAGCTTCGACGGCACGTAGCTCCACGTGTGGTCGTGAGTGGTTTCTTGTATTTCGATTACTCTGTTGCGGACAAATTGCTTCAGACGATTAGGTGAGCCTGAGACCCAACCTAGCACTATCATGGAGTCCGACCAAAAGTAACTACAATCAAACCTCACTGTCAACGATTTTGTGACCTTTGCCCAGAGTCTTGCGCCTAGCAAGGCTCCGCAAAGCTCTAATCGAGGTATAGTGGTCTGCTTCATTGGAGCGACTTTGTTCTTCGACGCTATAAGACGAGTGCACACTGCACCCCTGCCGTCTACTGTTCTGACATAGATACAACTTCCAAAGGCCTTCTCCGAGGCATCCGAGAATACGTGAAGCTCAGTCTGTGTAGGTGACCCACACATTACCCAACGATTAATATGAAGCTTATTAAGGTGTGAGAGTGACTCCACAAATGAAATAAAATTGTTTTTAATGTTCAGTGGAAGTTCAACATCCCAATCGCATTTTTCAAGCCAAAGTTTTTGTATAATAAATTTGGCTTCGACTATACAAGGGCCTACGAGGCCTAAAGGGTCGAATACCTGGCTTATGACAGATAAAATGTTACGTTTTGTAATTTTAGTAGGAATTTTGATGTCAATTGAAAACATTAATTGATCTAAATTTGAGTCCCAATATAAACCTAACGTTTTACAAGGTGATGTGCTGTCAAGGTTTAATGTTTTATGAGTGTCATCCTTAAGAGCGCAAATGGACTGCAATATTTCGGGGCTGTTGGACTGCCACTTACGTAAGTTAAACTTTGCTGACTCTAAAGTATCCATAACACTTTTACTTATTTCGATTAATGTAGGTATCGAGTCACTACCACTTAAAAAGTCGTCTACGTAAAAATCATGTTTTATTGCCTCCTTTACGCGAACATCGTGGCACTGGTCGGCAAGCGACACAAGGCACTTCGTCGCTAGGTAAGGGGCTGAGGCAGTACCGTATGTGACGGTATTAAGGGTGTAAGTTTTTAAAGGATCAGAAGGATCAAAACGAAATATTATTTGTTGCAGTGACCGTTGAGAAGGATTGACTAAAATCGCTCGGTACATCTTTTCGATGTCACTCGATACGACATATTTATGTTGTCTGAACCGCAGCAAAATGGAAAGTAGGTCATCCTGTACAGTTGGACCTACCATCTGTATGTCATTAAAAGACTTACCGGAAGTCGTGGCTGCGGAGCCGTCGTACACAACCCTAAGTTTGGTACTTGTACTAGACTCCCGGATGACACCATGATGTGGTAAAAAATAAGAGGTGTCATTATTTACGAATGAAGTTTTGGTTTCGGTCATGTGACCTAAATCAAGGTACTCTTGCATGAAACTAAGATACTTGTCTTTAAAATGTTGATCTCGCTCAAGCCTTCTCTCTAACGACAAGAAACGGCGCTTGGCCATGAAGTACGACTCGCCCAGGACTTCCGGTGAGTCCCTTAGAGGTAATGTGACAACGAAGCGGCCATCCTGGTCACGAGTTGTGTTCGCGAGGAAACTTTGTTCACAAGCCCTCTCTTCGAGTGACAAACAGTGCGTTGAAGACACCGAGTCAAGTTCCCAGAACCGCGTTAGCTGGGTTTCTTCTTGCTGTGTAAGAAATGTACAGAATGACCTACTTTCGCTTGCTTTGTTGTTTATGGAACCGGAAATAAGCCATCCAAATCTAGATTCATGAAGTCTAGGTTTATTTTTACCTAGACTAATTGAATTGGAACCTAAGACGTTCCAAAAGACCTCAGCCCCTACGAGTAAGTCTATAACTGAGGGCTGATTGAATGAAGGGTCTGCCAAAGTGATGCCGGCAGGTAAAGGTAGGGTAGTTATATCTATATAGCATGACGGCAAAGATTTGCTAATTTCCGGCAAAACGAAGCAGCTAACACTCGTTGTATAGTCGCTATGACACGATTTGATAGTGAGGTTACAAGACTCCGTACTATGTGAGGTTTGATTGTTGATACCTGTAACCGTGGAACTCGCGCTGCGTCTCGCCAGTCCTAGCTGCCCACACAGATCACGTGTCACGAAGTTGGAGGTGCTACCGTTGTCCAACAAGAGACGAGCCTCGCGAAGTCCTCCGTTCACGTCGAACACTTGCACCAATGCTGTGGATAGCAATACAAAGGATCGGTTACCGAGGGAAGAAGCATTTGCTTGAATGTTACCGTTAAAGTTAACTTCTTGAATGGGTGCGCTAGTGCTAGAGGATGACCTTTCCACATGTCGATGCAAAAGAGTATTGTGTCTATGTATGCAATACTTGCAGTGGGAAAGCTTGCACTGTTTTTCGCCATGACCCGGTCGTAAACAATTTTTACAAACATTATATTGATTTACTTTATTTATGCGAGTATCTACATCTAATTTACGAAAAGACTCGCAAGTGAATAAGAAATGATTTTGTTTACAAAATGGACAAGTTATAATAGGTTTCGTTTGTTGATTAGTGGTTGTTATAAATGATTTTGATTTAGAAGGTTCTATGTTAAATATTCTTTGTTTGTTAGATTTGCTATCATAAATTGTTTCTAATAAGTCTGCCCTGTTATTTAAAAATTTCGTAAATTGTTGTAACGTCGGTGATCCTGATAATAAGTTTCTATGTTCTTCCCACTCACGATGAGAGGTTAAATCAAGTTTTTTAGACATGAGATAAACAATTAATGTATCCCAATGATCGGTTGGTTCACCTAACGTAGCAAGAGCTCGCAAATTCTTATTAGTTACATCTACCATATTACGTAACAGCTGACTCGACTCGCGCTGCATCGGTTCAAGGCTAAATAAAGCCTGAATGTGATTGTTCACCAGCAATCTAGGATTGTCGTACCGTTCGGATAGTAATTGCCATGCTTTATGGTAGTTATTCAAGCTAAAGTCTAGACTGTGAATGACAAGGGCAGCACTACCCTTTAAGGCAGCACGAAGATAGTGGAATTTATCTATATCGCTTATGCTGTTGCTATCATGAATAAGGGAAATATACGTATCTCTGAATTCGAGCCAGTGCTGGTAGCTCCCGTCGAAGTGCGGCAGGTCAATCTTGGGTAAACGAACGCAATCTCGTCTGCCCGGCGCGCAGGTGTTGCGTTCGCTGTCCGCCACTGAACCACCGCCGGGCTGCAAGGTGGGGCTCAACAAGACGCGAGCCAGAGAAACCAAAGAAAAAAATTGGCTATCAAACTGCTCCCGCTCTGCAAATGCCTCGTCGGACAGCTCCGAAAGCATCTCGATCTCCGTCTGTAAAGCGTCAAACTCCATGTGTAACGGTTCTATTTTTCCAAGCCGACACTCCAATTCCGAAATTTGTAACTCACTCAATTTTTCACACGATTTAGCCACGTTAATATACGAACTGAAATGAGTTAATTTAGTTTTTAAACACCCACGCCTTTTAACTAACTCCCTCATCTTAGCGTCGGCCATCTTGTTGTTATTGCACTACGACCGGGCGCGGCGAGATAGCAACTGAATGCGAACGGGTTACTGTGCCGATAATACAAAGGAGCAGCTGAGCGAGATTTGCTGATAAGGCTTAATAATCGGTAAACAACTTTAATGATAGGTTGGAATGGAGGCGGCTTAATTTATAGCGGTACAGTAAGTATGGAGAAGTGTTAATTTTTAAGTAAATAACTGATTAGGTAGATGATTTTATGATTACGTTGACGATAAAATGATGAAATGACGGATTATAAAGAATTACGGTCTATGATGGTCTATGAGTATAATGACAATGCCCAATTCGTATAGAAGTATGCTTAATTCCGGGAAATAAGAGGAAATTAAGAATAAAGATGGAAATTGGAACGGACTCACTCTGTCTATGCACTTATGAGTGTTCTCCAACGATGATGACGAAGAAGTTTTGCTTGAGCGGACGTCCCACGAGCGCTCCCCCGATGTCGGCGACCGCTGGGACTCAGTGCTTGATGTCTTCGCGGCGTTCTTCGTGCGCTTGATGCTTCGAGAACACGAGGGCGACGTCGATGGCGAAGTAAGATGACCTCCCAATGAAGCTCCTTTGTCTGCTTATCGTTACGACGATATAAAGGCGGCGAAGCTATTTCTTTTTTAAAGGCGAAGGACCATATGTAGCTGCCGGAACCCAGACTGCTCACGAGAGGATTGCCTAACAGCTTTTTAAATGAAATTCGATTTGAATGTACTGTTTTATTTTACTAGGTAACTGGTTACAAGAGAAATAGTGCCTAAGCAGGTCGGAGGTGGCAAGGAGAGAGTGAATTTGCATAATTTTGAAGTAACAGAAACGTTGAATTTAGTGGTAGGGAGAAGCCCGAATTTGCGTTTTGTTATTACATTTGCTAAGTTAAGATTTGAAAGGTTTTAATAATTATTATAGTAATTAAATAATGTATATAAAAATAAACTTTTAGCCTTTTTAGAAACTATAAATCATTTTAAAATTATATAAAATAAATGTTGCATACGCAACACAAATCCCAAGAGGGGTCTCCATACAAGAAACATGAAAATAAATCATTTTTTTAGCATTTTTATACGGGTTGTATTTTTATAATGGCTACTTATTTTGATGCTATTTTGAGCTTAAATTGTAGTCTAATTTTTGTAGTTTACGACTAAATACAATGTCAAGTAAAACTGCTACAAATATGTGACAAAACTGATTTTATCAACACGATATTTTAAGCGGTCACCCATCCTGTTTTAGACTACGCGTGTAGTTGCTTAACTTTGTAAGTCGTAATATGTTTACGAATTCGTTTTGCTTTGCTGTTACTATGGCAGCTATGTTTATCTATTATTTTGTATTACAGACCTAACTGTCTGTCACTGACCGGCTTAAAATACAACCCGTATAGAAATGCTAAAAAAAATGATTAATTTTCATGTTTCTTGTATGGGGACCCCTCTTGGGATTTGATTTATTGTTCATTGTACAATTTTAAACGATAGATTTTATAATAACACCTATTCTGTGAAAAATTCAACTGGCTACTTATAACGGATAAAAAGTTATAGCCCTGTAAACTTACTTTTTCATATAAGGGCGCGTACCGCTGCTAAGCGATGACGTCATCATCCGTGAGCGCTAGCCGCCGGGTTTCGAGCGCCGCATACGAAATTTAATATCTCGAAAACTATTTGACGTATCGAAATGATTTTTTTACAGCTATTTTTATTTTTTAATGAATAATACAGTAAGCTAAAAATCGAAACTGGCTGATATTCTCTATTATCGATGCTGGTTCTATATACTACTGATCGCCCCCAGCATTGTGTGTATTTTTTTTGTAAGTATTGTTCTGAAGTCGAGTATGAAGTTCACACAGTATATTTAAAAACAAATGTTATGCCCTTTACCTCCATAGAAATTGAAAAGTCATTTAGCCACCTGAAATGGATTTATCAGCCAAGACTGGTATAATATGTGTATTAGATAGATATTAAACTAGGAAATAAGATGTTATTTATAAGTAAACTTAATAAATGACTACAGGATTTTTTTTATTACAATATAAAAGAATATTTGACGCGCTAAAAAGCCAAATTTTATAATAATTTGAATATTTTACATTGTAAATAGATACATTTGACTTCGTTCAAACTCAATGATAAATATGGAATAATAATTAGACCTATAAATGTCCGGAAAAAAGGCACACCTGGGGCCTGTTTTATAAAGATACAAATTACAATTTACAGGTTACAAGTTTTCATTTGACACAACCTCGACCAATGACGACCAGCCATTTGAGCAGTGTTGCCAGTTTAGACCTGTAAAATTGTAACTTGTAGTTTTATAAAACGTGCCCCTGCATGCAGGTTGAATACGCATGAACTGTATTACATTTAAAATCTGTGTAACCGTGTCCAGCAAATAAATAATATTGATTTGATATTTAATTTGACGGAGACCGGGCGATAACCCGAAAATTTGGAACAAAATCTGATCGTTTATTCTAGCAATAGTAGATGGGACAGCAATGCAGAAAAACATTACGATGTCTAAACTTCCAAAAATCGTTTTGAAATAAAGAAGAGAATTACGTTATTATTTTGTTAAATGTTTACATTTTTAATTAAAATATATTTTGACAAACAAAACTTGGAGTGCTCACTAGTATATAAAACAAGCATTGATACTTGAGTTTATCGATATATGTACTCCCTACCTGTTATACAATTTTGCCCCCTGGGGCCTGTTTTATAAAGCTACAAATTACAATTTACAGGTTACAAGTTTCCATTTGACACAACCTCGACCAATGACGACCAGCCATTTGAGCAGTGTTGCCAGTTTAGACCTGTAAAATTGTAGCTTGTAGCTTTATAAAACGTGCCCCTGGATTCCTGTCTGGTAATCAGGTTTTAGACCAAATCGCTCATTGAAATCACTAAGCTATTTAATAAATTCTCCTTCTTCCAGGATTTCCTTTGGCAGCGCGTAATGCAAATGGGACACAAGGCAGAACTCAGTCCGTCTGACAAGAGACTACTGAGCGTATTGTACTTGAAACAGTGCAAGAACAGATTCGCGCCCGGTCCGTAACAATCAGCCGTGCTTGCTTTATGTATCCGAAATACAAATTGATATTAAGAAAGTCTTTTTTTTATTAGAAACTAGCGACCCGCCCTCGCTTCGCTCCGGTTTATTGTAAAACCCGTACGTAAACCAGAATTTATTCGATCTAAAACCTTCCTCTTGAATCACTCTATCTACTGATGAAAACCGAATTAAAATCCGTTGAGTAGTTTGAAAGATCTTAGCGTACAGTCAAGGACTCTACTTGTTGAGCCACTATGGAACCCTGTCGCATAAAATTAATCATTAATTTTAGCGTAATTTCTTTCGTGTGGCTTGACGTTGTCATTATGACAGGGTTCCATAGTGGCTCAACAATTAAAGTCCTTGACTGACATACAGAGAGGGACAGATTGTGGGAAGGGACTTTGTGTTATCTATTATATAAAATGCTAAGCTGATTGTTGATATATCAACGCACAGCCCAGACCGCTGGACCTAGAGACTTGAAATTTTGCACATAGATACTTTATATAGTGTAGAGATCCACTAAGGAAGGATTTTTGGAAATTCCACCCCTAAGGGGGTAAAATAGGGGAAAAACGTTTGTATGAAAGTCCGTCAGTTTTGAAGTTAGACGCTTCAAATTTTGCGTTTAGGTTGGCGATTGAATTTCAACTTATACGTGTCTCAGCCTTTATGGTAATTTCAACCCCGAAGGGATGAAAAGGGGTAAAACGGATTGTCAATATATCAACGCACAGCCCAAACCTTAGGACCTAGAGACTTGACATTTTGCACATAGATACCTTATATAGTGTAAAGAACCACTAAGGAAGGATTTTTGGAAATTCCACCCCTAAGGGGATGAAAATTTGTATGAAAGTCCGTCAGTTTTAGTTTAAGTTAGACTATTAAAATTTTGTGTTTAGGTTGAAAATTGAAAATTTATTTATACGTGTTTCAGCGTTTTTGATAATTTCATCCCCGAAGGGATGGAAAGGGGTAAAACTGACTGACTGATCGATCAACGCACAGCCTAAACCGCTGGACCTAGGGACTTGAAATTTGAAGGGATTATTCGTTGGGTACCCTAAGGGTACACTAAGAAAGGATTTTTGGAAATTCATCCCCTAAAGGGTTCAAATAGGGGGTAGAAATTTGTATAGGAGATAAGTTATTTTTAAAATAAGCAATTTGGAAATTGGTATTTAGGCTACTGATAATAAATAAAAATACTTCTTTCAGCGATTTAGAAAAAACTACCCCTAAGGGGGATAAAAGGGAGTTTTAGTTTGTTCCTCCTTCACGCTGCAATGGCGCTGGATGGATTTGGATGAAATTTAGAATGGAGATAGCTTATACCCTAGATTAACACATAGGAAAATCCTATTCCGGAAAATTTAAAGTCTCCCGAGGGAATAACGACAATTATCTTTGTGTTTTTTAAAAAAGTCATCATGGGTGTCGTTTTCTTAGGTTGCGTTGACGCAGATTTCGTAAATGATATCAAATTTGGGATTCAAAATGGCCGCCATGATGTTTATTGAAAAAGTCGTCATTGGTAAAATTTTCTTACATTTTGGGGACGCTGATTATGAAAATGATGTCAAATTTAGAATTCAAGCTGGCGGCAATGTTTTTTTTTTTAAAGTTGTCACGTGTAACATTTTCTTAGTTTTTGGGGACGCAAATAATTATTAATATAGAATAAGATTAGTAATTAAGTATTTGACAAAATTGCGCAATTGAATAATTTATTTCTCCTATGGCTTTTGCCATCCAGTGTGACAACATGAGACAGGCTTTGTACCTACATTCAGTTTTGTTAGTCTATATCAAAAGGAGCGGTGTCAGATTGAAGTTGTCAGCGTTGACATATCCAGATTTTAACATTTTTTTCCGCTATTTTCAATACTATTCACGGCGTATTAATTCTACGGCTGTTATTTAATATTAGGGCGGTTATTATGATCACTTGAAAATAATTACTGACAGGCATTTCATGTTTTGACGAATTGGTCGGTTATTTAATTCTAAAATGTCATTTCAAACAATACTCAAGGGGTAAAAAAACTATACATCGATAGGTATACATAATAATGCTGTACAAAGAAAATCCATACTAACATTATAAACGTGAAAGTAATTATGTCTGTCGTCTGTCTGTTTGTTATGCATTCAAGGATAAACCGCCGAACTGAATTAGATTAAGTTTGTATCTCAAAAATCACCCCTAAGGGTAAGGGTTTGTATGACAATTTGGTCATTTATGTTAATTTTCTTAGTTGGAAATGTGGTAATTGGTGTTTAAGCTACTGTTTAATACTGTTTAACATGAAAAAAAACTTTCATTGATTTCCGTAAAACTCCCCCCTCAAGCGATAAATGGGGAGTAGAAATTTGTATGGGAGATATCGAAATGGCTACATTAGGAAATTGATATTTAGGCTACTGTTTATAAATAAAATATACTGCTTTCAGCGATTTAAAAAAAACTATCCCTAAGGTGGTAAAAGGGGATTTCAGTTTGTTACTCCTTAACGCTGCAACGACTAGATGGATTAGGATGAAATTTAAAATCGGTGTAGCACCCTGGATTAACACATAGAAAAATCCCATCCCGGAAAATTTAAAAGTTCCCGAGGGAATAACGACAATGTTTGGTGTTTTTTGAAAAAGTCATCATGGGTGTCATTTTCTTAGGTTGCGTTGAGGCAGATTTCGAAAATGATATCAAATTTGGAATTCAAAATGGCCGTCATGATGTTTATTGAAAAAGTCGTCATTGGTATCATTTTCTTACATTTTGTGGACGCAGATTATGAAAATTATGTCAAATTTAGTATTCAAGATGGAGGCCATGATCTTTTTTAAAAAGTGGACATAATTGTCATTTTCTTAGATTTTCAGGACGCAGATTTCGAAAATGATGTGAAAGTATAGGTAGAAATTCAAAATGGCAATTCAATTATGTCTGTCGTCTGTCTGTTACGCTTTCACGGATTAACCGCAGAACCGAATTAGATTAATGGGCATTGGGTAAATTTGTTTGAAGAATATAATTGTCTTTGTTTTTTCAGCGGCCACTGATGATGTTTGGGAGTTCCGCCATTTATAATGATAGATACCTACATTATAATTAGTATTAAGACTCATAATATAATATATGTAATATTGAACTATGATCGATATTTTAAGAGCCACCAAACTATCATGGGAGGGATGGTGCTTTGAGACTGCGAATTTAGACAGATTCTCATCTACCGGTGATAACTAGGGGCACACCAGCGGATAAAATAAATGCATTTCGGCATCTACGATATGAGTATATATATAAAAAATTAACCTCACTACAAATATGCCAGGAACTATGAGTACACCATGATACACAGTCGGGGCTATATATCCGGCAGCTCTACTAAAAATTGTCGAAGATCGTATGGCGAGAGATAGTAACGATTTGAATACATTAAACCGCGAATTCTGTAATATTGTACAAAACACAGAGGATCTAAAAAATAACGTGTACCCCGATCTAAAAACAATATAAAGAATAGATAATGTTTGTGCGAGAGGGCGATATTAGCACCGACAAACGCAATTGTCGGGCGGATAAATATAAAAATATGTCTCATGTAGAAGGCGATGTTGTGGAGTATCTCTTGGTAGACAATGTCATAGACACAGAGCAAGTCACGTCCTACCCTTAGAGTTCCTGAACTCTTTCGAGGTATCGGGAGTGCCCTCCCGTAAGAGTTAATGGTTAAAGTTGGTGTCTCGGTAAATTTCGAGCTCAATATTACATGTGTTTGAAAGATCATTCTTGCAAGGGAGGACGTCAAACTATAGAATTACTTAAAACTATTAATTTACTTAACTGCGATATACGAGTTCTACGCGGACGAAGTCGCGGGCAAAAGCTAGTACTATGTAAAGAAGCATTGCCAGCTCTGACGACTGGATTGTTAGAATATAAAAATATTTTCGTCTCTGACGCGAATTATCTATTCGCTTTTTTTTCCAATATTGAAAATTTCCCCACTTATAATTACTTAGGTCAAAATTGGTAGGTAGGTTTAGGCGAGGTTAGTTTTGCACCAGGCCCGAGGGGCAAAGCAACCAGAAATAAGAGCTCCGCTGAGGCGGAGCTCCATCGATACTGTCAAAAATACTGGAATGGGAAAAAATACGACTGAAAACTTAATTCAGGAAAAATTGCGAATGAAATTCTGCTACTAAGAAATAACGATTACATTTGATTGTATTTGGGAAAGGGTTCTTAAGCTTATGTAAACAACACAAGGTCCAGGATAGAAGCAATTTGCCTTTAGCACTATCAACGTGACGATAAGCGACACAAATTGAGTTGGAGTTTTGTATGAAGCAAAAATTAATAGTTGAGATAAAAAAAAGGAAATAACCAATGATTTGGTAAATAAACGAAAAATATTTGATGTAAAGACGTTTTTATTATTACATTATTTAATACACGTTAAAGCATTGTAGTTCGCGAATTCCATAGACAAATACATTATTTACATTGAGTTAGATCGACAAGACAATTTTCAGACACATTTCGTTCTTTCAACCGCTCAAATTATACACAAAACGTGGCTTATATTTAAAATTCTCGTCTTACATACCTACGTTTATAAAAACGGCCAAGTACGAATCGTACTCGCGCACCCGGGAGTTCCGTAGGTACTTATTTCAATTTGCTTTAGTAAAAATAGGTTTAAGTCGTAATAAAAAATAGATCTATTTCGATTAAATGGGTTATTCCCACCTGTTACCACCAATTTGTTACCACTGGTAACAGCCGGGAATTTTTTTCCCACCTGTTACCACTGGTAACTACTGGGAATAAAAATTCCACCGTTACCGCTAGTACCACTAAACTAACTGGTGGTAGTTATTACCAAATATTTTAGTGGTAACAAATGGGAAAAATATTCCCACTTGTTACCACCGAGTACTTTAGTGGTAACAGGAGGGAAAAAAAATCCCAGCTGTTACCAGTGGTAACAGGTGGGAATAACCCGATTAAATCATCCAAATTCGTTCAGCTGTGCTGAAAACATGCACACTTTCAAATGTATAATATTAGTAATGATCTACGAATTATTATGTTTTTCTTAGTCGGTTTTCATCAGTCAAAAACCAGCGTAAAAAAATGTGCTGATAAAGTCATTTTGTACATCATTCCAATTTCAATAAGGTTAGATAGGTAATAATAATTTAAAAACAAAATTGATAGCACGAGCCACTGTTATAGACGGAGGGAGACAGGCAGAGGGTAGGACAGAGTCGGGCGGATCATAAGGGTTCTTTTTATCAATTTCGGTACGGAACCCTAAAAACTAAAGAAGTAGGTGTATATGTCACCGGCTATATACAGTAGTGGTCACATAATTAGGGACACTTGTTTTTTTCCCATACAATTGCCTACAAATATTGCTAAATACAATTTACTTTAGATCATTAACTAAGGTTTAAATTTATGTACAATGAACTACTGTTAAAAACGAACCTTATATTTTATAGGGATTTAAAAACTTAGTGCTGACCCGTCCATACAAAGTTTTACAACTTTGTATGAACGCGAGGTATTTATTTTTTCAAATCCTTATAAAATGAAAGATCCGTTTTCAACAGAGATGAATTGTACATACATTTAAACCTTAGTTCATTAATGAACGATGAGTGTAACCAAATATTAAATTAGTTTAGAACTTTTTGAATGGTGGTCAAAATTGAAAAGTCATATTTGTAGGCAATTGTATGGGAAAAAACAAGTGTCCCTAATTATGTCACCACCACTGTATGTATATTTAGATATTATACTGTGCCTGTTACTGTTCAGGCAACAATGAGGTACATGTTATACAACGGGGATTATTCTACATTGACACATATCAATACACACACACACATTGTACACACTGTAATTACAACATTCAGGACACCTTAGCTTACCTTTGCAATCTATAATCTAGGTAACATATATAATAATAAATAAAAAGAGAAAAACACATCAAGAACACGATCAAAAGGTACACTTGCATTTTGCCCAAAGGGCCAGTACTCTAAAAAAGGAGCCCCGCGATGCGCAGCTTCATTTACCCTACAAGTCCATTAACGTTAAACTATATACAGGTCTTAATATTAAAAGTAGTTTCCACTGGTTGAAATGGAAGAGAGGTTGATTTTTGTAATACATATATGTATTTATATTTAATAATCTAATATTGCACATATTAAATTATCCCTTCTCGTCTCCTGTAGGGGACAGACAGGGGGGGGAGGCGAAGTCACGCTACAACGCACTATGCGTATTCTGCCCTACAACGAAAAAAAGGCACATCTACTATATGAATTGTATTGCACTTCCAACCTTATTATAAACCTTGAGAGTTCAATATGCGTCTGTGAGTTAATTGCACTTTTGCCTTTTCTCCGTACTAGGGCAGTATTTTAAAACTATATTTACACGAACCTTTTTTTTAACCTATAAGGTAGACGTCCGAGTGCCCGCCGCTGTGCGAATACTTTGAATTGCGATAAATAAGATAAGATTAACATTACTTATATCCGCAGGTTCACTTTGTCCATATTCGTATGTCGTCCATATTCCCAGCTCGTCCACATTCCCATCTCGTCCACATTCCCATCTCGTCCACATTATCATCTTGTTCATATACCCGTCTCGTCCACATTTCCATCTCGTCCACATTATTATCTCGTCCACGTTATCATCTCGTTCATATTCCCGTCACCTCCACATTTCCATCTCGCCCATATTCCCACCTCGGCCACATTTCCATCTCGTCCATTTTCCCATTTCGTTCACTTTCCCAATAACTAGTGAGAAACCGAGTGATCGAATTGATATCGAACAGCCCTACAGTCCTAACCTCGTAAGACCCACCGTACTACAAACAGGGAGTTTTTTGTGAGTGGGACTTTGAATCTACCATCAACACAATAAAGTTCAATTACGTTTGTCCGATAATGCTATTTTCAGATTATGAAAATGGGAAAATAAACCTTATTCTTATTGCAACACAGTTCAAATTAAATTGCCTTTATTATGTACATCCTATAGCACACTGGGCCTTACGAGGCTAAGTTAGGTTGCACGCGAGTTAGTGTCCTCTTCATTTTAGCGATGAGAAATGTGTTTGGCTTTTAAATAAAGAAAAGTACTGTTGGCAAAAGCACCTGACATTTACTTAAACAATTCGATTAACGATATTTTTTTAATTTTGAGAAACTTCGATTTGGTCACCATATAAAACAAATTCCATTTAACATGAAAAAACAAAAACCCGCCTTCAAAAAGCAAAAAATAACTTCTTTAAAATGGTAGGTAAATAGGTCAGTCCAACTGAAGTCTGCTTTTGGTTAAAATATTGTTGGACGCCGACTTCAGTTGGACTGACCTATTTACCTACCATTTTAAAGAAGTTATTTTTTGCTTTTTGAAGGCGGGTTTTTGTTTTTTTAAACTTTTTTTTATTTTATACTTTTTAGTGATCATAATTATGCTGTTATTCTCCCATTTCTCAAGAAACAATAGAATATTTCAATCTCGCCGCAAGCAACGCCGTGGGAAAGTCATAGTCATATATTTAAACCTAAATATGCTTCGTCATAGTCGCTCAACTATCTTAATCAAAATATCTTGTCGCCACCCTCGAAATATATACCGTTTAGGAGTTCCGGTGGCCATCTGTGGTCTTCATCCTCAGTTCCGCTTCACCAAATAGTGGTTTCCAAGATCAAATACACGAGTTACAATGAAAAATACCAAAATCGCTATAGGTGTGCCTATAAATTTTGAAGAGTTCCGTCGATTCCTCATGGATTCCACCATCAGATCTTCATTTTGAAAAAAATGGGACCAATCTGGAAGCACCAGCTTTCAAATAAAAAAAGAATCTTCAAAATCGGTTCACCCAGTCGAAAGTTCTGAGGTAACAAACATTAAAAAAAAAAAAAATACAGACGAATTGAGAACCTCCTCCTTTTTTTGAAGTCGGTTAAAAAGTAAAGTTCACATCCTAAAACACACGGAAATGTTTTTTGTAGATGTTTAATGAACATAATATCACGACGCAAACTAGTCATTATGTGACTGGAGTATAATGCCTAATTATGTGTACAGTCGCATACATAACTTTATCTACATGCATATCATAAGTTTTACGCAATATGTAAGAAACCTGTATATGGTTGCCCTTTAATGAATCGGTCATCGATACTTTAAAGTGAACATTAAGATGCAACCACATCGATAACCGATACTTTAATGACATGCAATACTTTAAAGTACAACCACAGATACAGGTTTCTTAATATAGGCCTTTTGCTTATCCCATGCCATGTCATTTGGAAGTTATGACGGGGATGGAGATAAATATTTTCTTTTGACATGTCGAGCACTCGGGCGCCTACCATCTCTTATAAAATAGATTAGAAGTACGTAGTTATAAACTAGTGACTACAAAATATTCATCAGTACATAGTATATTCAGTTATTCACAACATTAAATTGCTACCCGTAATTTATTGTATAGGAACTAAATAAAGAATATATGTATACTTACATACAGTTCATGTATACACATATAAAAGTCGACACACGTAAAAAGAGCCCTGAGCGACTTACCTGCGCAGTGAGCAAATTCTGGACCAAATTTTGGGGGCGACGGGAGGAGTGTAAACCTCTCCGCTTTGCTGCCACGCTATTGGTTTGTCAGTAAACAACATGCGCAAACATATCCCCTCCACTAGCCGCTCGGAGCTCTTCTTACGTGTGTTGACCTTTTCTCTAATTTTGCAAACAAAATCTTACCTAAAAACCTAAGAGTTATTTTATTTTAGTATGAAATGACCGCAGTATTAAAATCTTATTCGAAGACCATTTATATTTATTTAAAAATATAGTGTTTTCCGGTCCAATCCATGCCCCTAATAATGCATGACGTCAACTTATTTTTAAAAAAATAGATTTTTTAAGCCATAGAGAAGGCAAACGAACGTACAGGCCGCCTAATGGTAAGTGTGATCTGAGACCGATAGACAATTGCATTCTCAAGACTGTTGCCAACCTTGATGACTAAGATGGAATGTCTAATTAAATAAAAATAAATTAATATTCCACCCGGTTGTAACCACTCTATATTATGTCCTTTTCCAGACTTTAGGTAAATATACTCTACCTATTGCGATCACTGTTAATAACATTATTGGCTGATATGGCAGTTACCAGTAGGCTATTTGACAGCATTGAAAATATACTAAAAATTATGGTCATCCTATCAGATAATAGCGTGAAACAATATATTTCACTTTATTTTAAACTAAATTATGTAGGCCTCGTGTGGTTGCCGAGTTAGTATAGTGCCACTCCATGTCTTCCCGTGGATGTCGTAAGAGACGACTAAGGGAATAAAGGCTTGTAGTACTGTTAGGCGATGGGCTTGCAACCTGTCACTAATACGCTGGTAAACATCTTAGCCTATTTGTGCAAATTGTGGCTATAGACTTATCAACAAGTTTTTAGAGATGTTTGTAATTCTGTAGCTCTGCCTACCCCACTCTGGGAACGAAGGCGTGAGATTATGTATGTATGTATGTATGTTATGTATAATTTTTTGGAAATTACACGAAAGAAATTGTAATATTTTTTGAAACCTTATCTGTGGCAGAAAAGCTATGAATTGGTTTGCAGCTGTGGTTACTTGCTGTTGACGTCACATGCAAGTAACTACAGATCATAAGGGCATATCTCTTCAAATGATTGATTATTGTTTACTTGCGTGTGACGTAACACTTGTCATATGGCCAGCGCCATGATAGAAAGTGCGTTTTTCGCGCGGTTTTAAATTTTTTAACTTTAACATAGATTTTTATTGATAATACAGTAGAATCTCAAGGAACTATCGATGTAGTGCGCTTGTTATGTCATAAATAATCATTAAAAAGGTTTTCTAAAATTAGTTAAATAGCCTATTACCGATAGCCTATGGTACAAAAAGAATTCCCGCAAGATCGAGAAAATGCAAATCAATCGGTAAATCGGTCTTATTTAGGGTAAATACCGGTAATTTGTAGACCGGTGAAAAATAAAAACCGGTTATTTTCCGGCTGACCGGTTTTGATCGAGCTGGGTGTGAAATTATTTTAAATTGAGCTGGTTATTCTCTACTTAGGTAAACCATACGAATGGTTGAAAGCTGGAAGCACGAGGTTTAAATGAGAAATATTGGAAGTCACGAAGTCACGATTTGGAAGTTGGGCAGAATTTTGGTTGGATGGCAAAAGAACGCACAGTAATATTACAAGCGGAAATCTTTCCAACCATGCCCATTGAAAATCGTAAGCTCTCTACAGACCTCCTATCATTAGTAAGCTCTGATATCCATAGACATTGACAATTTCAAAACTGCCAACCTCGAGGATTTAAAGCGCTAGCGCCGGCGACGAAGAAATTTGTACATTGACCTTGACTGTAAAGCGCCGTGTTAGTATAGGGATAAGGTTTAAAATCTACGATGCCGTCCGGCGGTCAACATCGTTGTGCAAGCGCGACGGCATCATTGTGCCCAAGTGACCGAGACAATTTATGGTGTAATAAATGGTGTACAACATTTTTTGTATTCGGCGCCCGCGTTTTTGTTATTTCACCGGTTGTCTTACCTCACACTGGACCACAACAATGGGTACACTACTGCTCGGTGTTTTTTTTAACAGACTACATCAGTAGAATGATGCGCCCCATGCTCAGAGTGTTTTTTATAATTTTTTTCACAACAAAACTTTTTACTACATGTAGTACAGGTAAACACTTGTGCCTTCGATTTTTCTAAACAATACGTACATTCTGTGGAATCAAATATGGACGAACATTTTAAACAATACTTGACGTTTTCATCATCCGAGACCTTTTTCACTTTCGGTTCACACAACTCACAGACATCCAGTTCTAAATCACCATCATTTTTTAAATTAACATCATTTTTGTTAATATCTGTCTTGTCGACAATATTTTTCGATTTCTTTGTATACACTTTCTTGTAATAAACTTTTTTGTAATTATCCTTGTTTGTTGCTGATTTATTGTCTTTCTCTTCTGGTTTCGGTTTTGATGTTTCCATTGTAGCATCTGCTTTTATTACGTCAGAAATTTCTTCAATTATTTTATAAACTGTGACACAGGTTGAATCTGCTTCATCTTTATTTAAATTCTTCGTATTTTCATCTCCTGTATTTATTGTTTTTCCATTTTTTTCGTCATCAAGTAATCTCAAATTTGTTTCTGGAATAGTATCAGTTTCTCGATTAGTTGTCGTAGTTTTTGAAGAAGAATCCGAATCATCCGGTGAGCAAATGCATATCTGTGATACCGGAACATTTTTTTGTGTCCATTTGAACTTTTTTTTTGTCAATTTCTTCGGTTTAAATATCCTTTTTAAAGCTTGTTTTTTATCTATTGTAGCGGATTCTTCTGTTTTAGATTCTATACCTGTATCCGGCGTGTTTTGATCATCATCATCGTCTATGACGATGACATCATTATTTTTGTAATGTTCAATAGGTATATCCATATTTTCTAAACCTCTAAGCAATTCGTCTTCGTTCATACTACTATCGTCAAATAGAATTTCATCACCATCTGATTCTGATAATCGACCTCTTTTATCATTATTTTGTTTTGTGTCTTTTGTTACATCATTATCATCACTACTGCTTGTTGTTTTATTTTTTACATTAGATTTATCATCACTGCTTTTCGTTTTATTAATAACGCCAGGTTTATAATCACTGCTTTTCCTTTCATTAATTACGACGGGTTTATCATTATTGCTTTTGGTTTTATTAATAAGGTCAGGTTTATCATTACTGCTTTTCCTTTCATTAATTACGCCGGGTTTATCATCACTGTTTTTTGTTTTATTAATAACGCCAGATTTATCATTACTGCTTTTCGTTTTATAAATAAATCCAGGTTTATTATCACTACTTTTCGTTTCATTAATTATAACAGGCTTATCATCACTGTTTTTCGTTTTATTAATTACGCCAGGCATATCGTTACTACTTTTGGGTTTTTTTAAAACGCCAGGTTTATCATTACTGCTTTTCCTTTTATTAACTACGCCAGGTTTTTCATCACTGCTTTTCCTTTCATTAATTACGCAAGGTTTATCATTACTGCATTTACTATTATTAACTACGCCAGGTTTCTCATCACTGCTTTCTGTTTCATTAATCACGCCAAGTTTATCGTTACTGCTTTTCGTTTCATTAATTACGCAAGGTTTATCAATACTGCTTCTCCTTTTATTAACAACGCCAGGTTTGTCATCACTGATTTCTGTTTCATTAACTACGCCAAGTTTATCGTTACTGCTTTTTCTTTTATGAATTACGACAGGTTTCTCATCACGGCTTTTAGTTTTTTTAATAACGCCAGGTTTATCATTACTGGTTTTCCTTTTATGAATTACACCAGGTTTCTCATCAGTGCTTTGTGTTTTTTTAACTTCGCCAGGGTCCTCATCACTGCTTTTGGTTTTTTTAACACCGCCAGGTTTACCATCACTGCTTTTCTTTTTATGAGTAACTCCAAGTTTCTCATCACTGCTTTCTGTTGTATTAATCACGCGTAGTTTCTCATCACAACTTTTTATTTTATTAATTACGCCAAGTTTCTCATCACCGCTATTTTCCACAGTTTTATCATTAATGTCATTATCTATGTTTTTAGTTTTTTTAGGTCCATTACCGTTATTGTGCGTTCGGTGATTAGGACACATAATCACGTCATCATTAAACATTTGCTTTTTACTTTGATGCATGTTATTATCACACCTTTTTAAATGACCTAACAAAATTTCGAGTTTGGAGCGCTTTCTGAGAAAATTGTCGCTTTTAGTTGGCAAATTTGGCATATCAATTGGTAGAATTACTTCTTTCGAAGAAGTTGGGACGTCGACTTCCTTTCTTACTTGGACAGGTTCTGTTTTTGTTTCTGGTTTCTTTTCCGGAGGTGATTGTTTAAATATTGCATCTGGAATAAAGGAAAAAAGTTTTTAACTTACAAAGACAGCTTTATACTTACTAATTATTATACGCAGGGTGTTAGGCAGAAGGTTGGACAAACTTCAGGGACTAACTCTGTAGGTCATACTCATCAACTTTTATTATGGGACCAACATCCAAATCACGAAAAAATAAAACAACTGTTCCATACATTTCGGCTGTTTTTTTCGACGACCTACAGAGTTAGCCCTTGAAGTTTGTCCAACCTTCTGCCTAACACCCTGTATACGAAACCGTGTCTGTTTTGTTTACCTTACAAAATTTTTTATCTCTCGAAAGCGGGTTAGCTATGCACAAGTGTGTAGATAGATACCTACTTACACGTGCATTGTCTCTCAGTGCGTAGCTGTCGTCACTAAGCGACGCCGTAGTGTGGGTGTCTATAAGCGTTACAACTACACGCATAGCAAACCCAAAATAAATTACGATACTATAAAGGGTACACTCGTTTAAATGAACTTATATTTCTGTTATTATTATTTACATATGTTAATTTCAATGATTTATGTTTATTAGATAATTACAAATTTTCTAAAGCAACGTATAGTTAAAGTAACTAGCCAGGTCAAATGTTGAGGTTCAGTAGATCATAAATTATTTGCTTTGTGTAAATAATTCGACTATTCAAATTTTAAAAGGTCATGTTTTTAAATAGCAAACATTGTTACAGTGAAAAAACTAAAAAGCCAGTCCAGTGCGAATCGGACTCGCGAAGGGTTCGGTACCAACGTACGGTATTTAACACTGTGCAAAAATGGATGTACCACATTTCTTGTAAAGAGGGTCTTTTAATTTTTAAACTTATTTAATTTTATGAATCATTGTTATTAGCGGCAATAGAAATACACAATCTGTGAAAATTCAGTGTCTAACTATTACGGTTTAAAAGATACAGCCCTGTAACAGACAGACAACTCTAAAATAAATAAATAAATAAATATAAATAAATAAATAAATAAATAAATTAAATCAATGGAATATAAATAAATTGACATTGTTATTATTTACATAATATTTATTTAACTTTTTGTTATAATAATAATGAAATGACTAAATTTGTACATTTATATTTATAAATGCAAATTATTTTAAGTTAATATTAATGACTGTGTTTGTAACGATTTGGTTATGTTACTGTTATGTTGCAAATTTTTATGAATAAATAAATAAATAAATAAATAAATAAAAGGGAAGTTTTGATACAAATATTTTAAGATATGAATCCATACTAGTATTGTGAAAGTATCTTTCTCAGTCCATTTGTTACGCTTTCAAAGCTAAACCACTAAACCAATTTCGATGAAATTTGTTATGGACATACCTTGAGTCCCAGGGAATTGGGGATGCTACTAGAACTGTGTTTAAATTTTGAGATTCCGGAAATTGATATGCTAGGTTCACAGACATGACATAGGGTAATTTTTACCAAGGAAAATTATACAGTTCCCGAAGGCATAGCAATAAACGACTTCTCCTCGGATACAAGCAACAGCTACCAGTGTATAGATTCTTCTACCTTCAATATATTCTTCGTCAGGAGGATCCTCCCACCACACGGGACTGGGGCAAGTGAGGATCTCCATCATATCCTCGTCAGTCAGATCATCTTCAACCATGCGGATGACGTCAGCCATACTCAGCTCTTCGTGTTCTGGACTTTCTGCTTGCTTCGGATTTTTGGGTGTTGCTGGAATTTGAACCATCACTCAATCAGAATAAATACCAACGGACTTAACTCAAGGCTTGCATTGTCGCGGTATGAAAAGTTTATGCAATTTTCGACTCTATTTTAATTCATTTAAGGTTTAAAAGCAACGAACCTTTTCATTCGATTATACTATAGGTCTATACTCGATAATCTAATTCAAGACCAAAATCTGACAGTTTCCATCTTTTATAAAATGATTAATGGGAACTCGTGTAACCAGTTATGTTAGGGTAAGTTTTATTGATAAAAATACCTACACTTAAACCAAAATGCAGTCATCACAGCGAATGTGCGCCCGTTAAGGTTAGGATTTTGGTCTTGGATTTGAAATAAATACTCATGTATCTAAGATTTATAAGTTCAAGTAAAAAAAAATTTTAGAGACATTTAAGTATTTTTTTACTCTCATCATCTGCTTATTGAGATCTGCTCTAGAACATGTTTTGTCTTTATTTTTACAAAGAAAACGTAAGCGATAATGCCATAGAATTCTTGTTCGTTCGCTTGGTCTAAACCCACCGTAAGTCAAATTTCTGTTGCCACCTAGCGACACCATGATCAGATCAGGTTTTCTTTATGTATATTAAATTTTGCCGTTTTTTTTAATGGTTTTTAATTGGAAGATGAGACTGGGACATCAGCATAAAAGGTTGTAAAAATACCTAAGGCTCAGGAACAAAGACTTCCGCTCAACACACAAAATGATGGCCATACCAAAAGCGCTAACCGTGTCGTCGATAATATATTATTAATAATCAGACATATAAATTATATTATACGGGCTTGACAGAGTTTTACTTGGGTTTGCTGGCACTGATAGGTAGAGATGGCTACTATTTATAGCATGGAGAAGTACTATCAAAAGGTAACATGGTGGTGCTTAGTCACAAATATATATTGAGATTGAGAAATATTAAATGGCAAACTTAGGATGCCTCATTCCTTTCTGACATAAATTTTTGGAGTGGTACAGTCGACGCCATGAATATGTTTACACTTTAGTACTTTGTCTATTTAAAATCATGTTTTAACTGCCATATGAAATTGTCATAGCAGATAAAGTGACAAGGTACTAAGGTGTAAACATATTTTTGACATAGACTGTACCCCAAGTTAAGAGCGAATAACTAATATATAGATAAAAACCACCGTGGCAACCCCTACTTTCAGTGCCGATATCTCTCAAATACCTCAACCAATTTCCATGAAACCTAGCTAAGAACCATCTTGAATAAACCAGCTAAAGAAAACCGCATCCCAATTGGTTTATTCCGATTTAACCCATTGGGATGCGGTTTTCTTATCTTTTTATGTTAGGCCACGGAGCGTTCGAGCCGCTCCGCTTGTGTTACCAATATAGTCATAAAGATTTATGTCTCTGGCATTTATTTTTAATTACAATAGGTACCTAGTTGTGATTAGGTTCTTGCATGATACCTGGAAAATAAATGCTTTTTGTAATGCTACATGTATTTTTTTGTAACACACAAGCGGGAGCAGTTTGAACGCTCTGCGGCCTTACCCACACACACATGCCATTAAACATATAACACTTCTGCATTAGGGTTAATATAAGTATAATGTACAACATACCTTTATGAGGCTTAGAAGATTTCCTTTTAACAGACCCAGTGACACTCCCCACCATCTTTAAGTCGTGGCTGGGCTTTAAGATAACTTTCTTAACATCCATCTTCCGCTTCACCTTACTTGGGTGATACTCTTCATCTTGCACCAATGCAATCTTCTTACGCAAAATCTTGGACATTATTAAAACCTTTTCCGGTAACTTCTGGACCTTGGCCACACTTTTAAGTAGAGATTCCTTTATCCTTGGTGTTTTCGGTTTTGCTTGGACATTTTTATGTTCATTTGTAAGGGTTTCCTTTGTTGGGCTTTTCAGGAGATCGGTTAAATGTTTCATGCTTCGGTTATTGGTTCGGAGCTGTCGTTTCATTTGTGCAGACTTGTGACGAGTCACCATGACGTCTTTCGGGGCTATTCTTGGGTCAGATTTGCTGGATGACGGTTTGGAAGACATCTTCAGAAAGCTAGAAAATAATAGACTTTATTTGTCATATTCCTGAGATTTGTGGGAGAAAGTGAATAAAAAAAATCCTAATTTATTATCGGCATTTCATAAAATTAGGCTGCTAATGATTGAAAACAAATGATTTTAAGTCCTGCAACACCTGGATCTAATAATATGAGTCTTTTCATGATCATGAAACAAAAAAATATAGCTATGGAGTCTTTAAGAAAAAAACTGTACAAAATACAAAGATTACATTATAAGATAATCTTTAAGTGCTACGAATTTTAATTCTCTATTCTGAATGTATGAACCTACTCAAACCATAACATATAAGCCACATGGTTTCTTCTAATATTGTAATCATCTTGATTATTAAATTGAAACAAAGTCAAATTATTACTTATTTACCTACATCATTTACATATTTTATGTTGACAATAGTAATAAAAGGTAAAGTCCATGGCGACATTACATCATATCACAAATCAAATAAATCTGATATCTTTGACCTAATGAACACCAAACTGTTATGGTTATGACAGAAGTCTTCTTAAGTAGTGTAAACAAATTGTATTTTACATAACGGATTTGAATCAAGTCATAAATATTACGTAGGTAGTGTCACATAACACAACATAGCTTTAAAATTCGCTATAGGTGCAACATATGCAGACAATGCCAGATCAATAATTTCGCTTGCAAGATTATACGTAGGTACCTTTCCGGGCAAAACGCGTAAAAATAACGATAATAATATTCGTTTAGGGCTTCTTTAGACCACTAACTAATTTTAGAATTAGTTGGAAAAATAGTCCAAGATATGTATGAAGCAGCATGTAAAAATCACATATATTTACCTGTTACTTTTAGTAGACCCGCAAAATTGAGTTCAAATAAAGCGCAGCACCAGCATGTTCAGCTAGACAACGTACACTGTTGTGGTATTTCACGGAAATACGAGTAAAATTCTTCGCACAACCACCTCTAAACGAAAACGCGTACTATAAAGGTAATTCACACGGAATGTCACGCTAGGTTGAGTTAGAACCATATCGCTTTAGATAATTTTATAGAAAAATCAGGCTGGGCCCATATATTCCGGTTCATTTACGAGCGCTATCAATCAATTGTTTTAACAATGTTTTTTTATTAGGCATTTAGCTTCATATTTCTGTATTTGATGGGATTTATTGTGCTAGAAATCAACTTAGCTGGCCATGGCCCACCCACGCTTTAACCTTTTAGTCTTACTATTTGAAATAAAATTTAGTTAGTCAGCCTCAGCCTCAGCCCAACCTTGAAAATCGAAGTTCCAAGTTACGTTGGCTCAATCCCATTCTCTCAATTTAATCACGAATGATGAGTGAAAAGGATGGGACATCCGAAGTTTTAAATTTAATATGCAGTAGCATAATTTTATAGCGTTTAGGCCACAAACCACATAAAAGATCTATTTTTATTTATTCCTTTTGTTACTGCAATACTTATCATAATTTATGATAAACGATAAGATATTTGCGCCACTCACACGTGTGAGTAAGCTTTATAAGAAAATAATTTTATGCAGAAGTTTTTCAGCCATTTAACCTCGGCAATTTTACTAGTAACTCGGGTAACATCTGTCACTGTCAAGTGTCAACTATACGTCAAACTGTGAAGCAGCTTGCGAGGAGAATTTTCTTTTCGTTTTCTTTATTTACGTTATTTTTTGTTTTAAATGTCTGTTTTATGTTTATTTTATCAACAATGATCAAAAGCAAAATCAAACCGCTTGCCAGCACGACCAACAGCACTAGAAATCAGTGTGGAATCTGTAACAAGTTTATAATCGGAAATTCTTACAAATTAAGGGCTCATTTATACCAACATAGTGTTGTAAAATCGCGTTTTGAGTGTCCTTACTGCTGCAAAGAGTTCTTCAGATCGGATGCTTTTACACGTCACATAAACGTTCACACAGGTAATCAAAAAACTTACGTTTGTGACTATTGTGAACGGAGTTTCGTAGATAAGAGGAATTTATTGTATCACCTAAAAGTCCATGACGACTCGTTGCCTCTCGCACATCAGCGGTGTGGTTTACAGTTCAAATGTGAGGCTTGCGGCATCGTTTATTGCGAGCTTAGATTACTAAGAAACCACATCCGTAGATCACACTTTAATTTAAAGGCTAAAGAAGAAATGCACCTAAACAAAACCTTGAATGAAACATGGGTGGAAAGTGTAAAAGACTCAAAAGTTTGCGTAGAAATGACTAAAGTTAACAACAATGTGATTACTATAAAGAAATGTGTAAAGCAGGAACAGAATTTGATGGCTGGCCAAAAAACGCAGGATCTGACTGCAATGTACTCAACGACTCATTATTCCAAAGTTATATGCGATTATTGCAATAAAGAGATGTTGAAAAAGAGTCTAGCGGGTCATATACGGGAGCGGCACTTTAATCTTCGTAAATTTGTTTGCGAAGTCTGCAAAAGGACTTTTAAACGGCACTATCAATTGGTTGACCATGTGTGCGGGAAGGAAAAGAGACGCAGGAAACCAACAGGTGTAGACAAACAGAAAATTTCAGAGACTGATGCTTAAACTTTGACAACATTTAACTTTGTTTTTTACAAAACAAGCTATTTTTAAAGCGTGTTTGCTTTGGAATGACAAAAACTGCCATTAATCCATTTTACGCTAGTACCCAGTTTGAAAAATTATGTAAACAGCAATTATTTTTAGTTGTACTTCAAATGGAATCAGCTTTAATGGTGTTATTTCTATTATCCTTCTATGACCGAACCTATACAGTGGTGGCCACATAATTAGGGACACTTGTTTTTTTCCCATACAATTGCCTACAAATGTGGCATTTCAATTTTGATAACCAATCAAAAAGTTCTTAACCAATTATATTTTTAGTTACACTTATCGTTAACTAATAAAGTAAAGTTTAAATGTATGTACAATTTATCTCTGTTGAAATCGGATCTTTCATTTTATAAGGATTTGAAAAAAAAAAATATTCGGCTCTCATACAAAGTTGTAGAATTTTGTATGGACGCGTCAGCACTTAGTTTTTAAACCCATATAAAATATATGGTCCGTTTTTAATATTAGTTCACTGTACATCAGTTTAAACCTTAGTTAATTATGTAAAGTAAAATGTATTTAGCAATATTTGTAGACAATTGTAGGGGAAAAAAACAAGTGTCCCTAATTATGTGACCACTACTGTATATAGCCGGTGACATATACACCTACTTCTTTACTTTTTAGGGTTCCGTACCGAAATTGATAAAAAGAACCCTTATGATCCGCCCGACTCTGTCCTACCCTCTGCCTGTCTCCCTCCGTCTATAATAGTGGCTCGTGCTATCAATTTTGTTTTTAAATTATTATTACCTATCTAACCTTATTGAAATTGGAATGATGTACAAAATGACTTTATCAGCACATTTTTTTACGCTGTTTTTTGACTGATGAAAACCGACTAAGAAAAACATAATAATTCGTAGATCATTACTAATATTATACATTTGAAAGTGTGCATGTTTTCAGCACAGCTGAACGAATTTGGATGATTTAATCGGGTTATTCCCACCTGTTACCACTGGTAACAGCTGGGAATTTTTTTCCCTCCTGTTACCACTAAAGTACTCGGTGGTAACAAGTGGGAATATTTTTCGTCGAGAACTTTTTGATTAGTGGTCAAAATTGAAAAGTCATATTTGTAGGCAATTGTATGGGGAAAAAACAAGTGTCCCTAATTATGTGGCCACCACTGTATATATATATATATATATATATATATATATATATATAAAGATGAATGAGAAATCATTATAACACCACATCAATAAGTAGTTGAAAAGCCTCTCCATGTATAATTCAAAAAAATATGTATCCTCATTTTTCTGTTGTTAATTGTTCCATGCATGTTCACTAGTTATTTAGATAAAAAAAATGCATGCTCAAACATGTCTTCCATTTATAAACTATCTCAAAATATTTAACAATTTTAAAGTTTATTTCTTGACTCTTCAATGTTTTCTTAAAGCATTCATTTAATATTCAAGACTAACAGTTTTTTATTAGCTTGTAATTTTCTTTTATTTAACAATGTCTGTTTCAACTTGATATTATCATTTCGAATTGGACTAATTTAGGAGAAATATAATTTATTTCGTTTTGTAAATATAGGTTATATTGTTAAATATAAGTACAGGGCCTCTTTTCAACTTGGTGAAACAATATTGCTTTCGACATGTTATTGTATTGTTTTTTTACTCATCTACCATTACTGTCAATTAAATAAGAGCTATCAAAACGTTGACAATACCATAACAGGACAAAAACAATATTGTTTTGTGTTGTAGAATCTCAGCTGAGTACAAGTTTTTTAATAGTGGTTGGCGATCTGTTTTTCTATGAAACACACATGAAATAACTATATATACTGTCAGATTTGTGTGCAACTGTGATAGCAATACCCAGCTGAACACTATTAGGAAGTTTGTAGTACTGTAAGTAGATTGTAAAATGCACAATCAATTATTAGCTATGTAAACTATTAGGTTTATTTACACTGTTAAAAAGAGTGTTTACACTGTTAAAAAGAGTGTTTACACTTTTAAAAAGAGTATGTTTTAGGCCTACGATAAGCAGTTTTAGCATGTAAATTGAAAGAATCATTAGTTGATTTAATTTCTATGAACTAAGAGTTTTATAGATTTATAATGTAGAAAAAGCATGACTGAGAAAATCAAGACTAAAAAAAATAACATGATGTTGGAAATAAATTTGATCTTGAGATACCAATTGTATTGTTAGTACTGGATTTTTCAAATTGAACTTTTTTATATGCTATCAGAACGTTAAATGTTTGCCTAAGGTATTTGTTATATATTAATAGGAACAGTCACCTACAAAAACATGTTGCATCAAATGTTCTAAAAATATAATTACAGAATATTTTATTTCAATCTTTATCTCCTAGAGAATCTGGATATATTATTGGGTCTTTTGATGCTAAAATACTTCTGAAGCTGGGCCAGTTCTTTGAAAAAAACCAAAATGTCAATTAGGTAATTCTTGTAACAAAAACTATACAATATCAAAATAATTTCCCAGTGTGTCCCAAAAAAGAACATATACAATTGATGTATCTATGTTAACTCTTCATTGGACATAAACAATTACAACACTTTGCGAATATATTTTTTTTGTCTTAAAATTTTTACATTTTTGTAAATCGCCTAGTTAAAGAAATGAAAGCTTTAATTATTAAGCAAGTGTCAAATGCACAAATAAATGTCGTAACATACATTTCATTTTCGTTCTTACGTCGGAGGGAACAGGGACCATTGTTAATATAATTAGTAGCATTACACAGTGTGTCCCTAAAACCAAGATAAAACTAAAACGGTTAATCTTATTTTGCCGTCATCGAATATGCATAAGCATGCAAAGTTTCAAGTTAATCTGATGACTAGTAAGTTAGGTTAAAATCAACTTCCTATAATTGTTTAAATATTGTTAGTTACTTAGTTTGTCTGTCTTTTATATTATATAAGTGTGTTAAAATAGCACAACGCAAGCCTAGATATAGATATAAAGTGCCTTAATATAGAAGATAAGTACAGTAACATTAAAAATGTATACAAAAACTGGTATAAAAATATTTCAAGGACAAAGGATCCGCCTTTTTAATCAAACAACTTGCATTATTTAATTAATGATAATGAAAACCTTTATTCACATGTAAAGTATCTGTTAAAATGTTCAATTTGTTGCCGACTATACTTTAATAGAATACGATACTATAGTTGGTTCTATATCTACGATGATCCCTGTGACAGCTCGTATTTGACTTGTCATTAGGATTACGCCGATCGTCCAATGTCGCCCTCATTACTATTATTATGTTTTCTAATAAACTAAAGTATTGTCTTGAAATCGAATCCAAATGAATACACAAATTATATTATGACTTATGAGTGAGCAACTTAACCCTTAATTTGGCAGTGTATGGTATACCATACATACCATAAGGTTCACATTTTTTGTTTGATTTCTGTTTTTTTTTTTTTTCTGATTCAAAATCAAAAAGGGTTTGAATTCCAAAAAAAGGCGCCACCTTTTTCCGTTAAGTTGACTACACGAAGGTTGAAGTTATTTTAATGCCACATTTATACAAACTATGCGACCACGTTAAGTCACTGATTAATCATTTGCTTATATATACCTTGCTTGCAAGTACACTAAGTGTTTGACATTACGAAATACGGCTGTCACATGGCTCATCCTACATTGATCGAACTATAGTAATGAGGACGCCATCGATCGTACGGTCACGAACGTAAATATAAACATTTAAAAAAAATGTGCTTAAAATCTTTTGTAACTTATAGGAAACTCTACCTTAGTGTTGTAGAATGTTTGAAACTAAGGTGGGTCACAAATTTAAGTCTGACTACGTACCTATTTATAGTCAGCAGCAGGTGGACAGTCGGAGAGTTCAAAATTATCTATACACGACTCTATTGTCAAGAGAATAAGAGCGTGCGTAGTACGTTTTCAGCTCTTCGACATCTGGTGCTTGCAAGAAACTTATATTCTATGGTGAATGCGATTTAAACGTTGAGTTAAAGCTAGATTATGATAGAATTTAACGAAAACAGTATATTGTATTTTGATTTTGTTTTCGTTTTTTTTAAACTGACTAACCGACCGAGTCTAACTTGAAGCCACAAATGGAAGCATCGTATGTTCTCGTACGACACGGACACAAGTGCACAAACAAATTCGTAGTGAGAAGACCAGCTGATTGGAGTGGCATGACGTTCGTACGTGAACTACAGGGGCCTGTTTTATAAAGCTACGAATTACAATTTACAGGTTACAAGTTTTCATTTGACACAACCTCGACCAATGACGACCAGCCAATTGTAAGTTGTAGCTTTATAAAACGTGCCCCATGCGTCAACTTAATTTAGAGCCGGGGAAGGCATGAGGTGCAGGGTGAGGTACAGTCGCCATCAGATATATTGTAGCGGGCGAGGTACTCAAATATTTCGGAGCAGCATTACTTTTCAATAAATTCGTTACACTAGTTATGGTCAATAACACCAGAACATGCAATTTGTCATAAATATAAGAGCAGCGACTTTTCAATAAATTCGGAATATATAACGAGGTAAAAATATCAGAAAGCACAGAACGTCAAAGGTATCTACGCAGGCAGGGTGATCATAAAGATCGCAACATTTATGGAAAATATACCTTAAGTCTGTATCACACAGTTTAAATTCATTACTATAATTATTATGCATGTCGATCTTTGGCATGACGTATTTATCTTTTGTTTGGAATTCGAATCTACTCGTGACGTGTACACGTGTGTTAGACATGCATAATAATTATAGTAACGAATTTAAACTGTGTGATACAGACTTAAGGTATATTTTCCATAAATGTTCCGATCTTTATGATCACCCTGACTGCGTAGATACCTTTGACGTTCTGTGCTTTCTGATATTTTTACGTTCCGTTCCGAATTTATTGAAAAGTCGCTGCTCTTATATTTATGACAAATTGCATTTTCTGGTGTTATTGACCATAACTAGTGTAACGAATTTATTGAAAAGTAATGCAGCTCCGAAATATTTGAGTACCTACCTCGCCCGCTACAATATATCTGATGGCGACTGTACGATAAAGCTCATATACCTAGTCACCGTCGCCCTCCCCGCACCTCATGCATACCCCACCTCTCAGTTAAGTTTTACCTACGCCAAGAGTCGTCTATGTGTTAGTATTCTATTAAGCTTCTACGGCGGATGGTGGAATCTCTACTCTTGCTGCTACCAATATTTTAGCGTTAGATCGTATTTAACTATAACATTTTACTTATCGTCCACGTCGAATCCTTCTTCACTAAAAATCAATTGTTTACAAAAAGATAGTGTTGTTGTTACTCTACGATAGCGAATTTTGCCAAGAGGTTGTTCTAAAATATACTTGCGTCCATTAAGAAATAAATATGGTGAAGCTTTATTTCCCTTCATCTGATCCTTTATATACTTTTTGATATTTCTGTTTATACTGGTCTGTCTGTGTTTTCTCGTCATGTCCCTTATATTAATTTTAGTGGTTTTCTCTATTTTCTTGACATGACGTTTTTTCTTGGCTGTCATATGTTTCTTGACTGTCTTGTTTTTTTTATTCAATGCATTTTCCCGTTTCTTTTTATGCGAATTCAACAAACTCAAAACTAAATGTTTTTCGTTTCTCTGTATCTTCATAGTTTCCATGTCGATATGCCCGCAGTCTTCGGTACAAGCGTAGTTTTTGCCGCTGTCTTTCATGATCCTTGAGTAGATTATATCGTTGGTTGAATTAATAACTTTGAACGTAATCATTTCTTTGTTAATCTGTAATTTTATAATGTGGATAATTAACAAAGAATGTCATGCATGCCGTTATAGGTGTGATATAGGAACATGAGATAGGAATACAAGTTTAGGATTCCGTAGCCGAACTACAAAGTCAAGAAACCGTTATCGTTTCGCGATGTCTTTATGTCTCAGACGCTTACTGACACTGTAGGTACACATATATATATTTGTACTTTGTTTGTATGTTGGTTTTTTTAATTATTTTGGATGTAGGTATGTGAATAAACGTCTTCCTTATTTCTTTCTTAACCCTTTTTCAGGTCTTGCTAAGGTAAGGATACAAGCAAGAAATTGAATAGAGCCAAGAATTCGTAACTTCGTGAAGAATACTGATCCATGAAGTCATATTTCAGGAAAGTTCAATTAAATTTGTGTCATTAAATGTAGGTAGTTAAGTTAAATTTTGAGCGACATGAATTTGGTCGATGAAATGTACTATGCCTGGAAAAGGGTTAAAACAAAATATTTTCATAATTTCCCAGAATTATGAGTGATGACACTAGGGAATGCAAATTAACCGGTTATTATCAATTTTTGTATGAAAATAACCGGTTAAAATCGGTTAAAACCGGTTATTTGCATTCCTTAGATGACACTAATGACCTTATCCGTCATAGCCATAATTATCGTCCCAATAGTCTGCATAAAATAGCTGTGTGTTACGGACAAACAGACGGACCGATATGACGGAGTTATGAGGATTTAGTTTTGGCCATTTGGCTACGGAATCCTTATAAAGTTACTGCAACTTTTATAAGACGTGTAATGTAAGAATAATGCGAAAAAGTCGAGGATGAATCCCGTGGTCACAGATAAGTTGTGAGATTAATTAAATATATAAGGGACAATCTCAGACAAAATGACCAATTCAAAACTAAGCTCTAGGCTTTAACTCAGGTTAGGAGACAAAGATAAACATACCCGTATAGAGAAATAAATAAAAACATACAAGACTCACTAACAAATACTAGCGCTGATCGATCAGTGATCACACAAATATATACGTAGCCAATATTAGTAGGCATTACAAGATAAAGTTACTGAAGATACAACAGACCCTAATTAAAATAAAACAAAGTAATTAAAGCTTACTTACTTCGTACAGTGTTGAAAATTCGCAGCTTTCCCGCCCTTGGCAAATCACGTCAAGATTACGTTCAGAAGCGCCCTTCGAATAATCCGGAGAAACTCGGAATTGTGTCATTATTGGTAAATGACAGAATGAGAGGTCTCCAAACGACATAACAGTTGGGCATGAGCTTAAATTTTTGTCACCTAATTGCCAGAAGTTTACTACACATAGATGTTTTTCGTCTTTGAAGGAAAGTATTTCGAAGGTACACGACGGCACTACGTCTTCGATTGCCTGTTGAAGGTTTTTGAACGGGCATTAGTGATGTCCTATCTTATTTATAAAACAACCTAAGCTATTTTGTATTGCCATAAGGAAAAAAAACTACTATAAAAATTTAAATTGCTATATATTTCTGATTAGTCGTGACGTTTACCTAAACGGTGATTTGCCATACCTCATTAGGAATCTACCTTATGGTGATGGTACGGTGCAAGTAGTTTGCGTATATCTATCGAGGCTCAGGTTATTCAACGGTATAAATAGGCATGCGGACTCGTAATTGGTGCATCATGCTTGTATTGGGCATACTCCTCGCGCAAGTAGCTCGCACCATTACTTGGTCGAGCTACATGCGTCGTGTTCAAGCAGCATAATTATGGAATATTTCCCAAAAATGTAAACGTCGCGAATAATCAAAAAAAAAACAATAAATATTAGATTCACTTACCCAGTATCCACCGACATGGCAATCAGTGTTATGTATATGTTTAGAGTCATTCATAACACGGTGTTCAGTCTCATTAATAATGTTCTGGCATCTGTAACATATAACTTTTTTGCCACTTTCAGGAAAATTTACTTCTCTCCAGGTCCTCCAATACCTGTCCCGTTTATAAGTATATGAGACTCCCACCATGCCAACAACACTGTTAAAGTTATTTTCAAATGCAGCAGCTTGATGCTTTATATTTAAAGAGCTATTAACATCGATATGTGGTATGTCTTCAATATATTCCGTGTCGTTTTTGATACTTTCCTCTAATTGGCGAATTCTTTCAGCACTTTCCTTTTTCTGAGCAAATTTTCTTGACATTCTGTTCTTTAGGTCTTCTTTCTTAGTAAAATACAAATCGTAATCGGGTATTTCGATAGCTTCGCTTTCTAAACCATACAATTTCATTTTAATATCGTTTAGTAAAATGATAATCAAACACAAAAGTTTCATTATTTATGTGATTCGGAATAATTGCCTTTCTACTTCCGCTTCAGTGATTGTTGTAACTACCTACCTCTCGAGACGCGGTTATCGTTGTTTATAAACAAAGCATTATTCCAGTTTTATTAACTTCAATTACATGGACAAAAAGAAGTGATATAACTAAGGACTTATGAAGTTTGAATCTGCCCTAATACTAATTATATTATTTTATATTTAATCGATCATTATGATATGACAAAAGAGGTGAAAAAACATTAATGGAACAATAGAAAATCGACCGACTTGAAATACGTAGATTAAGAGACACTCTAATTATTAAGTCAATTATTTAAAACATAATTTAATTTAAATCAATAAATAAATAGACGCTGCATGACAAATTGCATTGTAGGACGGTTCTCCTTAAACGATGCAAATGTAAATATTTGCATGTGGCAACACTTAAAAAGTTATGAATCAATTCAAAATGGCAGATTTGCGGCTATTTTAATGAATTTCAAAATCAGCTGACCGAGCTCCATGTCCAAAAACAATAATGAACTCCTCGTTATCAATATGGAGCTCATTAGAAAATTATTTATTGTAATTTGGTGACGCATTGTCGTTTGTTATGAACATTAGCAAAAGGTCGATGTCCGGAGTACTACGTGAATGACAATTTCAGACAGTCCGCTTTGCTTTGCTTTCATTCATTGTCAGTCAAACGATGCTGCGGGACTCGCGTCTCGAGCGCTCGCTGGAAACGTGGAAAACTCCATTGTTAACAAATCGTGTGTGATATGTGCCAGTGATTATTATAAATATTGTAATTAATGTATCGCTGTGTTGTGGTGTCATGATTATTTTGCACTTTGATCGTTCGTGCTTTTTTTTTAATCTTTAAAAGCTCAATACATATCGGTAAGTGTTTTTTTTTATAATAATTTATCTTTCTTTTTTATTCGTAACTCCCTGTTTATTTTGCCGTCTTGTTTTGGCTGCGTTCGTCATTTTAACTGCGTGTAAATGAGATGTCATTCAGTACAACTCTGCTTCGTAAAATACCTCATTATCTTGAATGAATACAGCACTATACAGTCGTTTATAATAATTGTGAAGCTATTAAATTTAATAATCGTGCTATTATTTCTATGGGAAATAAAACACATGGAATTTTACTCTTATTTATCAAGTTCTAATTATCAATTTTAAACTGTTACTATTACATATTTTTTCTTGTCATACGATTGATACACACATAAGGTTAAGCTTCTTCTGCCCATGACACTATTTCTGATAAATAATTAGATAAAGACAAATGAAATGTTGGCACAGTGAATCCTCCTCTCCCATGGGTTCATAATGAACTGTTGTAATAGTATAGCTATTAATTAACTAAGAACTTTGTAACAATGATATTGAAATAAATTACTGATTATTGATTGACATTTTTAACAATGCTAAAACTTGCTTTCATTGGTTTCTACATACATCCAGCCTTGGTTCTTCAAAACTTTGTGTACATATAAAGTAAAGTAACAAAAAATTAAAATTAAACTACTTCAAAATGGATTTTCCTTCAGTAGTGCTAGCTATAGTAGGTTACCCTAGTTTGTGGTATTATTTAAAAAGTTAGTGATGGTTAAAACACTAAATCACAGTCAAATTTATTCATACACTTTTGATTGACTATGAACAGGAACGTAAAAAATGACACAGGTAGGTATTTTTACTTAAAGGTTTTTGTTTAAACACCTTTCGCTGGTCATACAAAGAAATAATTAAACCTTTAAAACATGTGTTTTTACAAGTACGCATCTAATTGGTGAGAAATTAACCTATTCAATTTAAAGTTGTGTACGGTCAGCTAAATAAGTGGTCTGCCACTTTAACATTGAATTTTGTTTGCATGTTATTAAGATGTTTTTAAAATTGAAGAAAATTATGTCAAAAGGGAAAGATCACGTTGGAAGTAGTTATCAATTTTGACATAGCTTTCCTTTAAAAAAAAAAGTACTTGACCTACTGTACGTAGGTTTCCAAGTAAGCCAAGTACCACTTTAGATAATCACTAAGTGGTTCACTTATCGGTGATATCATTTCTAAATGTTATGACTGATTAAAGATATTTTTTCAACATGATAAGTGCAGTTAACGGTCCATTAGATTATATCGGAGACATATTATATGATGAAATGATGTTTGGTCAATCCTATCCACATTAATGTTATAAATATGTGACATTATGTATGAAAAGGGACCTTATTGACGATGGCGCTTCCGCCATTATTAAAGATGCTCCGACCGATATAAATATAACGTCGCGTGACGCAGTGCGGCGTAAGCGCCATCGACAATAAGGTCCCTCTACATAGATAAAGCCACATATGAAATACTTGCTCCGACTGGGGATTAAACCTAGTATCGCTAGTTTAATAGGCAGGATCACCACCCTCTAGAACAGCCGCACCATCAATGCAAAGATGTAAAAGTGCACTTGTTTGTTACAGATTTAGTACGAATTTCCGCATACGATGTCAAACACTTAACAGATGATTAAAGCGTTAACAGCTGTCAAAATTAATGAACTAACAGTCGATTAACATTGATTAAATTTAACATCGTTTAGTGAAATTGGTACTTATTAAGGTTTAACATCTCAACCGATTAATGTGAAATTTGGTACAGTGACAATTCATAGTTCAGAAACAAACACAGGGTACTTTTTCGTTGAATAAATTTGTCAGTTTCCTAGGGAATGATGATAAACCACTTCACCACGGAGTGGGTTGTGGACAAATTTAATACAAAGATACTAACAGAAGCTTAGTTGGCTTAACCATTATTTGTAATGCCTTTTATGTATATCGATTAAGTCACCAATAGTCACCATACACACAGGATGCGTTCTGCGTTATGCAGTCCAGTCAAAAATCGTACGTATCTCTCAGTTTGTTGAAATATGACAAAGATAGATTATGCTGAACCGGACTGCAGAACGCTTCCAGTTTGTGCGCTTACTTAAATGTAACCGTGTGCTAAGTTCAGTGCTAATCGTTATAAATCCTAAAAGATCATTCAAAATGAAAAATGATGAAAGAAACCTAAAGATGATAACCCACTTGTCACACTTGGTAGACTTTTTTGTGTTTAATTTGCACAATATGGCGTTTGGTTGCCACTCACCAGATTAAGACAAATCGATTGACATAAGAATCATCAAAATCAGATAACAGGTTTAATTTATATACCACAATATGCCACAAAGGAACAAACATACATATCGTCGCTGGAAAGGCAAAACTACTAACATCCAAAAGGGTCATTTCCAGAAAAAGCATTTTTAATGTTTTTTTTGTCTTTACAATGTCATAACTTTTTTTCTTTTGAATGAAAATGGAGGCTGTAAAGGGTGACATATCATGTTTTTTTTTTATCTGCACGATTCATTTATCGTATTGTACGTGTGTTCAGTATTTACGGAGTTACGTGTCGCTTTAGCATTAATGCTCTCAATCCTAAAAAAATGCTGGTAAGATAAAATTACTAACCTCCACATTAAAGTTTTAGGTAAGGAGTCAATAAATACTAAGGACTTGTCTCCTTTTACTTACTCTCGAGAAAAAAATACTTACATGTATAAAAAATATGTTAATCATAAGCGGAAATGACTTATTGTCAAAAATACTTTGCAAAGCCATAAAGCAAATAGGAATTTAGCATTTAAGATAAGTTAAATTTCAAATGTATGTTACTTAAAGGGCAGAATGATCAATTAACCATCCTGATGATTTACCTTTTGTAGGACTTTTTTCTTGTTTCAGCCTTAACAATATTACTTACGCATGAATGTCAGTTGAAATTAATAGACCAAGAAATAAATAAAACATGAATTACTTTGAAATTCCCTTGAGATAGGTTCCTTGCCACCTTTACCTATTAACAACTGGTGTCACCTTTCTGCTCCACAAGTCCCGTAGTACCGCGGATCCAAAGAACTACCTACCGACCCATTACATGCTTGCCTACCATCTACAAGCTCCTTACATCCATTTTGAGCACAAAATTAAATGTACATTTTATTGCAAATAATGTTTTGGCCTCTGCTCAAAACGGATGTAAGGTTGGGTCCCGGGGTAGGTACTAAGGAGCTCCTCCTCATAGACATAACGATTTGTCAGCTAGTCAGGCATAGCAAGGCGGCCCTTTTGCCTGCTTGGATTGACTACAAGAAGGCTTACGACTCGGTGCCTCACTCATGGCTCGAAAGGATCTTAGAGTTGTATAAAGTTGATGCAACTTTGAGGTCCTTTTTAGGTGTGTGTATGAGGCAGTGGGTCACAGTCCTTCGTCAACCAGGTGGTCGAGAAGTCCCCTTTGATTCGCCTAAGGATTGAAAGAGGCATCTTCCAGGGTGACAGTAGTCCTTTGTGGTTTTGCCTAGCCTTGAATCCTCTCAGATCTTTCCTGACGGATTCTGGGCTTGGATTGACTTCGTAGAGAAGCTGAAGTCATTTCTCACTGTTTGCATCGAAGCGCCAAGATCTTATCGCATTATTGAAAATCACACAAGAGTTCAGTAATGCGATCAAGATGGAATTCGGTGTAGATAAGTGTGCGGTCGAATTTGCAGCTTTCTGTGACAGTAGTCCTTTGTGGTTTTGCCTAGCCTTGAATCCTCTCAGATCTTTGCTGACGGATTCTGGGCTTGGCTATTGACTTCGTAGAGAAGCTGAAGTCATTTTTCACTGTTTGTATCGAAGCGCCAAGATCTTATCGCATTATTGAAAATCACACAAGAGTTCAGTAATGCGATCAAGATGGAATTCGGTGTAGATAAGTGTGCGGTCGAATTTGCAGCTTTCTGAGACGATGACTCTCAGATCTCTCTCCGAAATTGAAACCTACAAATATCTTGGTATGTCACAGTCTTTGGGTATTGTGGACGGCAATGTCAAGCAGTCAGTGAAAGAGCGCTTCTTCTGCCGCTTGACAAAAGTTCTTAGCAGTCTTTTGTCGGGTGGCAATAAGGTGCGCGCCTTCAATGGCTGGGTGATACCGCTGCTCACATATTTCTTTGGCATACTAAGGTGGACTCAGACTGAGCTGAACGCCCTGGGTAGGAGGGTCCGTCTACTGCTTAAATCAAATCGCATGTTGCACCCACGCTCATCTGTTATGAGATTGTACATCCCGAGGAAATGTGGTGGTCGAGGCATTTTAAATGCTAAGAATCTCCACAACCGCGAGGTGTGCAATCTCAGGGATTATTTCCTTAGCAATGAGTGTGGGATGCATCGAGATGTGGTTGCATTAGACAAGAGCCTCACGCCTCTCTCCTTGGCAAACGAAAACTTGCACAGACCAACGGTGTTGAGCACTGAAGACCGCAAGAAGGTGTGGAAGAGCAACGAGCTACACGGACGCTTCTACGGGGCCCTAACAAGACCCGAGGTAGACTTTTTAGCGTCCGTGAACTGGCTGCGATTTGGTGACCTCTTTGGGGAAACCGAAGGTTTTGTCTGTGCAATTGCTGGCATGGTCATAATGACGAATAATTACCGGAAATATATTCTGAGGGATGGCACGGTCGACATTTGTCGAGCATGCCGTTGCCCGGCGAGTCCCTCAGTCATATAATTTCCGGTTGTTCGCATTTGGCCAACGGCGAGTACTTGCACAGATACGAGTATCACCTCGTGGCCAGGATCATCCATCAGCAACTTGCTCTTCAATATGGTCTTGTTGAGTCTGAAGTGCCGTACTATAAGTACACACCGGCGCCAGTTCTCGAAAATGGTCGTGCTACGCTCTATTGGGATCGATCTGTCATCACGGACAGGACTATTGTCGCCAATAAGCCTGATATCGTATTGACAGATCGATCTCAACGACGGGCAGTGCTCGTCGACGTCACCATCCCGCATGACGAGAACCTCGTGAAGGCCGATAAGGACAAGCAAGTACCTTGACTTGTCTCACGAGGTGACCGCCATGTGGGATATTGAGTCGATGATCATTGTCCCGATAGTTGTTTCGGCAAACGGTCATATAGCGAAGAGGCTCGACCAACACCTCAGGAGACTCTCGCTAGATGTCTGGACCAACGGCCAGATCAAGCATACATTATCGTATGAGAAAAAATAAGAAATTGTGTACCTATTTAATTAATTTTAGAATGTTGTACGTTCTTAATAAATAAATATCAGGATTATCTACGGAACTTGGCACCCATTTAAATCTCAATTCTTATGTCGGTGAAGGCGATAACCATGCATCGCATATTCTTAAAATATTGAACTTGGCTCCCATTTTCACATTTATGTTTTTGACGGGACATCATTCTTTTTTATCAAATAAATAGGTATGCGTTTCCATAAATAAATAAATAGTATTAATATTAAATAAATTGGCATTAAATAATATTCATTAAATCCCAACCCATGAAATTATTAAATTATTGAGTAAGTAGGTAGTTCTGGTGAATCTGTGATCTTCATTAATTATCATCAGTTCTACTTCACCAAATGGTGCTTTTCAAGAGCAAATGTACGAGTTACCATATGCTATTTATACATACAAAATACCCAAATCGCTATAGGTGTACCTAAAATATTTGAAGATTTCCCTCAATTTCTCCAGGACCCCATCATCAGATTCTAACCTGATGACAGTAAGCCTACTCCAGAAGTATGCCCTATCAAACCAAAAACGAATTTTCCAGATCGGTTAATAAATGACGGAGTTCTGAGGTAACTAGCATAAATAATAATTATAAACTGGCGCGCATAATGTCAAAAGATATTGTTTTGACATTGCTTGCGCGTCTAATACGCTTGATGTCACCCGAAAACAATTTGAGAAATAGACTAAAGGTCGAATTTGTTACAAATTTATGAATCGCATAACGCCTTACCTATACTTTTCTAATTTATTTTATAACTTAATAATTACTAATATCTCGTAATATTCTTTAAGTATGTAGTTCAAAGTTTCTTAACAGATGTAACAGATAGAAGTCCCGCATTGAAATATACTAATATCCTTTTTACTTTGTTTATTGAGTAAGGTAAAAATACTAAAGCGCCACAATCGTCGATTCCTGCTATAAGATTATTTACTAACAAACATGACTTCACATGATTTCAAAAGAGAAAAAATACTAAATTACTACAACTGACGGTTATTGCGTAAACGTTATTGACTAAAATACATTTCATTTAGTATGTACTACAAGCGAAATTTACATAATCACCACCGAGTATCCTCAGTTATGTTATCTAAAATTACTAATAAAGCTTGAAACGGCTAGATACAGCAAGCACAATACTTAACCGCCAACTATTCAAAAATATGTCTAAATGAGTCGGATGTTAGTAAAAAATCCTAAGAAATTATTGAAATGTTGACCCAATTTTCACTACTAAAGCGCCAAAAACATGCTCCGATCGCTACGAGACCCAGACCAAACGACGCAGAAAAAAAAAAGCAGTCGTACTGTATATATAACTCATTTTGACCAAAATGGCGCTTTAGTAGTTTTGCCTTTCCAGCGACGATATATAGTCTGGGAAACACATTAGCCTCCTCCTTCGGCAGTCAGGTAAAAACTCCACAAGGCGACTAATTTGTATGGATATCTCGGAACTTGGCAATTGTTGTGTAAACCTGTCAACGTCCTATCTTTAGCACCATTGTGTGAATTCATTTGTTGATAATTTCGTTCTTATTATATGCTAATAGAGTTAACATTGACGTTATGTGAGTCTGAAGTGCGTTTTTACTAAGAAATTATATTGATGATTTTAGTCGGCGCATTTAGAATCAATGTGTCATTTGTTTTTGTACAGAATACCTAATTTCTTTATGAATCACGTTTAGGTGAGACTTTCTTTGTTTTTTAAGTGCTTGCTTTTAATAGTTTTCCAGCTTCAATGAATAGATACAATAGGTAGTGAGAATATCCATACTAGTCCAAACTAAAGCCGGAGCCCCACTGTTGCGCACGCTACGCACGCTACGCACGGACACGCTATACACGTCGCCCACGTGGGTCCATTGGTCTGGATACGTGTGTCAACATTTTCACAGCAACCAATGCACGCACACGTAAAACGTGTGGGCCACGTGGCTACGTTGGTCAGCTGCGTGTGTCTACATTCCCCACTGCGGGCCACGCACATCCACGCGCGCGCGAGGGGTGCGACGCACTTGAAGCCACCTTTCCACTGCAACACACGCTAGCGCGCGTGGCAGGCACTTCGGAACAGACCACGCGTGTATCAGTGACGTCATTTCGTGCGCAGCGTGCTCGTGGACTACTGTGGAAGTATCTACCTACATTTTCATACAAAGCGTTTTTGTACCCACGTGTGTAGCTTGACCGTGCGCAACAGTGGGGCTCCGGCCTAATATTATAAATGTGAAAGTTTGTTTTTAAACTCTGTTTGTAACGGTTTAACAGCAATACCGCTAAATCGATTTTGATTAAATTTGGTATGGAGATATCTTGAACCCTGGGAAATAACATAGGGTACTTTTTAGTCCTGAAAATTGGACGTGTCCCGAGGGAACAACGATAAGCGACTTCTACGCGGACGGAGTCGCGGGCAACAATATACCTACCGTATATAAAATATACAACTGATTGGATCAACGCTAGGGAATGCAAATTAACCGGTTATGAACCGTTTTTGTATGAAAATAACCGGTTAAAATCGGTTAAAACCGGTTAATTGCATTGCCTAATCAACGCACAACCAAAACCGCTGGACCTACGGACTTGGAATTTGGAGGGAATGTTCATTGGATATCCTAGGGGTGTACTAAGACGGGATTTTTGGGAATTAATCCCCTAAGGGGTTAAAGTAGAGGGGGTAGCGGAAACTAATGCTACGCGCATGAAGTCGCGGGCGTCCACTAGTACAATCGAGTTCATAAATATGTATACACTTTAGTACGTTGTCACTTTAAAGGCCCAGCCACACCGTATGAGTCCGTAGACGTGACGTGTGCGTTCGCTTTCCACTGCGGTGTATAGTATGAATTCTCATACGACATGTCACTATACAACGCAGTGGAAAGTGACCGCGGACGTCACGTCTACGCGCGCGCATCCGGTGTGGCTGGGCCTTTATCGCGATGATAATTAATAAATGGCAGTTTGAACATTACATTAAATAGACAAGGTACTAATGTGTGTACATATTTATGAGCTCGACTGTACAGTCACGAACTTAAATTTGGGACCCACCTTAGGTCCAAAATCATTCTGACATTCTACAAAAATAAGGTTTAGTTTTCTATAAGTTAACAATGATTTGGCATCTCTAATGACATTGACGAATTCAAGCCTATTTTTCTTGAAATGGGTCACAAATTAACGATCGCGATAGTACGTCTATAGTATAATCATGCAAGATACCTACAGATACCTGTTCCAAAACAAAAAAAAATTGGCATAGCATATTCATTCCTGATTTGAATAGAGATAATCGAGATCTACGCGGACGAAGTCGCGGGCTAAAGCCACACAATCTATTCCAAAATCCACTCCACAGACAAATTTTTGAATAAATGTCTACTTTATAAAAGTGTAAAATCTGTCTCTACGTGGTCTATTTCCTCTGTTTCTCACCTTGTATCTACTAAGTATGTAGTAACAACTCTTTCAATATTGACAATTTCGAACTGACGCTAAAATGATCTAACACATCAATCCATACATGTGGAAATGAACATTATGGTGCTAGAAATAGAACTTGATTTTAAACGGGCTATCGTTATAGATTGGATCTTTTCTAGCTAGTCTTGTTGCTTCTAAGTACCTGGTTTTCCTTGTCTGCCCGCCTTGTCCTGTGTTTGAACCTTGCGGATTGTCGTAAACATTATTGTCAATGATATCTGATATCCTCTGTTGATTAATAAAATAAATAAATCTCAGGAGTCCACTACACTGCCTTCGTCATTTTATTTTTGAGACAAGCGATGACGACCGTGTTATATAGGGTTTCATAGCCATACAAGGAAACCTTACGCACACTACAGGCACTGGTCCCGCCGCCGACGATGAGCGGGAACTCGGGAAGCGAGTACAGGTGTGTTATTCTCTCAAAAAACGGCGGCCGGTCGGACGGACGAGCGAATAAAAGCGGCTAGTTTAAGTAGTCCCGTCCGACCGAACAAAACACATTTTAGCGCGTGCATTGTCAATTAGGGAGCCTTATACGTTCGAGAAGTCATGCTGCCAAATTGAATACACGCGCTAAAATGTGTTTTGTTCGCTCTGTCTGGACTACTTAAACTCGCCGCTTGGATCTTCACTCGAGCGAACGATCACCTTTGCTTGTTGAGAGAATCACAACCCTGCCAGCGATTTGTTCGTTTCTTGGGCGAGAAAATCGCCGATAGCTCATCGCTTCCTCGCCCTTGGTGGGACCAGTGCCATAGGGCTCCATCGGGTCGGACTGCGTGGCATATCTACAGGACTTGTTACGTTAAATGTGGCGCTCGGGTTTGGTCACATCGCGACAGTACGTCGTAACATGATAAATACCGTCCTCATAACCGGTACTGACACGCGTTACTGGCACGGTCACGGAACCGTGCTACGATGAAATGTCACAAATGTGGACATTGTAGACACACCTTTATAGTCTTCCGGTGTCCCTCCGCCTGTCGGCCTGTCTGTAGGAACCCGGCCATTTGTCACAGCAGGAAACACATAAACCGAAGCGAAGCGGGGCGGGTCGCTAGTGAAAATTTAACAAAAACAACGTTATCTTTAAACACACTGACAATTACTAACGATGACATAGTTTGATTGAGTTTAATCAAAATTTCAGGGTAAATACCTACTTTTAACACACAATGTATGGTAGAGAATAAAGATATGTTCACACTTGCACCTTATTTCAATGGAAGTACAGTCAGCATCAAAAGTAGCTAAGCAGAATAACATGCTCAAAATTATCTAGACACGACGTATTCTCTTGACAATAGAGTCGAGTACAGATCATTTTGACCTCTTCGGTTGCGTAGCTACTTCGGCTGCTGACTGTACCTGGAAGACCAAGCGTCGATCGGTTGGAAAACGATTTATTCCGAAAATGATCACTTGACGGATCGATTTTTCGCCCCCGTAAACCCCTATATTGCAAATAGGAACGCAGAATTTTCATTTCATAGAAAGGCATTACGCGCCAATTTTTTTTGGTAAGACAAGTCTAACCTTACCTAACCTACCTACTACGTACTATCGCGATCGTTAATTTGTGACCCATTTCAAGAAAAATAGGCTTGAAGTCGTCAATGCCATTAGAGATGCCAAATCATTTATAATTTATAGGAGACTCAACCTTATTGTTGTAGAATGTCAGAATGACTTTGGACCTAAGGTGGGTACCAAATTTAAGTTTGTGACTGTATGTTTAAGATATCCTGAAACGTCATGGTTTCAGCAGAAAATACTGCCCCCTTAGAGCCAATAAGCAGTATCTCAAATTCAATCACCAAAGCAGATTCAATTCTATTCTGTGAGTAATAAGGTTTATATTACTACAGGAGATTTATCTTAGTTACTGCCTATTGGCATAGGACGGCAGAATAGCGTTCGATAAAATCAAATTCGTTGAAATGGTACAATCGATGTAGTGTTAGGTTACCCGTTAGCCGTTTTCGAGAACGTAATTACAAATATATGTGGTGTTATCTATGAAAAGGGACCTTATTGTCGATGGCGCTTCTGCCATTATTAAGAGGCCACCTATGGTGCCACGACCCCACAAGAATAAAAAGGGATGGCTTTATGTACATCTGCGCGAAGAATGTGAGATGGAGATAGTTCGCTCGCGCCTTGACGGCAGTGTTAAATTCAATTAATTGTTGTTTACTTTAAAACCACAAAACTTATTGAAAAAATGTTTTGCCAGGATTAAGAAGTTACATATCCTCAACTATTGAATCGAAAATCATCGTTAAAGATGATAGGGTTTCGAAGATTCAACCAAAAACATGCAAAAAAGGTGTCATGTTTGAAAAATAAAAGTATCGTGGATTTTATTTCTAATCGTGTTTTCACGTTCGACAGTCTCAAGCAAATATGATCAAGTTTAATATATCCAAAAAACAGATACAAAGGCGTTATGGTTATTGAGATCCAGATCGCGGAACACTCCAGACTTTAGCATAGGTGGCCTGTTAAAGATGCTCCGATATAAATGCAACGTCGCGTGACACAGTGCGGCGTAAGCGCCATCGACAATAAGGTCCCTTTTCATGGATAACGTCACAATATAAACTAGCTTCTGCCCGTGACTTCGTCCGCGTAGATTTCGATTACCGTTATTCTCTCCGGAACTGTTTAATTTTCCGGGATGAAGTACCCTATGTGTTAATCCAATGTATAACCTATCGCCATGCCGAATTTCATCCCATTCCGTCCAGCCGTAGCAGCGTGAAGGAGTAACTAACACACACACACAACAAACTTTTGCATTTATAAAATTAATGGGATATTACTCGTTTAATACAAAAGTGTATACTGAAGAGGAAAACACACAACACAACACTTAACAACAGAGCGAAGCCACAGCTAATCAGAGTTGGACTACGTCACGTTCATGCTATATACGCGCGCGTGCCTTTTTTCCACATTTGTTGTAATTAATGTTGCTTAAATAATAAACTGTTTTTAGTATTTTGCGTTTTCTATTAATACATACCTTTGTTCTCTACTGTACCTCCACGTAATATGTGTGGATGATATCCTTTCCTGTCAACAAGGCTGTGATTCACTCGTGTTGTTTATGAAAACAAGAACTATGTTACTAAATATCTAGTCATATGTTACTATTTTGAACCACTGACAAAGAAAGGGGGGTGTTATAAGTTTAACGTGCGTGTGGTGTGTGTGTGTGTATGTGTGTGGCATCGTAGCTCCTGGAAAAACCCGCAGATTTAATGGCGATCCCTTCTTTGAGAGCTGATATCTCAAATTGGCCCAACCGATTTTCATGAAATGTAGCTAAAAACCATCCTAATAGAAATAGTTTTTAAAAACAAAAAACTACGTCCAAATCGGTTCATGCGTTTGGGACCCACAATCACACAGACGTAGGCGGGTTAGTAGTAAAATAACTAGTTCGAAAAAATATTTATTCGCATGTAGTGTACACCTCAAAAAGTCAGTCGCAAAATTATCACATTTTTTTTTCCATTTTAAAGTTAACGGAGCTCCGCTCGGCGGGGCTCCTATTTCTGGGCGGTTTGCCCTTTTGGCATTTTAAGTTATCTAACGAACCTAACCTACCTGATAACACGAACGAAGTTGTCATTTTGCGACTCGGACATTTTATAATGTAGGCTAAAAGCGATGTCGTCTTGCGGAGTCAGTAATTTTGCGACTTAAACCTTCTGAGCCCATCCTTATTTTATATCTGGGTATGAAAAAAGTTTTTCTACATAAAATACACGACAAGAACAATGGAAAAGCGATATTTTAATCTTCAGTAAACGGAATGTTTCTTCAACACTGACATCCTCAATTCTGCCCTCCTAAATAAAAAGGACGCATGCGCAATTTGATAGTCAAAGTAAATTGAACCCCCTATCTTAAGAAATAAGGTCACTAATACATGCGCGGTTCTGTGAGACATACGCCCTTTTTTCTAAGGAGGGTTGAATTCTCGTCGAGCTAAACAACCGTTTAACCGTAATGCTGCGCGTACGCAATTGCCTTTGATTGGCTAAATTGACGTCATGAGGCACTTTCGTCAGACGGTACAGTCTCTATTGTACTCGGTAAAAGTATATTGCTTTTGGCGCGTTATCGTATTGTCAGCGTTACGATTCTGAGTCTAATTCTAATTTTAATTGATGGGTTTCATACCTGTTAATGTGTATTTCTCCAATTGGACTTATATGGATCGATCGATCGAGGAAAATTGTTCGGTGAAAGAGTATTTTATCTACACACATATCATAAGTCCTCTATTATGCGTTCAAAACCCGTAGGCAATGACCAGCATTACCTGTGGTAGTAGGTAACAGCGATGACAGCTGTTAATTTTGGAAGATGTTCCAAATTTGGATCTCATTACCTTACAATATTCGATAACGTAATTAAATTACGGTACAGCTGTCATCGCTGTCACCTACTACCACAGGTAAAGCTGGTCATTTACCTTTCGGCTTCTGAACCCATCTTAGAGTACTTATAATATGTGTATAGATAAAGTATTGTACGAGACTCTGCGTAATTGGCATTACGCAACCGTCACGTAAACTACTATTCTCTTATGTATTAAACAAACAGAAGCTCATTGGGTTACCTTCATGCTCTGGCGATGGACATATATTTACTTGACTGTAATGGCGGCCGAGTTAAAAACAATGTTCTGTCAAAAGAAGAAGTTATTTTTTGCGTTTTTGAAGGCGGTTTTTTTATTTTATTTTAAAAAGACCATTTATTTTATTTTATTATTTTTTGTGATTATAATAAGCTTATGTTATGTATGTAGTCCCACTTCTTAGTTGATATGAAACTTTAAGACATTTCGAGAGACGCCGCGAGAAAGAAATAGTCATATTTAAACAATTAAATGTTCTTCGTTGTTCGCTCAACTATCTTAATAACGAAAGGTTTTCATCTTTACGTAGTATAAAACAAAGTCGCTTGCCGCCGTCTGTCCCTCTGTTTGTACGCGTAGAACTTTCAAACTACGCAACGGATTTCATCAAGGTTTTTTTTGTATAAGAATGTACAAAAAAAAACACAGTCGCCAAAAAAAAAATGCCTCAAAAATAAGTGTTCTGACTGAATCTTTAGTTGCATTCAAACTTTTATCTACACTCATATGTTTACGGAGACGCGGGCCGTCGCGCGTAGCGTTGGGCGGCGCGGTCTGCACTAAATTCAAATATATGGCGTTGTATAAAAGCGTTTACGGAGAAGCGGTTTTACGCGCGTTTGCTTCAAATACAGCGTTACTTGCGGCGGAGCCCGCGGGTGGCATCGCCGCGTTGCACGCAGCGTCGCACGCAGCGTCGCACGCAGCGTCGCACGCGTTAATAACGTCGGTTACCGCCACTGCGCCCGCGGCGGAACCTTCTGACAGTCTTGAGCTCCGCCGCGCGCTCTGCTACACGCTCGAGAGTCCGCCGCGGATGTAGCGGATACCGCTACTCTCTACGCCCCGCACCACGCGCCGCATCACGCCCCGCATCTTTATAAACAACACCGTACATTCCCATATGTTTGTGTTTGCGCGTGTGATGACGCGGTCCGCTGCACGCGCCGCCTCTCTGTAAACGGAAAAAACGCCCGACGCTTCGCGCAGCGCCAAGCCGCACGCCACGCGCGACGCTCCGCGTCTCCGTAAACAAGCCCTTAGTCCTCTATTATGCGTCCAAAACCCGTAGGCAATGACCAGCATTACCTGTGGTAGTAGGTGACAGCGATGACAGCTGTTAATTTTGGGAGATGTTCCAAATTTGGATCTCATTACCTTACAATATTCGATAACGTAATTTCAAAATTACGTTATAGCTCTCATCGCTGTCACCTACTACCACAGGTAAGGTAATGCTGGTCATTTGCCTTTCGGCTTCTGAACCCATCTTAGAGGACTTATGATATGTGTGTAGATAAAGTATTGTACGAGACTCTGCGTAATTAGCATTACGCAACCGTCACGTAAAGTACTATTAAAAGTATGGTTGGCATAAAAGATAACCTCATTAAAAAACACTTATTTAAAATGAGATACCCACAGTTCATTGCTCTCGCTACAGTATGTTAATTGTATGGCCGAGGTCAACTGAGGTCACGATCATCTGTTCTTTGTGTAACAACTGATCGTTAGGTACATGTTTAATCATGTTTATGTCAATATTAATCTTAAATCAACTAGAATAAGGCACATTTTTAGTAACCCCTGAAAAAAATAGGGGTGGTTATATATAAGTTTGACGTGTGTATCTGTGTGTCTGTCTGTAGCTCCCAAACGGATCGGGATGGTTTTTAGCCAGCTTTCGTGAAAAGCAGTTGGGTCGTTTAAGAAATTAAAAAAAGAATGTCATTCCTAGTAATCTGTCATCTCAGTCTAGGGTTACCATATGTCAGGATTTGTCCTGAGATTTCAGGATTTTTGGACTCTTCTCAGGATTGCGGCCGGATTTTGCAAATCTCATGATTTTTAGTATTTTCAATAAAATACAGTACATTTTAAAGATCTCTTTAATAAAAAGTAAAACAGACTAAAAATAATCTTCCTAATAGAGAAAATAATTGAAGTAATCAACTTTGGTACTGACATTTTTAAATTTGTGATTACGTTTGAGAGAAAATTCTCAAACTCCAACAAAATCTCAGGATTTTTCAATAGAAATCACGCTTTTTCTTTTCATTTTTTCATCTGGTAACCCTATCTCAGTCATATAACTTATTTCTGCTGAGATGACAGCTTTTTTTTTTGTATTTTTTGTTACATATTTTACCTATATTTAGTTTTATGTTTGTCTGTTTTTAATTGGTTTTTACTTTTATGTTTTTGAATGTTGAACAAATGTTTTTTTTTGTTGCTATAAAAGACAAAGACCCTTAACGCCACGTGTTTGGTGCTATTTTTGATCCGCTTACTAATTCTACGATGAAAAGTGAATTACTCATCTTCGTTTGTCATGCGAGCTTGTTGCCAAGTCCTTAATGTTATGCCAGATGGTATTTTCTCGGTTAAGAGTCGCCAGCTAGGTGATTCTGTTGAATAACTCTCACTTTGACTCGCCGACGAATTAAATTAATTTGCGAAGCCAAAAGGCTTGGTTCTGATGTTGTTGCTCAAGTTGTCTCGCCAGAGCATTGATAGCATTGTTGACATTTCGAGTCCAACGAGAAATAATACCATTGGCCGATTGTTTGATTTCCCAAAAAGCTATATTGTACAGTCGAGTTCATAAACATTGTCTACACTTTAGTACCTTGTCTGTTTAATGTCATGTTTAAACTGCCATATATGAATTCTCACTACGATTAAAGGGGCAAGGTACTAAAGTCAACACATATTTATGAACTAGACTATTACTAGAGGACGCCCGCGACTTCGTACGCGTAGAATTAGTTTCCCGCTAATCCCCCTATTTTTTAGTTGGGGGTCGATCTTCGGAAAATCCTTTCTTAATGCACCCCTAGGGTACCCAAGGTATGCCCTCCAAATTTCAAGTCTAAGGTCCAGCTGTTTGGGCTGTGCGTTGATATGTCAGTCAGTTTCTTATTAAGTGTACTGAAACCGCTTTTTACGGTAGACTTGTGACAATATCTATCTATCTATGTATATAAATAAAAATAAATAAACATAAGTAAAGCCACTCTTGCATGTAGTAGGTAGGTATAGTAAACAAATATGGAATTAACGTCAAATTACAAATATAGCATGACAAACGGTCTATACGGATGTGTTACAACTACATGGAGGACGGTCTTTACTTAAGTTTTTTACCTATAATAACTGTCGTGAGATATAGAAGAATTCTGTTATCTACGCTTAGCAGATCGCGGCCTAAAAACGAAGAGATCATAACAATTAAGCATATTTACAAATAGCAAACAGTTACGTCGCCATCTCATAAAGAAAAGATTAAAACTGACAGGCCTATTAAGTTTAGTGGTGTGATCTGTGATCCTGTTTTGCGATAAGGCGAGGTCTTCAACGAGTTTTTTTTTGTGACAAGAGAAGGCATGCCAGCACTCAGGCCACCTGATGGTAAGTGGGATCTGAGACCCATGGACATTTGAAACCTCAAGACTACAATCTCAAAACTGCAATCCTAAAGGGCTGTATTAATAAACTAATCTCAACTCTAATGCTCGTCTCGAGATGCGTCAAAAATGACAGTGACGGGCATCTTAGCCAAGATGAGTTTATTAATACGGCCCTAAGACTTCAAATGCGTTCCCAACCCTGAGAACTAAGATGTGGAATGCCTCTATGCTAGTAATTTCACCGATTGTCTTATCCCCACACCGGAGCACAGCAATGCGAACACTACTGCTTGGCGGTGGGTTAATGGATAAGATGGTGGTAGCGATGCGGACGGACCCTGCACAAGCTCCTACCACCATCAATATTTATTTTTATTTATATATATTTATTCGGTACTAGCGACCTGCTCTCGCTTTGCTTCGGTTTGAGTCACTGTAACACCCGTACATAATCCAGAATTTATTCCATAAAAACCTTCCTCTTGAATCACTCTATCTATTGATGAAAGCCTCATTAAAATCCGTTGAGTAGTTTGAAAGATCTAAGTGTGCATACAGAGGGCCCTGCAAAGATGCACTACGCTGACTAACGTTTCTATTCGATTCGTTTTTATACCAATCGCGTCACTGGGAGATGACGTGATACGAAAAGTCACGTGGTCTACCAGTGACGCGATTGGTTTAAAAACGAAACGAATAGAAACGTTAGTTAGCGTAGTGCATCTTTGCAGGGCCCTCTGAGGGACAGACGGCGAGAAGAGAATGTAAAAGATCTATTTAGAGGAAGATAAAATAAACAAGGCTTTGGTGAGCTGCAAACGGAGACAGAGAGATTTATTTCTTTTTACCCGACTGCGGCGGAGGGTTCAAGGACCGGAATTCTTCATAGCAAAAATCAAACTGTCATGGGGTTTGACCAAAGTTTTTTATCGACTATCAATAAATAAATGTCACTTAATGACTCATTAACATGACATCGGTAGATGTAGATCGATAATTTTCCACTCATAAATGTATCTTCAATAAATTAAGAAACCGATTTACTCCGAAAAACCAGGAACAAGTGGCCATAGTCCATTCATTTTATAACATGAATACACACTTAACTCAAGACAGTGACGAGGACTTCGAACACTTAATTCCAGTCACCAATAATTGAAGGGATTTTAAATATAATATATACACACTCTTTTGATTTGGTTGTGTTGTTGGCACTGGCAATTAAGTGCACATATGTGAAAAAAAAAATTGGAACCAAATATATTACGATTGGTTGACGTATCCAGAAGTCTCGTTTACATCTTAAAAATGGGTGGAGATCATTTTAGTAACACGGCACGGAAATTACTTATGACAATCAAGCGACGTAAATGATATATGTGACGTGGGCACGATTTATTTTAATATGGAGATGCAGGTTGCTTATCAAAGAGGTCAAATGTTACAGAATAATCGTATAAGTCGATGTGCGATAATATTCCGTAACATCGATAAGTGGAATTGTCGATAAAACAATTTGGTCAAACCCTATGACAGTTTGATTTTTGCTATGAAGAAGTCCGGTCCTTGGTTATGTTTTTCACCGTCATGTATGTCCAGTTCTATGTTCCCAGCTACATCAAAAACGGCTTGGACGATTTTGACAAATGAGGTATCATTGGATTCGTCTTCGCAGCGAGAGTGTCATAGGATACCTAAACTGTTAACATTGAAATAACAACAATAGCCAAATGACAATTATTAACATATGTAGGTATATCGACGACAGTATAAAAAATGCAGTCGGGTTTTTAAAGCTTGCTTTTCATATAGTTATTTACATAACTGCTACAAAAAAGGAGTGTAATGTTTTCAGGGTTCATGTTTGTATGTATGTATGTATGTATGTGAGTTTCTTTATTCCACTATAACTTCTAAATCCCTTGACCGATTTAGATGTGTGAGGTATTTTTGGAATCCTTACGTCATCCCGGGTGACATAGGATACCTAAACTGTTAAAATTGAAATAACAACAATGGCAAAATGACAATTATTAATATATGTAGGTATATCGACGACAGTATAAAAAATGCAGTCGGGTTTTTAAAGCTTGCTTTTCATATAGTTATTTGTTTAGTTTGGATATCTGCTTTGGAATCCTAGACAACGGGGAATATGCATTTTTTTTAAGGCTTCATTAGAAGTTGATTCATGTAACAAACACGTGAGAATTTTTTTTTTTTGAATAGCTATAAAAATAACCAAGATATAAGCTAACAAAGATTTGTTCCTATCTCTCTCTAGCAAAACAGAATTTTACGTGGAGTTTATATGGCCGTACTGCACGATGACGTCACCGGTGCACTTCGGATCTCTCTGTCTAATTAGCATTTTAAAATGCTTGTATCATCCGTATTACTTGACCGATTTTAATTTTAATTTCGCTTTTGGTGATCTCTTTTACGGTATTTTCATATTTTGTTGAGAACTGCTATTTAAAAATCCCTGCATATTCCCTATTGAGCCTTAGTTAACCAGTAGACCAGGTAGGTCAAGGTACGGGAGAGGTAAACGAGCTCTCAGACCTTAGACATTTGCTATGTCATGATGACAAATGCGTTGCCAACCTGGATTGATTGCCTATACGCTACCCACATCGGAAGTATCGGAACACAACAATGCCGACACTGATGCTTGTCAGAGTTGGTAAGAAAATGGCAGCGATCGATATCCAAACGGATCCAGGACAAGGTTTAAAAAAAAATGGTCCGTTTTTTTTAATACAAAGCGATTTCAACTGCGGTAGGGTTATTGTTATCAGGTACGTCAGGAGTTTAGCATACAACGGTGCCTTCAAAAGGTTAGCTCGCGCGTGGAAACACTTGAAGTCACCGATGTATGTTAAACCAAGTCCGTACGGGGTTCACTCCGCTTGCAATGGATAGCTGACGTAACTCTCCTTGCCTCCCCCTTCGTCCCTCACCCCGCGGGACGGTCGCGCACGAATTTGTCGACCTTGTTTTAATTCTACAAAAGCACAATATTGTAAATCAAATAAACGTCTCACTAAATACTATTTACACTGTTTATCTGTCTCACACGGCGAATGTTTGCGTTTCCGCTTGACATCAAATGTAGCGTTATCACAGCGTTATCTATCGCTGTCTAGCTCTAATCGTTTATATTCACGGGACAGATAAGTTAGCTGTGCTAATTGAAATGAACACTTTCTTTATTATTTATTACTTTTCGCTTAGGGCCGGCGCAAACCGGCGGAGGGCAGGGGATTTTTCCCTATCCTGCAATCCGCTGTGATGCTCAGCGGTCGGTTTCAAAGCATTGAAATTTATACCTTATTTCAATTGAAATAGCATTAAATATACATTGACACATTTAATATCCTCTGCCGTCCTGTCCGCTGGTTTGCGCAGGCCATTTATTGGGTGACCTATTTTTTTATGTGCTAAAATTTTTTGGTCGAAAGCGTTTCCTATAATATTAAATGGCATACTGCCTTTTTAGCATAAAGATTTTTTTGCATACTAATTTTTTGTTCTAAAGCACTTTTGGGCTAATTGTTTTGTCCAGAATTTTAATTACTAAAAGGCTAAATCCATAATATTGTTTGGTCGAAGCCCAGTATAAAACACTTAGGTCTCAACTAATCTATAGGTTAGGTTAGGTTAGAATTGTGTCAAGGCGCAAAGCGCCACAACTACGCGGAATAGGAGCTCCGCGCGCAGCTCCGTCGTCTTCGCCTCACGGTCAGGTCAACGTTATACCAAAAAATCATTCGATATAAAAAGTCATTCCAAACAAATGTATGTAGTATATACTAAACAATATTATGCAAAACAATTTCGATCAAACAATTTTCTACATTTAAATCATTAGACGAAACGTTGGTATAAAAAAATATATAGAGAAACAAAAATAGGCCAAACAATTTTGGACGAACCGATATAGACCCCCATTTATTATTAATTATTATACAGACAGTATTGTTAATTTTGTTACATAAATACGAGTGAGCGCTGATTTAACTGAACAGTAAACAACAGACAACGAGTCTTATTAATTTATTGCGAAGGCCACGGAATGAAGCCGTCGTTAATATAAGGGCGTTTTGTCATTGGCTTTCCTCGTTTAAATATCAAATAAATTAATGTCGCGTGTTTATTCACTACAGCAGGCCCTCTATTCCACTCGGAAAATCCATATTGCCTTTGAAATGTAAATAAATAAATATCAGGGGACAATGTCACACCAATTGACCTACTCCCAAACTAAGCTCTAGGCTTCTACTATGAGTACTAGACACCGATATAAATACTTATATAGAGAAATATATGCTTATGGAAAACACGTTTACGATTCGATAAAATGTCAAAAGAAAATGGTAACGTGTAGAATTGAGGCCCAGTACTATCATATTTTTAATATAGTCGAGTTCATAAATATGTGTATACTTTAGTACCTTGTCACTTTAATCGCTGTGACAATTCATATATGGCAGCTGAAACATGACAATGAATAGACAAGGTACTAAAGTGTACACATATTTATGAACTCGACTGTACACATAAATTTCCCGGATAAAAAGTATTATCCCCAACAGAATAGTTTTTTCTTTACTGTAGCTTATTGAAGTGATAACTTCTTATGAGAGGGTAAACCGCTTCGTTACGTAACGCGTTACGGCGCGAGGGAGTATAAAAACAGCTAATAGAATAGTACTCTTCGCACCTGTTACAAATGCCCTTCGTTAAAAGGAGATGTCTATATATGACCTCTTTCAACAGTGTACCACTTTTTAGGTTTGTTAGTGTGTGCCACTCTGCATTAGTGTGCGTATGTTTGCAGTCAGTTAAACAATTTCAATATTAAATAGTTCAACTTAGATTAGTTTAAGTTATCACTTCGGTCGGGCATCCCGAGACGCACACTTTTTTTTTTCATGTCAATGAGTAGGTACGCGTCATTAGGCCATTCTTCATCTAAAGCGGTTGTCTACAAGCAATAAACCTTTATCATTAATCTCTTATTGCGTCAGCCGTTTACATTCTGTCCGCGTTTTTTATTGCCCATTCGAGAAATGATGGTCTATTATTCACTTAAGCTTAAACATCATCCATTCTTCGAGCGTTTCAACAGCTGTATGAAGTCCTAGCGAAACCCGGCCACGCTTTGCTGCGCCTGTCAAATTATTCTGAAAAAATCCTAAGAGGATTGTGAAGCTAAAGATTTTGTTATGAACCGATTTTGATGACCGCTATGAATTACTCTTAATTGAATATATTCCTAGTGTTATTTTATTACAATAGAACAGGTAGTTTTAGTGTATGTCATTTTAGGCCTGCCCGAAGGGCCAAAGCACCCAGAAATAGGAGCTCCGCAAAAGCGGAGCTCCGTCGACTCTGTAAAACTGATATTTGAAATAGGCAATCATGCGACTCGGAAAAGCTATAATTTAATAAAATTTAGTAAAATCACGAAAGGGGAAAAAGGCGATTCGACAAATTGGCTGAATTATCGAGATTGGCCAACAGATCTAGCTACTCTTCTGTAGGTATTTATAAAAGTCGTTTATCGCTATCCCCTTGGGAACTATCCAATTTTTGGTATAAAGAGTACCTACCCTATCGTCATTACCTTGAAAAGACCTTGTATCTCATATCTCGTGACGTACGATTTTAAACTTAAACATGAAGAGAATTAAGTTCAAACTCATACATCTCGAAATATCAGATACGAGTTTTTTCTAAATGTTTTCCCTGGAAACCAAGCTATCTCCATACGTCGCGGGTCAGGGTACGGTTCTAGAAAGTTGAACAGCTTCCGTTTGACTACGGAACCCTAAAAATAAATAAAATTAATTGTCTCAAGCGTCGCATCTAGGCCGGGTTGCATCACTCGTAAGAGTCGCAAGTAGGTCAGACTGAAAGAATGCTGAACGGGCCGCTTTATCCTTAGCGTTTTCCCTGTTTTTAACCGACTTCAAAAAAAGGAGGAGGTTCTCAATTCGTCGGGGGTTGTTTTTTTTATGTATGTTCCCCGATTACTCGAAGACCACTGGACCGATTTGAAATTTTTTTTCGTTGTTTGAATGTTGGTATACTTTCTAGTTGGTCCCATTGTCAACACGTCAGGATCTGATGATGGAATCTTGGAGAAATCAAGAGAACTCCTGAAATATTATAGGCACACCTATAGCGATTTTGGTATTTTTCACTGTAACTCATGCGTTTGTGAAGTGGAACTGATGATGAAGACCACAGATGGCCACCGGAACTCCTTAACGGTACCTATTCCAAGGGTTGCAATAAGATATTTCGATTAAGGTAGTTGAGCGACTATGACGAAGCACATTTAGGTTTAAATATGACTATGACATTCCCGCGGCGTTGTCTGCGGCGAGCTTGAAATGTTCTATAGTTTCTAATTAATATTTAGAAGTGGAGCTACGTAACAGCATAAATAGGATCACTAAAAAGTAGAAAATAAAATAAATGTTTATAGAAACAAAAAACCGCCTTCAAAAATGCAAAAAATAACTTCTTTTAAAATGGTAGGTCAGTCAACTGACGTCGGCGTCCCACAATATTTTAAACCAAAAGCCGAATGCAGTTGGACTGACCTACCATTTTAAAAGAAGTTATTTTTTGCATTTTTGAAGGCGGTTTTTTGTAAACATTTATTTTTATCCCACAATACTTGTAACTGGACGATGATAAGCAATAATGAAAACAAACTAGAGCCGCAAACTCCATACTGTTGTGTCAGTCAGCCACTCTTACTACAGTGTGTGACATCCATTCGAACATATTATATTTTGACAATAGTTAATATACATCCTAATTATCATAATAATAACTAAACTTGGAAACCTAATTAGATTCCAATATACGTCAAAAAAACTACCAAAGATGGCTGAATGTCACAGTTACACGGTGTCATCATCATTGTGACGTTTCAGGAAAAACCAACCTTTTGGTAAAATAATTATGTTAAAATAAAACAATATAAGTTATTTCCACAATATGATAAAGGTCATCCTAATTTTAATCAATGTTTGTTGAACCTGGTACAGGCTCCATTTTACTTGCGATAAAGCAACGAGCAAAACACAAACTTAAAACAATAACGAAATGAAACAACAAAAACTTAACGGAAAACAAAAACTTAACAATGAAAATCACCACGGGGCGAATAGGTACAGAAAACATTCAAGCTATCCAAACGTCAGATGTCGAATGAAGTGATAATAGATGTTATCAACTGATAATTTTTTGAAGACTTGAAGATTTTTTGAAGATTTCGGTACGTTCGAGACGTACGTAAAAATATGATCGATTTTTTTTCCTAAAAATGTAATGGCACATAATGAGAATAATAATTGGTACCAAATGTTATTAAACCCTGAGTTATTGCCATTGTTATTTAAACTTTTCTCCTATAAAACAATTTAATTAAATATCTTTTTTTACGACGAGCATTTAAATAAGATTGTTTATTTAAGAAGGAAAATTAAATGTTGCCTTTAATATTATAAATAAAATAAACAGCTACCTATAACATTTACGGAAGTGAAAATTTACTGATCCACCTAATATGCCATTTTAATGGCAACACTTTTTTGACGTATGTTGGAATCTAATTAGGTTTTTTAGTTTATATGAAAAGCAAGCTTTAAAAACCCGACTACATTTTGTATACTATTGTCGATATACCTTCATATTTTATAATAATTGTCTTTTTGCCATTGTTGTTATTTCAATTTTAGCAGTTTAGGTACCCTATGTCACCCGGGATGACGTAAGGATTCTAACGATACCTCACACATCTAAATCGGTCAAGGGATTTAGAAGTTATAGTGGAATAAAGAAAGTCACATACATATATATACAAACATTAACCCTGAAAACATTACAATCCTTTTTTTGGGGCAGTCGTGTAAAAAAAATGTGTATTGTTAACATAACTTGTACTTTTTTTTCATACCAACTAATTCGCCACGCAATGTATCATAAATAGCTCAATTAACCCTCAATTAACTTGCAGTTAACTTAGACTTAATGTTATACATTGCTGCTCGATGGACCTTTTAAAAATGAATTACACTACATTGATTAAATTACACTGTATAGGTAAAAAGCTTAAGTAAATGACCTCTTGCATGTAGTTGTAACACATCTGTATAGGCCGTTTGATATTCTATATTTGAAATTTGACGTAAATTCCATATTAATTTTGTAAACAACTTTACTTAAGTTTTTCACTTAAGTTCATTTAAATTGTGTCATCGAATAATACCTACTGTGCGGTGGTACGGAACTTTCGGTGCGCGACTCCGACTCGCACTTGACCGGTTTTTAGGGTTCCGTATCTCAAAAGGAAAAAACGGAACCCTTATAGGATCACTTTGTTGCCCGTTTGTCTGTCTGTCAAGACCCTTTATCTTGGGAACGCGTGGAGGTATCGAGTTGAAATTAAAACTATATACTCAAGTCTACAGTCCCTTGAAGCAGAAAATCAAACTTCTAAGTTAACACAAAAAAGATACCGCAAAAACTTATATTTAAACACTCAAGGGAATCAAAATTTAGAGGGTATTTTCCGTCAACCTAGAACTATGAAATTTGGCAAGTAAATAATACCGTCTTATACTACAAGTATAGGGAAAAATCCGAAAAACTCTACATTTTAATTAAACCACAAACAAACAGGGTCTTTATGCAAAGAACGGCGGTCCAAATTTTGAAATTCCTGAACTATTTATAATATGTACAGTCGACTACAAAAAGATGTATCCACTTTTTTACCTTATTGCATTTTAATAAGGGCTAAAAGTGGACAAGTACATCTCTTTGTAGTCGACTGTACCTACAGATTTGTACTGAACCCTCGGTGCGCGAGTCCAACTCGCACTTGACCGTTTTTTTTTTACCGAACCAAACCGGTCTCGGCGCGTACATTGCCACATGTTACTACGCCCAACAAGATAATGCAATAAAAATGTGCGCCTGCGCGTCTTATCAACAAAAAACAGATCCAATTCAAGGTCAATAACCTGGGGAGCGTATCGTGATTGTTATATTCGTAATCTGTTTACGGTTTTGTAATTATGACAGCTATGAAATGTTGTATATAGATAAAAAATAACGAAATAAATCGTCAGTTTACTTTCTCAACCTCGTATCTGCACGGGTAGCACAAGTTGTATTTTCTAGACATTTGAGATATAAAACGATTGAAAAACATTACGGAACTTATTTTTTTTATAAATATGCAATAAAATCATGCACGTTTTCTTCAACAAAAACATATCTTGATTAAGTCAAATACTTACCAGAAAGTTATTTGTTCTTCCTTTTTACAAATCTAGAGATTAATTATTGCAAATATGCCGCAAAATATAATGGATGTTGCTGCGATGTTGCTGCTTGTGCCGGCGTCGTCGCTCAGGTGTGAATTGGGTATATGTGATACGCGCCACGATATTTGTTTGGTATTTATGAAAAGAACCGGGAGAACCGGGATGTAATCTTCAGTACCGGTTCTTTAGGCACTGAAATTCCCGGGATTTCCCGGGAGGATGCCCTAGTTGTATTTCGGTGTGGGGATAAAAAAACCGAGGAAATTTCTAGCATAGAGGCATGCCGTCTTAGTTCTAAATTCGGTATCGTTCGCGGTAATTCTTGTTTTCAAGCGAGAACCAAGGATAATTACCGGTTCATTTGAAACTATAGACGCTTTCGACGGATATCTGTATTAAGGTCGGCTAATTTGGCTAATGGTTTAGGCTCGGCTGCGATTACCGTCGCTCGTAGAGCGGAAATAAATATTAGTCCTATAATCACGCGATGACTAAGACTACTTTGATCTTTGCGTATTTCTATTTGCCCAAGAAAGAGGATGAAGTTTTTGACTTGTATGTCTATAATGTATTGTAAAGATGTTGAAATAAATATCAGGGGAAATTTTTACACCTAATCCCGAACTAAGCTCTTGGCTAGTAGATACAGTCAGCAGCAGAAGCAGCTACGCAACCGAAGAGGTCAAAATGATCTGCATTCGACTCTATTGTCAAGAGAATACGTCGTATCTAGATCATTTTGAGCATGTTATTCTGCTTAGCTACTTTTGATGCTGACTGTACTATGGGTACTAGACAACGATAAACATACTTAGGTACATAAAGATATACATACTTATTATTATTATTTGCATGTTTTAACCAAGCACGGGACTATGGGAGCAGTGTGGCCCATAATTTCCGAAAATCAGATTTTATTGGTTGCTTTATTTCAATTCCCATTTTTCCCCGATCTTAATTTTTCACAGTCGTGTTTTTTCACTGGCTCGTTTTTCCCTGACGCATTTTTACCATTCCAGAAATGAATTTGATAGTGCCGACGGAGCTCTATTTCTGCGCGGTTAGGCCCTTCGGGCCAGCTGCAAACAATACTAACATAACCTAAACCTACTTTGCTTTTTCGACCTAATTATAAGTGGAAAAAATCGTAATTGGGAGAAATTCGGATAGGAAAATATGCGATTGGAAAAAATTAAGATCGGGAAAAAATGGATATGGAAAGTAATCGATCGATTTTCGGAAATTATGGGCGGCACTCTAGTCCCGAGACCTTTGGAAAGCGTACATGGAGCCGAAGCCAACACGCAGAGGCCCTTTAGGCAAGTTTAATTTAGTAAAGTGATAGGACACCAACCGGCGATTGTCCCTGAGTTCACACTGTACAAGTATGCTCCCACAGACAACCACTGGTTAGTGTATGACTATTTAAGAAGGATGGGAATGATAGTAGGCTCTATGAATCAACTGATATGGATTGGTGAACTAGGCTTATCAGAACACCTTTTTAACCGACTTCAAGAAAAGGTTCTCAATTCGTCTGTTTTTTTTTTAAATGTTTGTTACCTCAGAACTTTCAACTGGGTGAACCGATTTTGATGATTCTTTTTTTATTTGAGAGCTGGTGCTTCCCGATTGGTCCCATTTTTATCAAAATGAAGATCTGATGGTGGAATTCGTGAGGAATCGACGGAACTCTTCAAAATTTATAGGCACACCTATAGCGATTTTGGTATTTTTCATTGTAACTATGGTATTTGGTCTTGGAAAGCACTATTTGGTGAAGTGGAACTGATGATGAAGACCACAGATGCCCACCGGAACTCCTAAACGGTATATATTTCAAGAGTGGCGACAAGATATTTCGATTAAGATAGTTGAGCGACTATGACGAAGCATATTTAGGTTTAAATATATGACTATGACTTTCCCACGGCGTTGCTTACGGCGAGATTGAAATGTTCTATTGTTTCTTATTAATTGAGAAGTGGGAGAATAACAGCATAATTATGATCACTAAAAAGTATAAAATAAAATAAAAGTTAAAAAAAACAAAAACCCGCCTTCAAAAAGCATAAAATAACTTCTTTAAAATGGTAGGTAAATAGGTCAGTCCAACTGAAGTCTGCTTTTGGATAAAATATTGTTGGACGCCGACTTCAGTTGGACTGACCTATTTACCTACCATTTTAAAGAAGTTATTTTATGCTTTTTGAAGGCGGGTTTTTGTTTTTTAAACTTAAAAAAAAAAGTTATCAATTTCTCTCCGGCTCTACAGTTCGTGGTCAACGAACTCATTAATTTGAATACCGTTATATTTTTATATGCGTACCTACCAGGTGTTTTGGCAAAATATAGCCCGCGCCGCTGGGAACTTTAAATTGGCTCATTTTTGAATAGAGCGGTGTTATAATAGTAGGAGATCCCGTGAACTCCTCAATCGTTATCCAGGCGAAAGAAGAAATATATTTTGGAATAGCAAAAGCGTTTCGAAAACGTGACGTTGTATTGAATCGTGCGGCGTGCTCGAGTTACAATAAACCTCTTGAACACGCAATTGAGAGTCACATAAATACCGTGACGTCAATTGGTTCAGAATTCAGAAACAATATAGTGTTTATCTACACACATATCATAAGTCCTCTATTTTGCGTTCAAAACCCGTAGGCAATGACCAGCATTACCTGTGGTAGTAGGTGTCAGCGATGACAGCTGTTAATTTTGGAAGATGTTCCAAATTTGGATCTCATTACCTTACAATATTTGATAAGGTAATTTCAAAATTACGTTACAGCTGTCGTCGCTGTCACCTAAGGCACAGGTAATGCTGGTCATTTGCCTTTCGGCTTCTGAACCCATCTTAGAGTACTTATAATATGTGTGTAGATAAAGTATTGTACGCGACTCTGCGTTATGACTAGAATAAAATATGATTAAGTAACTTTATATGTTTCTGCGTACGTAAAGGGTAGCAGGGGAGGGGGTTAAAGCCGTTTCTTTTATGCAAGGATGGGATAATACATACGGCCTCGATTCTGAGTAAAATGACCACTTACAGAAATTATTCTTTACCTAACCCCACTATTTTTGAAAAAGCTATCCTATTACACCTACATTATGAATTGTAGCACAGTGTTCATATATATGTGTACACTTTAGTACCTTGTCACTTTAAACGCTGTGACAATTAATGTATTGCAGTTCAAATATTACACTAAATACACAAGGTACTAAAGTGTACAGTCAACAGCATAAATAAGTGATCATTTATGTACCTTGTCGCTTTCAATCGTTTCACAATTTTGTATGACATTTCAAACACGACGTTAAAGTGACAAGGTACCTAAATGATCACTTATTTATGCTGTTGACTGTACATATATGTATTTGGGTCAATCAACTATTCTTTGTACACTATTTTTTTCAAGTTAAGTATGTAATTGTTTTAAGTATAAAGAAAAACTAAATGGGTTTTGTTTAAAATATTGCGTGTTATTACACAGATAAACAGTGAATTCTATGACCCGGTCGATATATTTATTAAACAATTAAAATTTCTTCTTTTACTGGTAACTTAGTGGACCATGTTGTCCCCAGTTTTGTATGAAAATACTAGTTTGTCCCCTTAGTTACCAGTATTTTTGGCCAAAATGTTATTCTGATTTGAATAGCTTATTTTCACTTATACTGACAATTAATCTATTGATTAAAAATATAGTTTAAACCGGGCTTTGGTTTAACAGTGTTGTATAATCAAGACATACTTAAATGTACAAATAATAGTTGATTGACCCATTTATGTACGCGACTGTACCAAGAGTCCCTGAGTAAAACAGCGAACGGACGGACAGACGGACATATCGAAACTGTAAGGGTTCCTTGTGGAATACGAAAACCTAAAAATTACAAACATAGTAATTAATTAGTATATAAACGACATAATTCAGGTTTTAAAGCTTGCTTTCCTTTTGCTCGTTTAAAGATCGACGCAAACAGCTCTACCACTGTGGTGACACTTGCTTATCAAGCAATAATAATGGATTCTATATAGTCGCCCTCAAACAACGCCCACACGTACTCCCCAACGATTAGCACTACGTCTTAATTACACACAATGACTAATCACACTTCCGTTCACATCCGAAACAACACTAGTACACTTGAACATTCAACGCAAATTAGACCTTCTACGGATGACGGTTAGGTTGCTATCGCGAGGAGTTGCGCAAGAGTTGTGACCTTGTTACTTGATGGGTAATTTGATAGCTGTAATTGGAGGATATTTTGTTGGAGTAAAACGTCTTGATACGTGACAGCGTAACAAGTAGATGATTATTTTTGAATAGCTTTTGTTTAAGTGTGTTTTTTGGTATGACGGGTACAAGTTAACAAAATAGGCTATAACTTTTAAATATATTCTTGTCTAGCTGTCATTTTGAAAACATCTGTCTATTTATTTCATTTTTTGTAAATTACTTTATCGTTGATTTTGGTTCGCAAATCCAGGGCAACTTTGTGAAGTAACCTCCAACACTGACGAAGAATATGCATCAAATAAAATATCAGTGAAAAGTTGATTCTGAATGAGCAAGCGGTCAAGAACACTCCAAGCCATTGAAGTGGATGCCCGCCATCTTCAATGGTGTGCCGACTCGGACAGGAAGACGCCGACAACAACAACGATTCACCGTACAATTGCTTAATATACTTGACATTGGCAAAATTACATAACTTGTAGACGCCATTAAAATAAATAAATAATAATAACTTTTAAATAGCAAACATTGTTGTAACAGAGAAAATAAGAAATGATGTTTTCAATTTATTTTACAATGTCGTATGTTCTTAATAAATAAATATCAGGATTATCTTCGGAACTTGGCACCCATTTAGATCTCAATTCTTTTGTCGGTGAGTTCGATAACCATGCATCGCATATTCTTAAAATATTGAACTTGGCTCCCATTTTCAAATTTATGTTTTTGATAGGCTATCCTACCTATCCATCCATACAAGAAACTGTTTTTTTTAAATGTATTTTTATTTTTGTTTTTTCGTTAAGACGGTAAAACATATAATTTGCTATGATTATAGTACCTACAAGTTCTGAAGAAAAACAACAAACACTATAAAATTGTCAAGTGTGCGTCGGGCTTGCGCTGATCCGATTGGAAATCAAATTTATCTAACAGACAAAAATGCATGGCCTAAACCCGAAACTTAGTCAATAATAATTTATTCAAATGCAAAAGCTTTATCTTGTCTAGGGGACACCGTTGATGTAGGAAAACATATCGAAACTTTTATGTGGTCGTCTCGCACCATCTTATAAACATAAATAAATAGATGTTTTTTTTTTCCTTTTTAACCGACTTCAAAAAAAGGAGGAGGTTCTCAATTCGTCGGGGTTTTTTTTTTTTATGTATGTTCCCCGATTACTCGAAGACCACTGGACCGATTTGAAAAATTTTTTCGTTGTTCGAATGGGTATACTTTCTAGTTGGTCCCATTGTCACCACGTCAGGATCTGATGATGGGATCATGGAGAAATCAAGACAACTCCTCAAATATTATAGGCACACCTATAGCGATTTTGGTATTTTGCACTGTAACTCATGCATTTGCTTTTGAAAAGTACTATATGGTGAAGTGGAACTGATGATGAAGACCACAGATGGCCACCGGAACTCCTTAACGGTACCTATTTCAAGGGTGGCGATAAGATATTTCGATAAAGGTAGTTGAGCGACTATGACGAAGCACATTTAGGTTTAAATATGACTATGACATTCCCGCGGCGTTGTCTGCGGCGAGCTTGAAATGTTCTATCGTTTCTCATTCATATTTAGAAGTGGAGCTACGTAACAGCATAAATAGGATCACTAAAAAGTATAAAATAAAATAAATGTTTAAAAAAACAAAAACCCGCCTTCAAAAATGCAAAAAATAACTTCTTTTAAAATGGTAGGTCAGTCCAACTGAAGTCGGCGTCCCACAATATGTTAAACTATAAAATAAATGTTTTAAAAAACAAAAAACCGCCTTCAAAAACGCAAAAAATAACTTCTTTAAAATTGTAGGCTAATAGGATAGTCCAACTGATGTCGGCTTTTTGTTGAAAATGTTGTGGTCGCCGACTTCAGTTGGACTATCCTATTAGCCTACAATTTTAAAGAAGTTATTTTTTGCGTTTTTGAAGGCGGTTTTTTGTTTTTTAAAACATTTATTTTATTTTATACTTTTTAGTGATCATAATACGCTGTTACGTAGTCCCACTTCTTAGTTAAAATTAAACTTTAACTTATATCAAGCGCGCCGCAAGCAACGCCGCGGGAAAGTCATAGTCATATTTCAACAAGTAAATATTATTCGTTGTAGGTAGTCGCTCAACTATCTTAATCGAGATATCTTATCGCCACCCTTGAAATCGGTACCATTGAGGAGTTCCGGTGGCCATCTGTGGTCTTCATCATCAGTTCCACTTCACCAAATGATACTTTCTGAATGCAAATGCTGGACTTGTTACTAAAAATACTAAAATCGCTATATGTTTGCCTACAATATTTGAGGAGTTCCCTCAATTCCTCACTGATCCCCTCATCAGATACAGATTTGGTGACAATGGGACCACCTCGGAAGTATACTCTATCAAACCAAAAAAAAAAATTTGAAATCGGTCGACAATTGACGGAGTAATCGGTGAACATACATAAAAAAAAAAAAATACATACAGTGGAACGTATAACCTCCTCCTTTTTTGAAGTCGGTTAAAAAGCCGAATGCAGTTGGACTGACCTACCATTTTAAAAGAAGTTATTTTTTGCATTTTTGAAGGCGGGTTTTTGTTTTTTCAAACATTTATCTCTTATCCTTTTTCGCATGTTATTTTTATAAGTATAATAAGTAATTTAATATTTATTGCTTTATATAATGCTAGACTAAGTAGTAACCAATGTAATATGTTTAAAAAACGATTGACGGCTGACTTTCTTGCGGCGTTTCTTCTCAGCAGTGGTCTCCTCTTGGGAAGCGCTGGTAGATTCTTGACGTGTAAAAGTGCCCGTGCGGCCTACCTACTGAATAAATATCTTTATCTTTATCTCATCTTCAATTCAAATCGGTATATACCTATTGTTCGGTACGGAAACCTCGGTGCGCGATTCCGACTCGCACTTGTCCAGTTTTTAGACAACATAAAACAAAAGGAAGCGTTTCCGAGCGACTGAACGCAACGCGAAGTAATTATCGCCATGCCTAATCAATGTCACGCCGAAAATTGAAAAATCTCATCTGCCATGACAAACTTAAGGCCCGGTTTCATTGTAGCAATCCATTACCGAGTAGTTCTGACATTATTGAGCCGGGAGCTATTGCAGCTATATTATACAGCATACCGTTATTTTCTCGATATTGAAATTTTAAATACCGGTTTACCGGTATTTCGATATTTTTTCGATATTCATATAAAAAAAATTAAAATGTTAAAAATCGAATGATTTTTGAACTGACCTAGATTGCCACTTTAGGTTGGTGAAGTTTGAGGCCTTAAATCAGCTCATGCGTAGCAAATATATTTGATATAGATCACAGCACATACATTCAAAATATCTTGAATTTAAACTTCAAATTGTTTTTGCACATGTGAGTCATCAACATTTCATCGCCGATATTTAGAATCTCCTCTATGAGAAATATGTAGTGCATTCTTAAATTACTACTACTATACTATTATTATAAGTTTAAGTTTATGCAACTCATTGTCGGGAACTCGGGAATAATGCTTGGATGGGGCTATAAAAATAAAACTTTACTTTATTGGAAATTAATTATTATATTAAAATGTAATATCGAAAAAATATCGCAATACCGGTATTTTGCGAGCTCGAATATCGGTTTTATAATATCGGAATTTTAGTCCGATATTCCGGTTTTTCGATAGTATCGAATACCGGTATTCTTGCTCTAATTGCAGCGGTGCAATGTATGACGAAAAACATGCGGGCTGGAAACAGAGCCTTTAAATTGCTGATCTTGAAAAATATTCGCTAAATATCTGAGGTAAGGAGCCTGTTTTCTATCCGGTGATTTTTAGGGTTCCGTATCCGAAACGGGGCCCTGAAACTGACTGATTTTTACCTGACTGCCGAAGGAGGAGGGTAATGTGTTTCACAGCCCATATATGTACAGTCACGAACTTAAATTTGGAACCCACCTTAGGTCCAAAGTCATTCTGACATTCCACAACAATAAGGTTGAGTCTCCTATAATTTACAAATGATTTGGCATCTCTAATGACATTGACGACTTCAAGCCTATTTTTACCCGACTGCCGTTGGGTATTGTGTTTCACAGCTTATATATGTATGTTTGTTCCTTTGTGGGACTAAAAAAACTAAACCCGTTGTCCGATTTTGATGATTCTTATGTCAATCGATTTGTCTTAATCTGGTGAGTGTCACTGAAGATATGACAGTAATCAAAATTCAATATGGCGGCAACCAGACGCCATATTGTGCAAATTAAAAAAAAATAAGTTGACGAAGTATGACAAATGGGGTATCATTGAATAGGGATTTAAAAATCATCTTTAGGTTTCTTTCATAATTTTTAATTTTGAATGATCATTTAGGATTTATAACGATTTAAAGTTGGTTAGCAACAGTCGGGTTTTGAAAGCTTGCTTTTTGTTATTAGGGGTTTATTTTGTCTGCCATAAAATTAAGGTTCCGTGTTTTACAGTAAATAACGCTTTGTGAATATTTGTTCCTGAGTCTTGGATGCTTTTTTATGTGGTTAAGTATATATTTCTCTATATAAGTATTCATATCGTTGTCTAGTACCCATAGTACAAGCCTAGAGCTTAGTTTGGGACTAGGTCAATTTGTGTGACATTGTCCCCTGTTTTTTTCATTTATTAGTGTTAGTCATAATATGAGAAAGTTAGGGATAGCAATTTAACCGGTTATTAGACGTTTCTGTATGAATATAACCGGTTAAAACCGGTTATAACCGGTTATTTGCATTCCCTAGAGAAAGCATAATGTTCAGTTCCGATTTTCGTTTCTTAAACTATCACGACTGAGTAGACTTGATTGGTTCCTGAGATACAGGCGACTAAAGTGTTTATACCTACTAAAATTCATCTTAAGGCCCAGCCACACCGCTTGCGTGACGTGCACGTGCACGTGCGTGTTCGCTTTTCACTGCGTTGTATAGTATGAATTCTCATAACGACATGTCACTATACAACGCAGTGGAAAGCGAACGCGCACGCGCACGTGCACGCCTTGCAAGCGGTGTGGCTGGGCCTTAGTCAGCCAAATAATTTTAAATAGAAAATTCGTTCATATTTGTTGTTTATCGACATAGATTTTCTGTGTTTGTAGTCCGACGGAAGTTTTTAAAAGTTTAGCGTTATGCATGTTGACTAGGTCCTTGGCTAGCTTAGCTAAGCTAGCCTTAGCCTAGTTGCTAGCGTCACGCCCGTTGCTCTCCGCACTATACCGCCCTCCTAAGCCAATATTAGTTTAAATTCTATTGTGTTAGTAATAAGGTCGACTTTGCTACAGGAGTTTTATCTGAGATACTGCCTACTGGTTTGGGAAGGCAGTATAGTACTAGCACAGTATGGACAGTTGTTCGTCTTCAAAGTTATACAGGGTGGTACTCGATAAACTGTATATATTGAAAGGGATGAAATTTTAGGTTAATTTATAGGTAAAACAATATTTTAAAAAAAATAGCCACTGTTTTTTTTTGTACAGATTGTCAAACTTTTTAATAAAGTATGGGTAGTACACTTACTTGTGACGGTGTAACTTTTGATCTAATAGCCCAAAACAGATAAAACAAAAACCCGCCTTCAAAAATGCAAAAAATAACTTCTTTTAAAATGGTAGCTCAGTCCAATTGCATTCGGCTTTTGGTTTAAAATATTGTGGGACGCCGACTTCAGTTGGACTGACCTACCATTTTAAAAGAAGTTATTTTTTGCATTTTTGAAGGCGGGTTTTTGTTTTTTTAAACATTTATTTTATTTTATACTTTTTAGTGATCCTATTTATGCTGTTACGTAGCTCCACTTCTAAATATTCATGAGAAACTATAGAACATTTCAAGCTCGCCGCAGACAATGCCGCGGGAATGTCATAGTCATATTTAAACCTAAATGTGCTTCGTCATAGTCGCGCAACTACCTTAATCGAAATATCTTATCGCCACCCTTGAAATAGGTACCGTTAAGGAGTTCCGGTGGCCATCTGTGGTCTTCATCATCAGTTCCACTTCACCATATAGTACTTTTCAAAAGCAAATCCTCGAGTTACAGTGAAAAATACCAAAATCGCTATAGGTGTGCCTATAATATTTGAGGAGTTCTCTTGATTTCTCGAAGATCCCATCATCAGATCCTGATGTGTTGAAAATGGGACCAACTAGAAAGTATACCCATTCGAACAACGAAAAAATTTTTCAAATCGGTCCAGTGGTCTTCGAGTAATCGGGGAACATACATTTAAAAAAAAACCCGGCGAATTGAGGACCTCCTCCTTTTTTTGAAGTCGGTTAAAAAGGGACCTTATTGCCGATGGCGCTTCCGCCATTATTAAAGATGCTCCGATATAAATACAACGTCGCGTGACGCAGTGCGGCGTAAGCGCCATCGACAATAAGGTCCCTTTACATCGATAATGCCACATATGATTAAATGTCATAAGCAATATCGTCCCTTTACTTTCTCAACCTCGTATCTGGTCGCATAGTTAGATAGGAAAGTAGTCTTTATTTTTTAGGGAACATGAGTGCTTTTCCTATCTAACTATTCGATCAGATACGAGGTTGAGAAATGTTTTTACCCCTGACACATTGCACAACTATGAAGTTTCAATATTAATAATGTAGCAGTAAAACAATGCTAAACTTATTCGTTGCGTGTGAAGGAATAGTAATAACAGCATTGTTTGACGGCTGTCAACGTTATCCATATTCAGAATCTTCATTACCTGCCTAAGTACGGTCGGCCAAGAAAGTTGTCTACTAGTATTTACACCACTGCCCCAAATTAAAAAAGCAAGCTTTCAAAACCCGACTGTTGCTAACCAACTTTAAATCGTTATAAATGCTAAATGATCATTCGAAATGAAAAATGATGAAAGAAACCTACAGATGATTTTTAAATCCCTATTTAATGATACCCCACTTGTCATACTTGGTCGACTTTTTTTTATTTTATTTGCACAATATGGTGTCTGATTGCCGCCATATTGAATTTTGATTACTGAAATATCTTCAGTGACACTCACCAGCACGGGTAGCACAAGTTGTATTTTCTCGCTTGTCGCTCAGTGCGTCTCTATCGTTACCGACTAGATAGAAAGGGAGATCCGAACGACAACCCAGTCGCGGGCCACTTGTGCTAGCCGTGCAGATTAAGACAAATCGATTGACATAAGAATCATCAACATCGGACAACGGGTTTAGTTTTTATAGTGAGACAAAGGAACAAACATATATATATATATATAGGCTATGAAACACATTACCCTCCTCCTTCGGCAGTTGGGTAAAAAGGAGTGTTATGTTTTCAGGGTTTATGTTTGTTTGTATGTATATATGTGAGTTTCTTTATTCCACTATAACTTCTAAATCCCTTGACCGATTTAGATGTGCGAGGTATCGTTAGAATCCTCACGTCATCCCTGATGACATAGGATACCTAAACTGTTAAAATTGAAATAACAACAATGGCAAAATGACAATTATTAATATATGTCGTAGGTATATCGACGACAGTATAAAAAATGCAGTCGGGTTTTTAAAGCTTGCTTTTCATTTATGAAAGTTATGACAAAAGTTTCTATGAGATCTAATTATCGCTAAGGTTGACATTCGTCACTGTCATAATATTATTGCAAGGGAAAAACGAACTTGTTGTATCATGACGTGCAAATGAAATTTAACCGTAGGGTGGTAGACCACATTTTTGGCCCACTGTAATATAGGCGAAGCTTGGAGTTTGTACATAAAACTGCGAATCGGCGCGATACGAAGATACGAATTCGCAACGCAGACAACTGCGCCGCGAATAGCTGCGATGTGATTTCGTTTCGAAGGGAGACCCCTTGCCGCGCGAAATCGCATCGCAGCAATTCGCGTCGCAGTTGTCTGCGATGCGAATTCGTAATGCCCGATTCGCAGTTTACTATTACTTAAGTATTCTATACTATTACTTATACTACTTATTCTGTGGTGTTGTGTACAAGCATTAGGCGCGAATTACACATGAGCGTACGTAAGGTGGCGCAGGATACGGCGCAGATGCGACTTTAGCCCCTACGCATTATCCTTCTGTGCCATCCCTCCGGGCGCGATGCACGACGTAAAACTATAGTGCGTAGGCTTGCTGGACGTCAATAATCACGGTAATAATAATAATAATTGACGTCCAGCAAGCCTACGCACTATCGTTTTGCGTCGTGCATCGTGCCCGGAGGGATGGCACAGAAGGATAATGCGTAGGTAGGGGGCTTTTTTATATGAGCAAGTTTTAGAGCGCCGGCGCCGTCCGCTCATACAAAAAATCGCGCCTGCTGCTGGCCGTATCCTCGCCATAAATCGCTTCTGTGTAATTCGCGCCTTGCCTATATTGGCTTGCAACTCTTAAGCTAGCTGGGTGTCAGTTTGTATAGGCTGAGTTACGAGTACGTGCGAATGAATACATATTATACTACTAAAAGTGGCACAGATGAAGGCACGTTCGACCTATCATAACGCTCTTTCGTATCCCCGATGCAAATAGTGGGGGTATGGAAGTATATAATTTTGCAAAATGTGATTACTGAATGATCAATAAGTTTTTAGAGTTATTGGTAATTCTGTAGCTCTGCCTACCCCACTCTGGGAATAAACGCGTGAGTTTATGTGTGTGTGTGGAAGTATATTTTTCTCAAAAATGTTCGGAAATGTTGACATTACTATCTACATAATGAGACGCGAAGTACATAGTATACTGACAGTTCTCAAATTAAAAAAAAACATTGCGTGCTCGCTACATAAGCCCGCAATGTTGCATACAAATTACACTACTATCTAGCTTGTAACTTTTTAAAAAGTGAAAATGCCCATAATAAAATGATGGCACTGGTCTTATACATCCAAATTTTATTCGAAACATAACTTTTTTATCTGTCTCTGGAATAGCTTATGTTTTTTTTAAAAACAAAACTTGCGTTTCTCCTTGTCATAAACAAAAAGGCGGTAAAGAGTGATGGTTTTTTCACATGAAGTTTCTGTTTGTATGCAATTTAAAAAATGAGTTCAAACGATGAAGATTTTACTCCAATACAATTTTTTTCTGGCGATTTTTGCGAAAAGCACTATATTTGCCTCGGCAGGAACAGCAATTGCGGGCTTCGTATTTTTAAGCGGACTCGCAAGCTCGTCCGAACCAATACTCGGCCCGCAATTGCCTACTTCCATGCCTAGGCAATAATGCACTATTTTGATTCAGGAATCCGTTTACGAAATATTAAGCTTTACAGTGGTAATTTTCGTTAAGTTTTTTGTTGTTGGTTTATGTGAAAAAAAAACACGAAAGTACTTAGTATATAATATATCGAAGCTAAAATTTAAATTATCACATCCGACCAAGTTATAAACAGAAACCTACACTGCGCGTGGCTCGAGACGCTCTTGGCCGTTTTTTTAGGGTTCCGTACCCAAAGGGTAAAAACGGGACCCAATTACTAAGACTCCACTGTCCGTCTGTCTGGCTATCTGTCTGTCACCAGGTTGTATCTCATGAACCGTGATAGCTAGACAGTTGAATTTTCACAGATGATGTATTTCTGTTGCCGCTATAACAACAAATACTCAAAAAATAATAAAATAAATATTTAAGTGGGGCTCCTATACAACAACCGTAATTTTCTTGCCGTTTTTTGCTCGATAAGAATAATGGCAACAGGTAGACGCTAGAAATATTCACAGAATATTTAGTTGTATTTATTTTAGAAATAAATAATCAAATTGAAATAAAATATATATTTAAGGAGGGCTCCCATACTGATTTTTATAGATAATGGTACGGAACCCTTCGTGCGCGAGTCCGACTCGCACTTGGCCGGTTTTTTTAAAAGTAAAATTAGTTTAATCAGGGTGGTTCTTAGCTAGGTTTCATTATTAGCTATATGCACGTCTCGGGTCAAAATGGCTCGTTTTATGCACTTGTTTTACAATCTACTATTACTTATATAATGTAAGTTAGAGCGCCCTCTGTACTTGTACTATTAATCTGTGCCCGCGTCACGTGCTCAGCCTCGCCTCTACCACGCATGCGTGGACGCACACGTGTTTTCGCACCACTGAGCAGCAGGATAATAACCCATAACTCAACCTTCACACCGAACCAGACTCGTACGAGGTACTTTCACAAACGTTAATTTGTGACCCATTTAAAAAAAATAGGCTTGAACGTGTCAATGTCATTAGAGATGCCAAATCATTTGTAACTTATAGGAAACTCAACCTTATTGTTGTAGGTCAGATTGACTTTGGGCCTAAGGTGGGTAATGCTTTTCTTCAAACAATTTATTTATTTATTTATTTAGTAGTTGAGAAACTTTTTTGAAAACTACGAGTATTATGATAATTTCACGCAACGCTGCGGCTGCACCCGCCTTTTATATAGTTGGGTGTAGATAGTGTATAGGATCTTTTCATGGTCCTTTAGATTGTACAAGCAAAAGAGAATAATAATTAAAAAACAAAATATCGCAGTGGACAGGAATGGGGTTTTTATATGTTTATTTTAGTCCTAGGGAGAAAATGAGGCTCTTTCCGACTTCGTTTATCAAAAGAAAAGCCAACCTTTCGAACACAAATAGATTTAAAAATAAGTTTAAGACAGCATACTTACATTTTAACTAAGATTCTCACACTAGGTGACGCGTCACTGCGCTTGCAAAAGTCGCTATGTGTTATTTAAGGCCCAGCCACACCGGATGCGTGCGCGTATAGACGTGACGTGCGCGTGCGCTTTCCACTGCGTTGGATAGTGACATGACTTATGAGAATTCATACTATACACAGCAGTGGAAAGCGCATGCGCACGTCACGTCTACGCGCACGCATTCGGTGTGGCTGGACCTTAAATAACACATAGCGACTTTCGCAAGCGCAGTGACGCGTCACCTAGTGTGGGAATCATAGTTAAAATGTAAGTATGCTGTCTTAAATTTTATTTTTAAATCTATTTGTGTTAGAAAGGTTGGCTTTTCTTTTGATAAACGAAGTCGGAAAGAGCCTCATTTTCTCCCTAGTACTAAAATAAACATATAAAAACCCCATTCCTGTCCACTGCGATATTTTGTTTTTTAATTATTATTCTCTTTTGCTTGTACAATCTTAAAGGAGCATTTTAATTCTTAGGCGGTTTAAAAAAGTAATCCGTTATGTGAAAACAAGCACATAGCGATTTTTAGATGCGCAGTGACGCGACGCCTGTTCTTGTGGAATCTGACCTTATATTATATTTGTTCGTGCTAGAAATTGTAATAAAAATGCCCACGTGGTCTTATCAACGATTGTGAATGAACAAGCACATTCAGTTATGCGACTATAATAAGGTCATAGGCTCAAGTCATTCACATAATTCAATTAGATGCCTATTTAACTGTAACGTTTATAACTTACCTAAACAGTGTTTACGTTGTGTATATCAAACGAATCAGGGTTATTTAAAAAAAACAACTATTCACCAACAACAAGCAAACACACATTAACAAATAAAGAATGTGCAGAACTCGGCTATGGAGCTGTTTTTCAGTCCTCTCCGGCGATGCTGTTCTCCCGTCAGCGCGTACAAAACACATTTCAGCGCGTGCATTCTCAATTAGGCAGCCTTATACGTTCGATCTTATCGACAGAAGCCCGGCTGCCTGATTGAGAATACACGCGCTAAAATTTGTATTGTACGCTCTGACGGGACTACTTCAACTCGCCGGTTCGTCGCGTTCACTCGTTCTCTCGACCGACGACCGAACGCCGGTTTTAAGAGTTACACCGCTGGATACGGTATTGGTAGACGGCTGTCAAAACTAATAACTACAGTTACGCTGCTTAAAACTAGAGATCTATTTTTTAAGTGATAACTTCTTATGGGAGGGCAAACCGCTTCGTTACGTAACGCGTTACGGCGCTAGCGTAGCATAGAGGGAGTATAAAAACAGCTAATAGAATAGTACTCTTCGCACCTGTTACAAATGCCCTTCGTTAAAAAGAGACGTCTATATGACCCTTTCAACAGTGTACCACTTTTTAGGTTTGTTAGTGTCAGTCAGTTAAACAATTTCAATATTAAATAGTTCAACTTAGATTAGTTTAAGTTATCACTTCTGTCGGGCGTCCCGAGACGCACACGTTTTATTTATTTATTTGGGCAGTGGTAGCACGTTGTGCTGAGTCCTTCTGGGTCGCTACCACCATCTTATCCCTTAACCTACCGCCAAGCAGCGCATTGTTGTGTTCCGGTATGGGGATAAAGGCCTAGCCACACCGGTTGTGTGACGTGCACGTGCACGTGCGCGTTCGCTTTCCACTGCGTTGTATAGTATGAATTCTCATTACGACATGTCACTGTACAACGCAGTGGAAAGCGAACGCGCACGTGCACGTCACGCAACCGGTGTGGCTCAGCCTTAACACAACCGTCAAGTTACTAACATAGCGACATTTTTGGACAACGCGTTTGTCTAGTTGGTTCGCGTAGCACCACACATCCCTCTTAGCTTTCTTCATTTCATGTATTCAATAATTGCCTATTAATTGTAAATTTAACCGAACTCTGTCTTGTTTCAGAATTATCAACGCCAGCCAAACAGAAGACTGAACTATAACTATACATGCTATGTAGATTTTATACAACAAACATTCCAGAACGGATTGACCACTTGACATGACCAACGCCGCCATTTCGTGATCGTGTAGCGGCGGCCATTTGTGATCAGAGATCGGCGGCCATTTTGTGAAGCGTTGACAAGATGGCGTCGCCGTTGCCTATGAGAGAGACGGAGTTTGACGAGGCGGAGGAGAAGTTGTTGGAAGGAAACCAGGTGCTAATAGTGCCTAAAAGCAGCGAGGAGGGGGTGGTGTCTGTGAAATCCAAGAAAGGTGAGTGGTCTTTGTTCTTAACCTCTAAAGTAAAAAGAGGGGTTTTATAAGTTTATCTGAGGGTTTGTCTGTGGCATTGTCAGGGTTCGGAAACCTGGTCAATTTTTTAAGCAGCTCGTCAGAAACGTTATACATTTAAAATAGATCATTTTCATTTCGATTCCGGTCGATCAGAATCGATATTATTTCGGTTTTGATCAAAGAGTAAAATAAAACTGTGACTCGAAATAACGGTTAATTTTGCTCGCTAATTTGTTCGCACCGCTATCGTTTTCTCGTGTTTCCTACCCTATTAGCTAGCTCTTTAGTTACATTTTCACATTAGTCGCCACGCCATCTAACTGCAGGAAGAATCAAAAACCAGAAATACGGTCACGGAAGTTAATTTGCTACCCATTTCAAAGAAAATCTGCTTGAAGATGTCATTGTCAATAGAGATGCCAAGTCATTTGTAATTGATAGGAAACTCAACCTTATTGCTGTAGAATGTCAGATTGACTTTGGACCTAAGGTGGGTCACAAATTAAATTCCTTGACTGTACCAGGTTAATCCCAATCCTATCGATCATAACGTTCGCGAATTGATTCCGCTTCGAGCGAGCATTTACGAAAAACCTGGTTAAAGGCCCGGCCACACCGGATTCGTGCGCGTGGACGTGACGTGCGCGTGCGCTTTCCACTGCGTTGTATGTCACTATACAACGTAGTGGAAAGCGCACGCGCGCGTCACGTCTACGCGCACGCATCCGGTGTGGCTGGGCCTTAAGAACCATTATTAACCGGTATTTTTCGAACCGTTCCCAATGCATGGGCATTGAAGCTCCCAATGATTCAGCTGCGGTTTTTTTAGGGTTCCGTACCCAAAGGGTAAAACGGGACGTATTGATGATGTATTTCTGTCGCCGCTATAATAACAAATACTAAAAACAGAATAAAGTAAATATTTAAGGGGACTCCCATACAACAAACGTGTTTTTATAGATAATGGTACGGAACCCTTAGTGCGCGAGTCTGACTCGCAATTGGCCGGTTTTTTAAAGCCTGTTTAATTGAGTTGGTTCTTAGATTTGAATGTATTAATTTTTTACTAGCGAGCCGCCCTCGCTTCGCTTCGTTTTATATGAGTTTTTACACCCGTACATAAACCAGTATTTATTATACATAAGTCCGTGAAAATTATCTAACTGATGGCGAGAACCGAATAAAAATCAGTTCAGTAGTTTTTGTGATTATCGCCAACATACAGACAGACAGACGCGGCTTGGGACTTTGTTATATAATAGGTAGGTTTATATAGGTATGTAGAGATACTTAGTTAGGTATTATTGGTCAGTTTAATTTTCATACTCTTTTCCAAAAAAAAATACACTCGCCTACTCGATGCACAACTTTAACTTTTCCCAATCTCTCAAGGGTTAGCTGGAAGAGATCTCTTAAAGGGATAAGTTCGCATTTTTTTTTTAATCTTCTTTGTATTGTTTTTGTTTTTTATAATAATGTGTTTACATACATACGTACAAACATACAAGTTAATAAAAACTTCTTTATGTTTTTTCTTAATATGAAGGTGTAGATGTGTACCCCACAATTTAAAAATCATTTCACATTTAAATATTTCCGAATTTACGGTAGTTACATATTGTATCGTCTCAGTAGTGTTTAGTGTGCCAATTGGCATTGGCTAAATCCGCCATTAAAAAATAATCTATTGTAAATGTGTTAAGATTTAGTTAAAAACATTGAATTAAGTGCTGTTTTCGTGTAATTCTGAAGCCAGAATGAGCAAAGGGAAACCAAGATATAAGAAATTACAGAGTGAGTGTTATTTTCATAAGATAATAAATGTATAAGATTTACTAGCTTCTGCCAGCGATTCGTATTGTCGTCATCCCACGGGAACCGTTCTTTTCTCCGCGATAAAAAGTAGCCTGTGTTATTCAGGGATAATATAGCATTGTAATGGTGAAATAACTTTTGAAATCGGTCCTGTTATTTTCGAGTTTATTCGTTACAAACACAATAACTATATGAAAAGCAAGCTTGTATTTTGTATACTGTCGTCGATATACCTAAACATGTTAATAATTGTCATATTGCCATTGTTGTTATTTCAATTTTAACAGTTTCGGTATCCTATGTCACCCGGGATGACGTAAGGATTCTAACGATACCTCACACATCTAAATCGGTCAAGGGATTTAGAAGTTATAGTGGAATAAAGAAACTCATGTACATACATACATACAAACATGAACACTGAAAACATTACACTCCTTTTTTTGGGGCAGTCGTGTAAAAATACAAATCTTTCCTCTTCATAACATTATCATTAGGGTAGATAAATCAAGGATGATATGCTACGCGGTAATACCCTTATTGCTTTCGAAGTGTTTCTGTATTTATCAACGTTTCGTCTCTTATTTACTTGACAGTAATGGCGGTAGAATTAGATAACAATACCATACGCCAAAGACAATATGGTCTTATCGGCTTGAATAGAAGCGCTGGAGTCAGGTTTAGTGTTGATAACGACTCGAGATTTTGAAGTCTACATTGCAAGAACTCGAGTCATATTTAGGGAACTCTGAGCTTAAAAGGCTTCCGAGTCTTTTTAGTCGTGAGTCGAATCCTTTTTCGAGTCCTATCGAGTTCTGAAATCACATCTCAAGTTTTAGAAAAGACTCATGTCTTCATTATAGTCTTTATGATGCACAAATGAAAAAAAACTTTAAAACATACGATACCTAATGAAGTTTACACGATGTCATGCATGTTCCACAAGGGTTTGAAATAAAAATGAAAATAAATACATGCAATGATTTTAAACAATAAGTAGGAACTAAGTAAATCTTAAAACAAAACACTTGAGTCTTTATAGATCAAAGATCTTTTTTCAAGATTTCAAGATCGAAAGACTCGAGAAGACTCTAGTCTCTATAGAAAACTGAGTCTCTATAGAAGACTACATAAGACTCAAGTCCCTCCCAAGATGACAATGACTAGAGTCTAAAAAACTAAGTCGAGTCTTAGAATTGGAGACTACAAGGACTTGAGTCTTTATTAACACTAGTCAGGTTTCACATGACAAGATGAATGTTGACGAGAAATACATTTATTTACTTACATATATACATAAAATCACGCCTTCGTTCCCAGAGTGGGGTAGGCAGAACTCAACTCAACTCTAAAAACTTGTTGATAATTCTGTAACCACATTTTGCAAAACGTTGTTTTTCATTAATCTCGATCGACTGTTTGTTCATACATTTTGACAGCTGTTAACGCTCTAATTGTCTGTTAAGTGGTTAACATCGTATGGTGGAATTGGTACTTAGATGTTTACCAGTGTATTAGTGACAGGGTTATTTACTTGAATGAAATATTAAGCGCTTTCCTAACTTTCATCGTTGAACACCTGTGAGCGATTACAGTCAATGTATGTAGGCCATTGTAAGATGATCCGTGTGATTGATGTATTTCAAACACATTACCCGCGATCTTTACAAGGTCGTCACTCCATCTTTTTAGAGGCCTACCTACAGCTCGTCTCCCGGTCCGCGGACGCCACTCAAGAACCTTCTGACCCCATCGGCCATCAGTCCTGCGAGCAATGTGCCCCGCCCACTGCCACTTAAGTTTGGCTATTCTTCGGGCTATGTCGGTAACCTTAGTTCTACTGCGGATATCATCATTTCTGATTCTATCACGCAGAGAAACCCCGAGCATAGCCCTCTCCATAGCCCTCTGAGTGACTTTGAGCTTTGTCGCGGTGGATGCGAAAAGCACAAGACCGGTCTGAGTGGAGAGTCTTGGGGGAGGCCTATGTCCAGCAGTGAACGTCTTTCGGCTGACATGATGATGATGATGATGAAACACATTACACTCGCATCGCAAGAGAGGCGTAGGGGGCGTCCATTAATTACAACCCCCTCTCCCATCCCCAATCTCACGTGAGATTTTTTACAACAAGTGTTTCTAGAGTTAATGAGTTGGATTTATTCTAAAAAAAAAAACACCATAAATATTATAGTGTAAGATTTGCCCATATTTACCCGACTGCCGAAGGAGGAGGGTAATGTGTTGCACAGCCTATATATGCATATTTGTTCCTTTGTGTTACTATAAAAACTAAACCCGTAGTCCGATTTTGATGATTCTTATGTCAATCGATTTGTCTTAATCTGGTGAGTGTCACTGAAGATATGACAGTAATCAAAATTCAATATGGCGACATCCAGACGCCATATTGTGCAAAAAAAAGTCGACCAAGTATGACAAGTGGGGTATCATTGAATAGGGATTTAAAAATCATCTTTAGGTTTCTTTCATCATTTTTCATTTTGAATGATCATTTAGGATTTATGACGATTTAAAGTTAGTTAGCAACAGTCGGGTTTTGAAAGCTTGCTTTTTGTTAAAGTTATTCATTTACTGAAGGAACATTATTTTACTTAATTTAACCTTTTTTTCGCAATTTTACTGTTTTTTGAGGAAAAAAAAATGCGTGACATTCGCCGGTCCCCCTCCCTCCCCAAAGTAAGAGAAGATGAGATTCGGTTCGACAGCAAAAAGTTGTCACAAAAATGACTTTTTTCCACATAAAATTATTAAGTCTGCAATCCTAAGTTCGCAAATGCGTTGATAACCCTTAAGACTAAGATGAAATGCCTCTACGCTAGTAATTTCATCGGTTGTCTAATTCCCACAACAACACTGCTGCTTGGCTTGACAAGACTCCGGCAAAATCTGACCAAGGGGGGGTAACGAAACCCTTACTTAATGATATGAATCCATCAGCGTATCTTCGCCGACGAGCTAGCTAGCCAGTTATAACCGAATAACAACGTAGGTATTTGTCAACACCAGGGGCGCAGGAAGCCGCTGTATACACAAGTTCGCCGACAGTACTGCTTCTTGAAAAGCGTTGCCGAGGTTATGTTGCTAACCGACTAACTAACAAGGAAAGGTACCCAACTGTCCGGCTAAATGTCCGGGATAAATGTTAGAGGGGTGCCCTTCGACTGACCTAAAATTTTATGTGCTAAAATTTTTTGGTCGAAAATGTTTCCTGTAGTATTGAATGGCATTCTTTTTTTTTAGCATACCTTTTTTTTCTAAATCACTTTTGGTCTAAAATTTGAATTACTAAAAGGCGAAATCCATCATATTGTATAAAACACCTAGGTCTGAACTAATCTATAGGTTAGGTTAGGTAAGAATTGTGTCAAGGCGCGAAGCGCCACAACTACGCGGAATAGGAGCTCCGTGAAGCGGAGCTTCGTCGACTTTGCCTCACGGTCAGGGTTATTCCAAACAAATGTTATACTAAACAATTTTTCGACCAAATAATATTATGCAAAACAATTTCGATCGAACAATTTTCGTCATTTAAATCATTAGACGAATTGTTGGTATGCAAAAAAATAAGTGGCGAAACAAAAATAGGCCAAACAATTTTAGAACAACCGACCCATGTTAGAGAGTAGTCTAAAATAACAGACATGAATATTTTTTAGCTGCCCAATCTCAACCAGTTGGGACAAATTGACCTCCAAAGTACTGAAAAGTGACTGAACCCTGTAACTTCTATAGAGAATAAAAAAAAAAGGTATTTTCCTACTTTTTTTGGTTATATGTTTAAGAACATGAAAATACAAAATGAGGTTTGGTTTTGTATAATGAGGTTGTGTTTTGTTATATCGGCTAAAAAATACCAAAGATCTTCGATGAGAAGTATATAACTTTGAAGGGTATATTTCTTGTGGTACTTAGCTGGGTTTATGTGAAATCGATTGGGCAGTCTGAAAGTTATAAACTTTGAAAGTAGGGGTCAACATTTATCAGGGGTTTCTTTATGTAAAGCATAGTTTTTTTTTCATTATAACATCGAGTGAGGTATCATTGATTAGCTCTTAAAGTATCATGTATGTACAGTCACGAACTTAAATTTGGAACCCACCTTAGGCCCAAAGTCATTCTGACATTCTACAACAATAAGGTTGAGTCTCCTATAAGTTACTAATGATTTAGGATCTCTAATGACATTGACGACTTCAAGCCTATTTTTCTTGAAATGGGTCACAAATTAACGATCGCGATAGTACATGTAAATATAATTTTCGCTGGAGTTACGTGAGAGCACCGTCTGTTACTACAAACGCAAAAAAACTATCTCAAAAATGAACACGTATGAAATTATGAATGAACTAATTTTGAATTTAAAGATATTTGGTACGCGGTTTTTTTTTACAACTTTATCAGCGTAATTTCAATATATAACTATGCTAAATTACAGCTTTCTAAATAGTACCAAGAGTCTTTGAGTTAAACCGCGGACAGACGGACTTGACGAAACTTTTTATAAAAGTTCCTTGTTGACTACGGGACCCTAAAAGTATAGGTACTCGTATATTGACTGTGGTTCATCATTGTGTGGCTTGTGTATTGGTTGGAACGAATGTGTATCGGAAATTGGTTAGGTGGGGCTTTTAAATGTTCCATTTACAGCGGTGGCCATATAATTAGGAATGCTTGCGTTTTTACCATACAATTGCCTACAAATATACATACATACACTGACGCCTTCATTCCCAGAGTGGGGTAGGCCTACAGGATTACCAACAACTTTAAAAACTTGTTGTTAATTATGTAACCACATTTTGCACGAACAGGCAAGATCTTTACCATTGTACATTAGTGAAATTAATAGAATAAAGACATTCCATCTTAGACCGCAGAGTTGGCAACGCATTAACAGTCTTAGGGTTGCTGTCTTGACATGGTAGTTTTGACAATGTAAATGTCTATGGGTGGATCCCACTTTCTATACCATCAGGTGTTTTGTGTCTTCGTATGCCTTCTCCAGTCCATAGAAAAAAAAAAACTCTAACGTCGCATATACGCACTGCACATCCTTCCTTGCTAGTTTTTTACCCGACTGCCAAGAAGGGTAATGTTTTTCGCGCGTATGTATGTATTTATGTAATATTCTTTATTACCTCGCATCATCCAAACGGCTGGACGGATTTCTAAAATTAAGGTAGCGTTGGATTCGTTTCGGCAACCCAAGTGTCCTAGGATAATTGACGTCGAAAAAAAAACTTACATGGCGGATTTTAGGTGCCATAATGTGCGGTTTGAATTTTTTTTAATCTAATGAATCAAAATGAAGAATATTAAATATTAAAAGGCGATTGCAAAAATATACACAACTTATATGTTTAAATGTAATTTGGTAACGTAAATTACAAATCAAAATGAAGTTATAGGTACTTTAACCTTTAAAGTGTTGAAACTCAAACTATTGGGCGTATACAAAAAGTATACTAAACCTATTTCAACGAATTACAAAACCTATTTCTTGACAAAAATTAACATTTGGACTAGCTTGTCCCCGCCTGGAACACCTTTTCCAATATTTAAATTGTTATAAATATCAATAAGAACATTGCTCTTACAATTATCTATAGATAAAGAGCTTGTTTTTCGCTTTTCAGTTGTTTTTTTTATTGCAGTTTTTTTATTTTCAAGTTCATAGAAGTTTTATTAAAGTTGATTATTAAATACAGTTGTATTTTGAGTTACTACTGTTTTGATCTAGCGGTGCGTATGCTAGTTCTGTTAATCTCTCTATGCCGTTCCTATTAACACATGTACTCTAAATGAAGGCTTCTGGAAAAATATATGATCCTTATGTCTGTAATTATAAAGTTTACGATGTTTCTTTTTAGTTAAAAAGAAACTGGAAGGATGTGCGGAGTTGTTCAGTAACACGCGATAGTTCGGAGCGCTGTAATGTGTTTAAAAACAGTTAAAGACAGTGGTTATCATAGTTTCGGGTTTTGAGCGTGTAAAGGAATATTTTTAAAATTTACGTGTGGGGGGGGGGATTATAGAATTATAAAGACGATTGTGAAGCGCCGCTAAGATCGCGTAGCTGGAAAAAAATACAAGTTTAGCTCCGGGCGGTAGCGTTTCTTACCGCCTAAATCAAGTCAGATTTCCCAAATTTTTGAATATGTTGTAGTTGTTATGAAAATCTAGTTATGTACATTTCCGTTTTTAGGATGGTAAAAAGGAACCCTTATGGTGAGACTTCGTTGTCTGTCTGTCTGTCTGTATGTCACAGCAGGTTTTCTCAGCAACTACAAATGCTACTTCAAAATTTGGCATAGTTGTATACTTGCTTCCCCGCATCTGTTTTTAGTAAAAAAAATACGATATTAATTTTATAAATAATTGAAAAGGGGTCTAGAATGAAAAATGAAAGTGGTTAGATTATAGCAAGTGGGGTGTCATGTGAAAGGGCTCAATCTGCACATTTCAAAACTTTCTTTTTTATAAATTTACAAAAAATGACCGTTCCCCCTCCTTATCTCGGAAGTTTATTAACCAAAAAATCAGAAAAAAATCCTGTCATATAGATAATTACTTATATTTTAAGGGAAAAATAAAATGAAGTGTTCATTATTTACAGTTTTTGAGAAATATCAAAAAACTTTGAAAATCTGTATTAAAATTTAGGCTAGTCAAAATGGACCTTATTACATTGTAAATAAAGTTCATAACAAAATGAGTATTTTATTTTGCTGTTACCAAGCATATTATCTTAAATACGGGACCCTCGTTGCGCGAGTCCGACTCGCACTTAACCGGTTTTTTTTTTCAAGAAATATTTTTTTGGAAAAAAAATGTCCAGGCCTAGTTTTTCATAATAACTACATCATATTCAAAAATCGTAAATATCGGACTAAATTTAAGCGGTGAGAAACGTTATGGCGTTTTGCAGGATTTTTTTTAAATTCACTATCCTCTAAAATTTACGACTTGGTTTTACAGATAGTGTTGTTATTCGTTAACATACGTTAAGTACATCTCTACCTATAGTCACCTTAGTGTCAAAGTTCTGGTAAGACTTGTACATTTAGAGTTGTCAAATTAAGGTCAGCGTAGTAAATTGATTGTTGATATTAAGATAAAATGCGTCTGAAATTCCAAAAGATATTTGGCCTTTTTACTCACGGCAAAGATGTGGAAGAGTCGACAGAGAATGAAGGTAAATAGAAGAGCTAAGCTATCCATCCGCTCGTTTTACGTGCATAATAGTAGTTTACGTGACGGTTGCGTAATGACAGGTATTATAACATGTTTCATAATAGATCACACGAGTGTTGTAATGTTAATTATGCAGAGTCTCGTACAATACTTTATCTACACACATATTATAAGTACTCTAAGATGGGTTCAGAAGCCGAACGGCAAATGACCAGCATTACCTTACCTATGGTAGTAGGTGACAGCGATGACAGCTGTAACGTAATTTTGAAATTAGGTTATCGATTATCGTAAGGTAATGAGATCCAAATTTGGAACGTCTCCAAAATTAACAGCTGTCATCGCTGTCACCTACTACCACAGGTAATGCTGGTCATTGCCTACGGGTTTTGAACGCATAATAGAAATAGAGGACTTATGATATGAGTGTAGATTATGATAATATACAGTGGTGGTCACATAATTAGGGACACTTGTTTTTTTCCCATACAATTGCGCACAAATATGGCTTTTCAATGTTGACAACCAATCAAAAAGTACTTAACCAATTATATTTTTAGTTACACTTATCGTTAACTAATAAAGTAAAGTTTAAATGTATGTACAATTTATCTCTGTTGAGATCGGATCTTTGATTTGAAAAAATAAATATTCGACGCTCATACAAAGTTGTAGAATTTTGTATGGACGCGTCAGCACTTAGTTTTTAAATCCCTATAAAATATAAGGTTCGTTTTTAAGTAGTTCATTGTACATAAATTTAAACCTTAGTTAATGATTTAAAGTAAATTGTATTTAGCAATAAAATTGGTCGAGAACTTTTTGACTAGTGGTCAAAATTGAAAAGTCATATTTGTAGGCAATTGTATGGGAAAAGAACAAGTGTCCCTAATTATGTGACCACCACTGTATATACGTCAAAGTCATACATTATATGTATAAACGTTCCCAAGTCGTCAAAAATATCTACACACCCCTATGCCACCCTATTCTATTGATGATAAGGTCTATGTATGCATAATTATATTTAGCACGATGGCCGTATAGATATTAGTTCTTTTGACTGTACCCAATTATTCGTTTTCAAGGTTCTCTTTTACGACTTTATCGGCGTGATTAAAATGTATAATCAAGCCAAATAATAGCGTTTTGTATTACCAAGCGTCTAAGTTTAAAAACAATAGATGGACGGACAGACAGAGGGACGTGGCGAAACCATAAGCGTTGCCGAATGTAGGTTTATCATTAAAGATAATTCGCCATTCCTCGTGTGGTTGCCGAGTTAGAATAGTGCCACTCCATGTCTTCCCGTGGATGTCGTAAGAGACGACTAAGGGAATAAAGGCTTGTAGTACTGTTAGGCGATGGGCTTGCAACCTGTCACTAATACGCTGGTAAACATCTTAGCCTAATTGTGCAAATTGTGGTTATAGAATTATCAACAAGTTTTTAGAGATGTTTGTAATTCTGTAGCTCTGCCTACCCCACTCTGGGAACGAAGGCGTGAGATTATGTATGTATGTATAATTCGCCATTAAAAGGCACGTCAAACATTTCCAAAATCGATATACCTAAACCAATGTGGAGTTTCTATGGCCACCTTGCATCTCTATCGTCTTAATTTGCTTAATTAAGCAAAAGCGTTAAGCCTACAGTCAAAGACTTAAATTTGGTACACACCTTAGGTCCAAAGTCAATCTGACATTCTACAACAATAAGGTTGAGTTTTCTAAAAGTTACAAATGACTTGACATCTCTAATGACATTGACGACATCAAACAATTTTTTCTTGAAATGGGTCACAAATTAACGTCCGTGACCGTACAAACATACCTTCACGCCTGTTTCAGAGGGTAGGCAGAGACTGGAACGCCAGGTGCATCGCTCTAACCATACAACTTTACATACAGTCCAATGGAACAGTCCCTGATCCACCATATAACTGTGTCACAGTGACGTTATGATTGAAGTCGTAAGAAGTGTCATACATTTTTTTTTATATTGTCACTGTGACACCGTTGTGCCGATAGTACGTCGGTTTCGGGTGCTTCTAGCGTTAAACGTACCTATAGCTCCTAAAACGGTTACATAGTTCAAAATGTCATGAATACCTAATTACTCATGGCCAGCATATTCTCCAGGTCTGGACTCGAGCCAAATTTATAAATAACTTAACAGCAAAGCGAGAGTTAAGGCTTTGGCACAACAAAAGCGGGTCAGGGGCAGCGCGGGGCATGAGAACTGCAGGACGCGGCACGTTGCCGGCAGTTGGCGGTTGCAACGCGTTTTGATTGCGGGCTTGCGTTTCAACGGCCATCTTGATGTAGGCCGGTTTGGGATCACAGCGTAGTTCGCAAGCTTAGTACCGATTTCACCATACGATGTTAAATTTAACCAATGTTAAACGACTGTTAGTTCATACATTTTGACAGCCGTTAACGCTCTAATCGTTTGTTAAGTGGTTAACATCGTATGGTGAAATTGGTACTTACCCTCGCTCATTTTTAACCTACTTTAGTGAAAAGAGGTTCTGTGTTTGACATCTATGTACATTAAAAAACTACTAAAACCGATTTGCTAAATCATTTCAAGAATATACTCGTAATTCTAATACTTCTAAGCTGCTTGCCACAGCCAGAAAAATCCTCAAGTCCGCGTCCGTTTTATCTCCGCAATTATCTTAGGTAACTAGTTGGCACGTCAGCAATTTAAATTATTGATGTGCCGACTACAATGCGTACCTTGACTTTCTTGTATAGTCAACACACACAGTCCCACCAACGCTACTCCTGATCTGCTTTTGGTGTGACGCGTGGCGAAAGCGTGGCGGAGGCGTTTTTAGTATCAGAACTGCGCCGCCTCCGCTCTCAGTGGGTTTGCGGCTTTAAGGCTTCCTCACACTAAAAGCAGATTTATGGACTAAAGAAGTATGTATGCACTTGACACGTTTAAGCGGCTGCGCTGACCCACTGTTTATTATGTTTAACTGTTAGGCCATCGACAACGACGACGCGCTGGCCTAGTTGGTAGTAACCCTGCCTTCGAAGCTAGCGATCCTGGGTTCAAATCCCGGTAAGGACAGATATTTGTGTGATGAGCACGAATATTTGTTTCTGAGTCTTGGATGTTTTCTATGTATTTAAGTATATGTTTCTCTATATAAGTATTTATATCGTTGTCTAGTAAATACCCTTAGCCTCCTCAAGTCCTAAGGCCCAACGAAATATTCAGCATGTAGTCACTACAGCCCGTAGTCCTACCAGTAGTACTATTGTCTTATACTCATTCAGACCCAAGTACTAAAAAGACAAAATGGCGGGTTTTCTATTGAATCCTACTGGTAGGACCGTGGTACGCTATGACTACACAACTGTCGAAGGAGCTGGGTCTGAATGACAAAGTCAATAAGTACTATGGGTAGGACCTTGGGCCTTAGGAGGATAGTACAAGCCTAGAGCTTAGGTTGGGACTAGGTCAATTGGTGTGACATTGTCCCCTGATATTTATTTATTTTTATTTATTTATTTATATGATATGAGGCAAGAGTAAATGGGAATGTTGGAAGGGGAAGGCGAGGATCAGATCGGGTACGTACTAAGAAAAGGCCAGGTTAAGAGTACCACACTCCGACGCACGTGTATGAAGACACTTTGAGTGTGGAGGAAGCGAGGGAAGTTTGTGTGGATCGTAGCAAGTGGAAGGAAGTGGTCTCTGTCTACCCCTACGGGACAGAGGTGTGATTGTATGTATGTATGTTTCTAGCCATATTCGGCCACAACGACTGCTTACGCTAGTAAACCGCATCCAAATCGTTCCATGCGTTAGGGAGCTACGATGCCACAGTGAGATACAGAAATACACGCGTTCTTATTGTTCCCCTCTTTCTTTGTCAGGGGTTTAAAATATATCCGTACAAAGAATTCCTTTCTTCCCTTTTATTTATAAAGTAATATGACGCCTTGCGTTTACTGTAGGGGCTGTTCTTTGTTTAGGCGGTGGGTGTGAAGTGCGTACTCACTCTCGATTCGTCTCGAGTAGGTACTTAAGCTTGGCTAATGGTTCCTGCACAAGGAAAAGCGATCAACATACTATTTCACTATCCAAAGAGGCTAGACAAAATACATAAGGGATCAGTTTCATCATTGGTCGATAGTCCGGATACTTGTAGCAATCCATTGACGGGTTGTTTTTAACCGACTTCAAATAAAATAAATGTTTAAAAAAACAAAAAACCGCCTTAAAAAGCAAAAAATAACTTCTTTAAAATGGTAGGTAAATAGGTCAGTCCAACTGAAGTCTGCTTTTGGTTAAAATATTGTTGGACGCCGACTTCAGTTGGACTGACCTATTTACCTACCATTTTAAAGAAGTTATTTTTTGCTTTTTGAAGGCGGTTTTTTGTTTTTTTAAACATTTATTTTATTTTATACTTTTTAGTGATCCTATTTATGCTGTTACGTAGCTCCACTTCTAAATATTAATAAGAAACTATAGAACATTTCAAGCTCGCCGCAGACAACGCCGCGGGAATGTCATAGTCATATTTAAACCTAAATGTGCTTCGTCATAGGCGCTCAACTACCTTAATCGAAATATCTTATCGCCACCCTTGAAATAGGTACTGTTAAGGAGTTCCGGTGGCCATCTGTGGTCTTCATCATCAGTTCCACTTCACCATATAGTACTTTTCAAAAGCAAATGCACGAGTTACAGTGAAAAATACCAAAATCGCTATAGGTGTGCCTATAATATTTGAGGAGTTCTCTTGATTTCTCCAAGATCCCATCATCAGATCCTGACGTGTTGACAATGGGACCAACTAGAAAGTATACCCATTCAAACAACGAAATTTTTTTTCAAATCGGTCCAGTGGTCTTCGAGTAATCGGGGAACATTCCCGCGGCGTTGTCTGCGGCGAGCTTGAAATGTTCTATAGTTTCTCATTAATATTTAAAAGTGGAGCTACGTAACAGCATAAATAGGATCACTAAAAAGTATAGCTACATTGTAATAAATTCGTGTGGTTAAAATTAAGAATGGGGAAAAATTGCTAATCGGAACATCGAGTTTGGCGAACAAATCTAGCAAATCACACACGTGAACCACGTGTAACGATTGTGTTACAATTGTTTTTTCTCAAAAATGTCCGGAAATGTTGACATTCCTATCTACATATTGAGACGCGAAGAACATAGTTTACTGACAGTTCTCAAAATTAAAAAAAAAAAACATTGCGTGCTCGCTACTAGGGCATGCAGTACCGGGCCCGGTTCCGAGATTTCCCTTTCCCGGTTCTAAGCAGGGTCGGTACCGGGATTCCCGGTTCTCCCGGTTCTTTATTTTTTACCTCAAATCACCGCAATCATGGACATTCGAGATATAAAACGATTAAAAAACATTAGGAAACTTAATTTTTCATAAATATGCAATAAAATCATGCACGTTTTCTTCAACAAAAACATATCTTGATTAAGTAAAATACTTACTAGAAAGTTATTTGTTCTTCCTTTTTACAAATCTAGAGATCAATTATTGCAAATATGATGGATATTGATGCGATGTGGCCGCTAGTGCCGGCGTCGTCGCTCAGGTGTGAATTGGATATATGGGCGTTTCTTTAAAAGTTTGTACCTAGTTAAGGACTATAATTAAGAAACGTTAACTTTTCCGCTGAGTTACGAAAATTAGCTATACTTGTTATAGGACAAATGGTGGTATCTCAGACAAAACTCCTGCAGCAAGTGCAAGCATATTACTAACGGGTGAGGATTGAATCTACTTCATTGATTGAATTAGAGATACTGCTAATTGGCGTTGAGAGGTAGTACATAAATGTACGACAAATTTTCGTAACTCAGCGGAAAAGTTAACTTTTCTTAATTTTAGTCCTTAACTAGGTACAAACTTTTAAAGAAACGCCCATATGTGATACGCGCCACGATATTTGTTTGGTATTTATGGAAAGAACCGGGAGAACCGGGACGTAATCTTCAGTACCGGTTCTTTAGGACCTGTGAAATTCCCGTGATTTCCCGGGAATTACAGAACCGGGATTTCCCGGGAGGATGCCCTACTCGCTACACAAGTCCGCAATGTTGCATACAAATTCCAATACTATCTAGCTAAAAACTTTTTAAACAGTGAAAAGGGCCATAATAAAATGAGGGCACAAGTCTTATACATCCAAATTTTACTCGAAACATAACTCTTTTATTTGTGCCTGGAATAGCTTATGCTTTTTTTTAAAACAAGAATTGCGTTTCTCCTTTTCATAAACAAAAAGGCGGTAAGGAGTGATGGTTTTTTCACATGAAGTTTCTGTTTGTATGCAATTCAAAAAATGAGTTCAAGCGATGAAGATTTGACTCCAACACAATTTTTTTCTTGCGATTTTTGAGAAAAGCACTATATTTGCCTCGGCAGGAACAGCAATTGCGGGCTCCGTATTTTTAAACGGACTCGCAAGCGCAAGCCAATACTCGGCCCGCAATTGCCTACTTCCATGCCTAGGCAATAATGAACTATATCTCACGAGAGCGGGTTTGCCGTACCTACTTGTGTTTGTAGATGCACGTCCACGTTGTCTTTGAGTGCGTAGCGGTCGTTGCTAAGCGACGCCGTAGTGTAGTGTCTGTACCTGTTACAACTACAAGCATGGCAACGGGTTCGGTCCCGTTGGCCTTACTTGCATTTAGCCTTGGCGAGCAGAGCACCTAAGTTGTATTTTATCCGGGTAGCAAAATGCCTTGGTCTGTAAAACGCCCTCATTGCTATAAGGCATAGTATAGACGGAATGACTTGGCTGTAAAACGACTTAATGTCATAATGTTCTAATAGGTAAATGGTCTGGATAATCTTCACTTATCATGACAATACAATCAAGACCTTACACAATTGAGTCATTCTGCCTACTTGTGCATTTCACGACCTAGACGTTTTGCTAAGTCTTACTGAAACTAAGACAATTTTGTAACCATGGCATTAGATAAACAAGTCATTTTGCATACTTGGTCATTGTACTACTGAGACGTATTGCTCGCCAAGGCTAAATGCAAGTAAGGCCAACGGGACCGAACCCATCCTTTCGTGACATAAAAAAAACTGTAGGCGTGTCACTGATGTCATTTTATGCGCAGGAGTATGTACAGTATTCCCAGCTTCTTAAGGGCGCCATATACGGTACGATTCGTCGATACGATCCGTCGGTTCAGACTGAAATCGAACGACGGATTGTACGTGTGTGGCAATATCGCGTCCAAAATTCAATAGAAATATGAATCGTCACGATATCGTTTCAGATCGATCGTAACGACCGATCGTTCCGTATATGGGGGCCCTTAATAGCTTTCGGCCGGCTATCGCTATCACGCTTGCACTCGCAACTGACAGTATATTTGTCACTCGTGTGTCATAGAAAAACGAAGATTGCCGATCGCTATTAAAAAAACCGGCCAAGTGCGAGTCGGACTCGCGCACGTAGGGTTCCGTACAACTATACATCTAAATAAATGTTTTTCTTTATTCTTTATTATATTGGAGTTGATTGAATGAAAGGTAAAATGCGGTTTACGATTTATAACGTATTAAAAAAAAACTAATTATTAGATCTCGTTCAAACCAATTTTCGGTGGAAGTTTGCATGGTAATGTACATCATATATTATTTTTACATTTATCATTCCCTTATTTTAGAAGTTACGGGGGGGGGGGACACACATTTTTCCACTTTGGAAGCGTCTCTCGCGCAAACTATTCAGTTTAGAAAAAAATTATAATAGAAACCTCAATATCATTTTTGAATACCTATCCATAGATACCCCACACGTATGAGTTTGATGAAAAAAAAATTTTTGAGTTTCAGTTCTAAGTATGGGGAACCCCAAAAATTTATTGTTTTTTTTCTATTTTTGTATGAAAATCTTAATGCGGTTCACCGAATACATCTACTTACCAAGTTTCCACAGTATAGCTCTTATAGTTACGGAATAAAGTGGCTGTGACATACGGACGGACAGACGGACAGACATGACGAATCTATAAGGGTTCCGTTTTTTGCCATTTGGCTACGGAACCCTAAAAATGGTAGCACTGTACATACCTTTTGATATAAAGAAAATATATACCCACGTGCGTAGCGCCGCCTGTGGAATTTCAACTTTAAGAGGCCACCTATGCTAAAGTCTGTAGTGTTCCGCGTTCTGGATCTCAATAACCATAACGCCTTTGCATCTGTTCTTTGGATATATCAAACTTGATCATATTTGCTTGAGACTGGCAAACGTGAAAACACGATTAGAAATAAAATCCTCGATAGTTTTATTTTTCAAACATGACGCCTTTTTGCATGTTTTTCGTTGTATCTTCGAAACCCTATAATTTTTATGCTCTTTTCCTAAATTAAGTTGTACACTTGCCTACTTGATGCACAACCTTCACTTCTCTCAATCTCTCAAAGGTTAGCTGGAAGAGATCCCTTAAAGGGATAAGTTCGCCTTTGTACATTTTTATTTTTTTTATTTTATCTTCATTGTATTGTTTTTGTTTTGTACAATAAAGAGTTTACATACATACATACATACATCTTTAACGATGATTTTCGATTCAATAGTTTATTATATGTAACTCCTTAATCCTGGCAAACCATTTTTTCAATAAATATTGGGGTTTTAAAGGAAACAGCAATTAATTGAATTTGACGCTGCCATCTAAGCGGATGTCTTTCGGCTGACATGATGATGATGATGATGATCTAAGCGCGCGCGAACTATCTCCATCTCACATTCTTCGCGCGAAAGCACATAAAGCCATCCCTTTTCATTCTTGAGGGGGCGTGGCACCATAGGCCTCTTAAGTACCTAAAGAAATTGACTATATTTCCGTAACCCCTTGACTGATCCATCATGTTTAAACTTAAATGCCCTTAAGGTGCTTCTAAACGGGCCATATTTTCACTGCAATATGTGGCCGGCAACTATTGGTGGCCTCTCTTACTCGTGTGTTGGAGAAAGACACCAATAGTTGCCGGCCACATATTGCAGTGAAAATATGGCCCGTTTAGATGCCCCTTAAATAATAGACATATGGAGTAACCATGTAGTATTTAGCTAAGCTATGCTTCGTCGTTATCTGTCGAATTGAAGTGTCACAATTACAGATAACGACAAAGCGTGGCTTAGGTACTCTACGGTTATATTCCACATTTAATATAAGGGCTAATCTACCAAACTTTATAAAGATCAGATCCACATACTCGCTATCGTCGATCGAACATAAATTGCACACTCTAAGGCAGCCGTTACATGGTCAATCCAGATCGTCGCGGATCGAAGATTTCGAAAATTATATACTAGAGGACGCCCGCGACTTCTTACACGTAGAAGTAGTTTCCCGCTACTACCCCTATTTATTCCCGTTGGGGGTCGATTTTCGGAAAATCCTGTCTTAGTGCTCACTTACATCATGAAAGCAACCCCTGACCCAAATTTCAAGTTTCTAGGTACAGTAGTTTCATACATTCATACATTTTCAAGGTAAGTGGCCATTCGTAAAACTGGTAAATTATGATAGAATTATTAAAAATAAACGTATTTTGTTATGTAATGTAATACTCTTAAGTGCATCGGAGCCGAGATATTTAAATATTCATACTTGGGCGTACTTTTGTAGTAAAAACGGAATACTTAAATCTTTAAAATCTCCGCTCCAATATTATTTAACGCCATAAATGATATATATCTATGTGTATTTAGAGGTCCTCTAAATAACGATGTAAAAATCATCCCTGGCCGCTGATAAAAAAAATGTCAATATTCTTCAAACACATTTACCCAATGCCCTTTTTGCATTTATAATATTAGAAAGATATAGGTATGATTCAATGTCGCGACTCGTCCATCGAACGCGTTAATCTGGATCGATATCAGCTGATCACGATCACGGATCGCGATCTAAATTGACCGTGTAATGACTGCGTGAGAGCTCACTTCGTTCAAACATAGGTAATTACAATGTTCAATTTAGTTTGAGTGTTTTCTATCGATATTTACCTAACTACTTAATACAAGTATGAAACAATAAGCATCGTCAGATATGCATGAAGCAACAAAGTATGTAACAATGAATCGTTAAGGCTTCATTTGTATGATGGATGATACACATGCTTTATCTCAGTCTTTGAGTGCCAGGCGCTATAATTAACGTGAGATAGGGAGCCACGATCGTTCTTAGCACATATTATATACCCATATAATCATATACTCAACGTCCTGATAGAATAGAATATAGATAGAGCGCAGGACTTGATTAGCATCACATAATATAATCAGTACTAGCATTAGACGCCCGCGACTTCGTTCGTTGGCAAAGGATTTGTTTCCCCCTCCTCCACCTTTTTCTCGTTGAGAATCGACTCTCGAGAAAGGATCCCTATTGGATCGCATATTTTTTTTACGCATAACGTATCTTTGCGCATAAAATCGTTTGACCTAAATTGGTTTTTATAATAGAAATGGTTTTATTTTAATTATTGTAAAAAAGTAAATATGCGTAAGAAAAATATTGTTACGTACGTGGGGGTAGGTAACTGATAGAAATGCACGAATACACCGATAATCAAAAGTAGACTTTAATTACGCACTCACTTAAACCGTTACAAAACAATTATCGCACAATAAACTTCGAATACTCAGATGATCGCTCGGGTCGCTCTTATTCGCACTGTTCGCTTTCCAAGTAAAGACTGACTCGTCGCAACCGGTGTCCGCCGTTTTATAGTTCCCGAGTCCGATTATTCTAGAACGCCTTCCGGAATGTTCGATGTACTTCGCCCCGCCAAGGTCGATCGAGACTGTTCGTTGCTGGAATGTTCTACGCCTTGCTACCTTGTTGTTTTTACGATCGCAATGACCTTGACTCACGGGTCTGGATGAGTCTGGAATGTTCCGCGTGTTGCTGTCTCATTTCGTGTTATCTCTTTCACACGCTTCTGGAAGGTTCTCAGTATCGCCGTCTCTTTCTAATCGTGTTATCTTTTTCACACACTTCTCGAAGGTTCTCAGTATTGCTGTCTCTTTCTAGTCGTGTTTTCTCTTTCACACACTTCTCGAAGGTTCTCAGTATTGCTGTCTCTTTCTAATCATGCTATCTCTTTCACTCTTAGTGGAAAAATGCCATATACTGAAATGTACTTCAAAGGCCCATAAGGGGTCCTGGAAATGCCTGAAAATGGGTTTTCAGGTTATGGCGTAATCTGATAGAGGGTGGCCTGAAACGGACTGAAAACATGTTTCAGCCGCCTGAAAACAACGGTAAGTTGGTCGAAATTTTGATAATCTGGTATGTGATAGAGCTACCTCTGAAACGGACTGAAACGATATTTCAGCCTGCTGAAAACGCTTCTAAAGCACCAAAATTAACGATAAAAGATGAGACGCCTTATGCCATCGGCGTAACAATATGCATTCCAAGGGGATCCCCTCGAGAAACCCTTTCTTAGCGCACCCCCCTAGCGCACCCCCAGGTTCCTAGCACGGTCCTATAAAAATACGGGCGTAACCTCGTCTAACCATGAGTGAAGCATGCAAAATGGCTGTCTGTACGCGTGCACACGCACACACGTAAACTGTCACTCGTGCTGTGGCTCGCCGCGTTGCCTTGCCTAGTATAGTGTATCTGTGTACGTGCGGTAAGTCGTGTATAACGAACGAAAGTGCCGACATTTAATGCTTCACACCTTTTTAGTGCAACGTTACGTCCGTTGTTTTACGTCCGTGGTCCCTAGGTCCAGCGGTTTTGGCTGTGCATTGTCTATACGTCAGTCGAGTTTTCTATATAGATGTTGATGTAAATAAATAGACAAGTACAGAAATCCCTTCGCCTAACAAACCACCGGCTTAGGTAGGTCGAACGTGCCTATTCTGTACCTATCCATTCGCATGTACCAGCCCTCAAGTCACCGCCGTGGCGATGTATTTGTAGCTTCTCGTCTAAAATTTTGAATTAAAGCTATATGCAAGACAGATGCAAATATTTGCCACTCACTCTTACCCGTAGTTGCGTCTCAAAACTTACAGTAATAACTTGCAAGTGTAAATGCGGTCATACAATAACATGTCAAATCAAAAGTAAGATAATTTCACCCAATTAGAATAGCAGGGCTATATCCAGTGTGACGTTCGGAGCCATATGATGTGGAATCTGTTATTTAAAACAAACAACCGAGTCATCAACAAAATAAATTTATTACTAGTACGGATCGTGAAGGTATTTGAATGCCTAGGCCTGGTTCTGCCGTCGTAGGACGGTACTCCCCTGCAAGGTGGCGGAGGCAGCAGTAGAGGGCTCCCCTGCAAGGCGGCTGCGGCGGCTAGGTCTTCGTGAAGGCAGCAGTAGCGGGAGATGCACCCGGGCCGGGAAGCGCCGGCGGAAGTTGGTCGGTGTCTTGGGTTAATTCCCCAGATTTGTAGGGTAAAGTGACACCCCTTATCGGGGTCCGAGATGTCACTTACAAATCACTTATGTGAATCCAAAGAACGTTGGACGTAATTAAAGTTCTAACGCCGCGAAGCAATGATAATAAATTATTCACGATAATTATTTCCTTAGGAGTATTATGGCAGCGCGTAAGGGGACACGAAGCTAAGCCGTGAACGCTCCGACATAGGTGTGCGGTCGCTGGCGTTTGAAAAAGCAAAAAAAAAAAAACAATACGCAGTATCTCTGGTAAATTCTCCTATAGCAATATCAACCTTATTATTAACAGAAGAGAATTAAAACTGCTTTGGATGGGATACTGCTCAGTTTAGTAGGGCAGAATAGCTGTTAGATTCTTTGTATCCAACATCCCAGCCATGAATTATTGTGTTATTCAGAATAACCTCCGACCATAATGTATTGTGACGTTAGTCCATTGTACGTGCCTTAACGCCTGCCCGTCTAGGCACTTGGCGAAGTCTGGAGCGACCTTGGTACTTCACTTTACAGCTATGTTGGCATTGACTGCAACTTAGCCAGTATATAGGGTTATAGGACTTGTTAAGGGGCTACCATATCCATAACAGACGTTTTTGATGAAGTTTAAGTTCTTATAACTCCAGTCAAAACTGAATGTAAATTTATGAAAAATAGTACATTGTTGCAGAGGATAGAAAGTACGCGATTTTTGGACGAGTCATATAGAGTACGAGTCCATAAATTGCACTTTCTACCGAGGCAGACATAGTGCTTTTCACAACTACTGAGAGGAAATAAAATAAAAATTCATATTCAAAACCCAAATTTTCATTCATGTTAATGTGACATCACCGAAAATTTTACCATAGATAACTTTTTTAATCTGGACCCTATTCTCGTGGCACTCGAGATTAATAAACTAACATGCGAGATGAAGATGTCAAGTCCATATAAAATTGTATTTGTTTCGCCATATCTCCCAGGTAATTTCATCTCTGGTGGTTCGAGATTAGGGGCCAAGTTTGAATTACATTTTAAAAAAAAAGCAGTGACATAATTTTTAGTCTGTGTTTCTTTTAGCAAAAATACACCTAATATTTTACGACACAAAATGGTGTGTTCTGATTGGTCGATTTCAATTTTTAATTTTAAGGAGCTATGACAAAAAAAAAAATTGATTGATTTTAATTGGTTCTTAAAGTTGGACAACAATGTTCTCGACCAATCAGCAAACACGCTGACAAAAACGTTCTTGGTCTGTCCTTATAAGTGACGTTTTGTGACTCCAAACAAGACCATCTACGGCCATATTTCCGAGCAGTGTTGTGAAAATATATTATTATTATCCATTATATTCATCTTTTATTCTGACGAACAGAATTTCAAAATAACCCATGGTTATTTTTTTATACATTTTTAAAAAAATGACTATAAAAACACAAATTTTGATATAACTTTTTCATATTGGCGTCAATTGATATGGGAACTACATCTAAATATTCTTCATTAATATAATTAATATATCAACGAAGGTTTTTTTTCTAAAATGAAAAATATGGAAATAAAGGCCAAACAACTACTTTTTTGGAGTAAAAATGTCAAACTTTGATAGCATAAATCTCGATATCAGTGACTTGTAGAATACTTGATATAGCAGCTAGTTTAGAACAGTAGTATTTATGCAAATAGGTTTTAACAACAACTGAAAGTTTAGAGCTTCAGATCGAAGGTCATCTGCCCATGGTAGCCCGTTAAGGTGCCATTCCATTTGCGGCTGTAATAGGGAACATGCATGGATTTTTTAAACATTTCTCAACAAAATATGAAAATAACGTAAAAGAGATCACCAAAAGTGAAATTAAAATTAAAATCGGCCAAGAAATACGGATGATACAAGTATTTTAAACTGCTAATTAGACAACGATTAGACGGAGAGATACTATGTGCACTGTGACGTCATGTAACAGGGCGATCATATAAAATCCATGTTAAGTCTGTTTCGCTAGAAAGAGATAGGAACAAATCTTTGTTGGCTTAGGGTGATGGAACCAGTAATGGACAAGGCACCAATGATGGGCACTTGATTCTTATTTTACAGAAGATAAGGGTTATTCATTTGTTTTGCAACAATTAATTTAGGACCGTATGAAATTTGAATTAAGAGTGAAGTGTCCATTACTGGTGCCTGTCAGCTAAACGTGTCCATCATTGGTGCCGTCACCCTGTATCTTGGTTATTTTTATAACTATTCAAAAAGTGATGTCTCAACTTTTTGTTACATGAATCATGAATCATTATTGAAGCTGTGAAAAAATAACATGAATATTCCCTATTGTCAGCCAATCTCTATTGTGTCAAACTTTTTTAACACCTTTATAATGAATCTTTATCTATTTGTTACAGTAAAGCTCCCAGCCGATGAGAGCCCAGCGGTGGGCGCCGGACGGTTTACCATCGGTCCGGCGCCGGAACGGGACTGGGAGATGGTGCCGCCGGACGGAAAGTGGGGATGGTTCGTTCTCGTAGGTAAACCCGGACACACTGTATAAACAGGTTAACATCCTGTAGCTAAACTTTTTTTTTAATTGGACGAACTAGATTGATCGATTGAAAAAGTGTAGGATATAAATATCAATCATATTTTGAACCACTCTGAGTTCCAAATTCAAATATTCTAGTATCCAACGTTGGATACTTGGACGCGTGAAAGGTTAATACAGTGCGATAGCTTAGAGAAAATACTTCGGGTTTGCCTGGACTTGTGTCTCACTCTCTCTCATAAGCTTTTATTAAGAGCGAGTGAGAGAGAAGTACCAACCCGAAGCACCTTCTAAGTGCTCACAAGCCATTTATCTATTAAAATTATAAACCGGAGAAATGACTAGCGTAGAGGCATTTCATTTTCGTTCTTCAATGGCAACGCGTTTGAAGTCCTAAGATTGAAACTTTGAGATACATCATGCCATAAAAAATACTACTGTCAACGTCTATATTCTTTCTACGTAGGTCATACACATATTTAGGTTACCGTCTTTCCTGTGGTCATACCTACCCGAAGTTAACGTTTGTAAGGCAAAGTTTTCTGGTTGAACCCACATCCGCATAAACGGCGTCAGGTCTACTTTAGTCCTGTCAAATAAAAACATAACATATGCACACAAGCATGTTATTGACCACAGGAGAGACTACTTTTTAACCGACTTCATAAAAAGGAGGAGGTTCTCATTAACCGACTTCAAAAGAAGGAGAAGGTTCTCAATTCGTCTGTATTTATTTTTTAAATGTTTGTTACCTCAGAACTTTTGACTGGGTGAACCGATTTTGATGATTCTTTTTTTATTTGAAAGCTGGTGCGTCCCGTTTGGTCCCATTCTTATCAAAATGAAGATCTGATGGTGGGATCCATGAGGAAACGACGGAACTCTTCAAAATTTATAAGCACCCCTATAGCGATTTTGGTATTATTCATTCATTGTAACTCGTGTATTTGGTCTTGGAAAGCACTATTTAGTGAAGTTGAACTGATGACGAAGACCACAGATGGCCACCGGAACTCCTAAACGGTATATATTTCGAGGGTGGCGACAAGATATTTCGATTAAGATAGTTGAGCGACTATGACGAAGCATATTTAGGTTTAAATATATGACTATGACTTTCCCACGGCGTTGCTTGCGGCGAGATTGAAATGTTCTATTGTTTCTTATTAATTGAGAAGTGGGAGAATAACAGCATAATTATGATCACTAAAAAGTATAAAATAAGAAAAAAGTTTTTGTTTTTTGTATGTATGATCCACATCGCCTTTACACAATCTACTCTTGATTCCAGGCGCGACGCTGGTGAACATCCTGATCCCGGGCACCATCAAGTCGTTCGGCGTGCTCCTGGTTGAGTTCAAGGACGTGTTCCAGGCCAGCGCCTCCACCTCCAGCGGCATCGTGGCGCTCTGCTACTTCCTCTACAGCAGCTTAGGTAGATAAAAAAAAACCGGCCAAGTACGAGTTGAACTCGCGTAGAGAGGGTTACATACAAGCGTTTTTTTTTTGATAGAATTTTTATAGGTTTTTCTTTAATCTACAAGCAATGAATTTTGTTTTTTTTTACAAAAATTTTGGTTTTGGTCAATTTTTATTAAAATTTAATTAATAACTATTTATTTTACAATAATAACAATAATATATTTGAGATCCTCATAACGAGCCCTTTCATTTGATATATGACACAGTAAGATGCGCAATACTTTTTTTTTTGTAATTTGTCCCCCGTAAATTACCCATATTTAAACAAAGTATATATTTCTTTGCACATCTGTGTTTGGGTCATCAATTTACATATGTGTACCAAATTTCAACTCAATCGGTCCAGTAGTTATGGAGCAAATTGGCTGTGACAGACAGACGGACAGACAGACACACGAGTGATCCTATAAGGGTTCCGTTTTTTTCATTTTTTGTACGGAACCCTATAAAACTTCAAGTATGCCTTACCGTTTCTAGGGCCGGTCTCCTCGATCCTGTCGGTGAAGTGGTCGTATAGAACGGTGACGCTCATCGGCGGCACACTGGCGGCTTTTGGCATGATCTTCAGCAGTCTAGCGTTTAACATCGCCTATTTATACTTTAGGTAAGCATGACAGTATTAGTACATTATTGCCTAGGCTCGGAAAGTAGGGAATTGCCTGACGGGGTGGTTGACGGGCCGAGCCTAGGCGAGGCCTGGTAAAATCCGAGTCAGGCAATCCACGTTTCGGCCGAGGCATATATACTGGGTGGAAAAAACGAACGCCACATGGACGGCAACTATCTTAAATATAAAAAATACGCAAAGGAGACTAACTTTTAATGCATAAAATAAAAAATAATGCATTATTGGATTTTTGAAAAAAAAAACCTTTTCCTTGACCGGAAAATCTGGGAATCGAACTGATCGAATATGACAGAATATAAGTCGTGTTTTATGTTTATGATACAGATCGAACGGAACGGGTCATTGATAGTTATTATTTTTATCTACAGCACATACACCTTTAAATTAAATAACGACCGTAAAAAAACCCTCCTTTATTATTTTCTCATACTCGACCAGTTCGATTCCCGGTTAAGGCAGACGAATTTCCAAAAATCCATAAATGCAGTATTTAATCATTTCAAAAATAAAAGTACTAAGTCTCCTTTACGTCCAATTTGCTATTTCCTATATTTAAGGTAGTTGCCGTCCATGTTGCGTTGGTTTTTTCCACCTTGTATAATGCTTTTCTCAAACAATGCGAGGAAATGATACAAATACATAATTATATATCATTCGACAAATTCATTACACTATATTTAAACTTAAAAAAATCGTATTCGCCCCGTTTCTTCGCAAAGGGGTGTATTTAAACTCGATGACAATGCAATACTATAGTCGCAATAGGGCGTCTATTCTAGTTGGTAAAAACCATGTCCGTGGTATTGTTTTTAAATCGGCCCCCATTACTTTCGAGTAAATATCATTCAGAGCTATCAAAACGTTGACAATAGAATAACAGGTCAAAGACGATATGGTTTTTATGGGGCCCGTTCCAGAAAGCCACTCTGCAACTCTGTACTCCACAAATCCCACTCTTCAAACGTATTTCTGTTCCACAAAGCTATTGCAGAGTTGAAGAGGCAGAGTCAAATGCAGAGTGTGGATTTGTGGATTTGCGAAGTATTTCTGTTCCACAAGACAATTGCAAAGTTGAAGAGGCAGTGTTAAATACAAAGTGTGGATTTGTGGATTTGCAAAATTGGTTTTAGGAACTGAATCTTTGCAGAGTTTGCAAATTACGCAGAGTGTTTTCTGGAACACGTTTGCTCTGCACTTTGCATTATCGTGGATTTGCAAAGTGCAGAGTGCAGAGTTGCAGAGTGGCATTCTGGAATGGGCCCCAAGACCTTCGCTTAGCCACACAGTGTGGATTCGATTGTTTCGTCTCTATAAGCAATTTAGTAAGGTCAGGTTGGGTAAGTATTGTCATAATAGTTCTGGATTATAGATATCGCTGCGGTTTGCGGGTTTAATGTTGCAAAGATCCAAATAGCTTAATTACTTTCGTACAAAACGTCTTCTGCATCTAATAGTACATTATTGCCTAGGCATGGAAGTAGGCAATTGCGGGCCGAGTATTGGATTAAACGGACGAGCTTGAGAGTCCGTTTAAAAATACGAGGCCCGCAATTGCTGTTCCTGCCGAGGGAAATATAGTGGTTTTCTCAAAAATAGCAAGAAAAAATTTGTGTTGGAGTCAAATCTTCATCGCTTGAACTCATTTTTTGAATTGCATACAAACAGAAACTTCATGTGAAAAAACCATCACTCCTTACCGCCTTTTTGTTTATGACAAGGAGAAACGCAATTTTTGTTTAAAAAAAAAACATAAGCTATTCCAGGCACAAATAAAAAACTTATGTTTCGAGTAAAACTTGTGCCCTCATTTTATTATGGCACTTTTCACTTTTTAAAAAGTTACAAGCTAGATAGTAATGGAATTTGTATGCAACATTGCGGGCTTGTGTAGCGAGCAAGCAATGTATTTATTTATTTATTTATTTGAGAGCTGTCAGTAAACTATATACTTCGCGTCTCAATATCTAGATAGGAATGTCAACATTTCCGGACATTTTTGAGAAAAATAACTTTTAGTGCAAGTACTGAACGACTAACACGACTGTTTCACTTGTCCCGATCGCGAGGCAAGTGAAACAGTTTTTTATGTGCGTACAGTTTTTTTTATATGCCAGTTATGAAGGCATCAAGAGTAATATTTTGTTAATTTTATAAATCTTCCTTATTTGCAAAGATACACCTTATATTGCTACTGTGATAGACCTAACATTTTAGTAAATTTAGTTGTTTTTTTTAGAAACAAATAAAGTATGTTTCACTTACCCAACTTGACCTTACCGTGCAACAAAAAGTTTTCTAATATTATTTTTTTTCAGTTTCGGCGCTCTCGTAGGCGCGGGGGCAGGCCTGGCGTTCCCCCCCACGGTGTATATAGTGACGTCATACTTTGTGCGCCTGCGCGGGCTCGCCAACGGGATCTGCATGTCTGGATCCGCTTTTGGGAGCATCATACTGCCGCCCGTGCTGAGATATCTTCTGGAAACTTATGGATACAAGTACGTAGACAGTAATTTTTTAGTCGGTCTACAGTTGACCGAATTAATTTGTCATGTTGTATTTTTTTCGATGATATATTTAGTACATTGTTGCAGAGGATAGAAAGTACGCGATTTTTGGACGAGTCTTATAGAGGGCCGTAACGTAGTTGAGGCCCTCTAGTGTACGAGTCCATAAATTGCACTTTCTACCGAGGCAGACATAGTGCTTTTCACAACTACTGAGAGGAAATAAAATGAAAATTCATATTCAAAACTCAAAATTTTAATTCATGTTAATGTGACATCACTGCCAATTTTACTATAGATAACTTTTTTAAATCTGGGCTCCTATTCTCGTGGCACTCGAGATTAATAAACTAACATGCGAGATGAAGATGTCAAATCCATGTAAAATTGTATTTGTTTCGCCATATCTCCCATGTAATTTCATCTCTAGTGGTTCGAGATTAGGGGCCAAGTTTGAATTACATTAAAAAAAAAGCAGTGACATAGTTTTTAGTCTGTGTATCTTTTAGCAAAAATACACCTAATATGGTAAACGACACAAAATGGTGTGTTCTGATTGGTCGATTTCAATTTTTCATTTTAAGGAGCTATGACACAAAACTTGATTGATTGATTTTCATTGGTTCTTAAAGTTGGACAACAATGTTCTCGATCAATCAGCAAACACGCCGGCAAAAACATTCTTGATCTGTTCTTATAAGTGACGTTTTGTGACCCCAAACAAGACCATCTATGGCCGTACTTCCGAGCAGTGTTGTAAAAACAAAAAACCGCCTTCAAAAATGCAAAAAATAACTTCTTTAAAATTGTAGGCACCTAATAGGTTAGTCCAACTGCTGTCGGCTTTTTGTTGAAAATGTTGTGGTCGCCGACTTCAGTTGGACTAACCTATTAGGTGCCTACAATTTTAAAGAAGTTATTTTTTGCATTTTTGAAGGCGGTTTTTTGTTTTTTAAAACATTTATTTTATTTTATACTTTTTAGTGATCATAATACGCTATTACGTTGTCCCACTTCTTAGTTGAAATGAAACTTTAAGTTATTTCAAGCGCGCCGCAAGCAACGCCGCGGGAAAGTCATAGTCATATTTCAATAACCTCCTTTTTTGAAGTCGGTTAACAAGTAAATATTCTTCGTTGTAGTCGCTCAACTATCTTAATCGAGATATCTTATCGCCACCCTTGAAATCGGTACCGTTAAGGAGTTCCGGTGGCCATCTGTGGTCTTCATCATCAGTTCCACTTCACCAAATGATACTTTCTGAATGCAAATGCTGAACTTGTTACTAAAAATACTAAAATCGCTATATGTTTGCCTACAATATTTGAGGAGTTCCCTCAATTCCTCACGGATCCTCTCATCAGATTCAGATTTGGTGACAATGGGACCACCTCGAAAGTATACTCTATCAAACCAAAAAAAATATTTTGAAATCGGTCGACAATTGACGGAGTAATCGGTGAACATACATAAAAAAAAAAAACATACAGTGGAACGTATAACCTCCTCCTTTTTTGAAGTCGGTTAAAAAGTATGATAACTTTAGTATCGTTGATCGATCGAGAATGCTTAGCGAGTCATTGATGGGTAGGATTCGTGACGAAGTAATGCGTCATAGGACTAAGGTGCGGTATACTTGCGAAACGCATAAAATGGTTGGTCCTAACGTATTGTTTGGTCTCGAATTTTTTCGCCTAACATCCTTTTAGGGTGAAATTACAGAATTTAATTAGCTACCTATTGTGTATAAAGTTAAGTAACCCGTTTCAATTGTACAGTAAGCATCAAAAGTGGTTAAGCAGAATAACATGCTCAAAATGATCTGGACACGACGTATTCTCTTGACAATAGAGTCGAGTGCAGATCATTTTGACCTCTTCGGTTGCGTAGCTACTTCTGCTGCTGACCGTAAAAACCGTTTTCGACCAAACGATTTGCTAGCTGATGATGACGATTATGATCATGATGGAAAAGTTGTTAAAAAAAAAAAAACAATTTCGAACAGGAGCAGGATTGGATTGGTTACAACTGTTACAAAGTTAATGCTATAAAGTTGAAATGTGTGATGGCATTTTTGACAGAAACTTATTAGGGTCATGTCGATTTTACCGATATAATATGCATTTTAATCTATATAATATACAGGGCGTCCCACGGCTATGCCACATGGAAGGAAAGTACCTTGAATATTGTAGATGGAACATTTTACTGAATGAAGACATTATTTGAATTTAAAAAACAATTTAAACTGCATTCATAGATATTTAAATAATTACATGGTTGAACCGGGAATCGACCCCGTTACATGAGAAAAATAATTAACCTGTAGCTTTATCATACCGATCGAAAGGCTTCATCATAAGGATTATTTTTTGCTAAATAACATAGTGTCAGAAATAAAAGGAAGACCATGAATTTCAACATTTTTAATACAAAATTAATCAATTTATCAAATGCTCAAAATGAGTCCCTTCCTGTTGAATACAAAGTCGCACTCTTTTGATTATTTCGCTCCCTGTCGATTTTTTGATCTTGTTGTGGTGGATATTTAGAATAATACTTTTAATCTTAGCCGTGTGACGCCCTGTATACTATGGGTATCCCTCGGAATCCCTAACAACGTTTGTCCGAATTTTCATTTGCCCTAAACTGGTTTCCAGTTGAGTCAGGGGACTTTTTAAGTTTTCCAATTATATCTACGGTTCGGTTAGGTTAGGGTTGTATTATAACAATAAAAAGTTTTAAAATTTAAGCGGAAATGGCTTTAGGGTAAGCGAAAATTCCGACAAAAGACCATATATCCATTGGGGAATCATATACTATCTATACTAATATTATACAGAGGTAAAGTTTGTGTCGTTGTTAGGGGTAATCTATGGATCTACTGAATCGATTTTGAAAATTCTTTTATCAATAGAAAGCCACCATATTTGTGAGTGTCATAGGCTATATATTGACCCAAAAAAAATCTTTATTGGTCAACGAAGTGGGCACGGGAACAGCTAGTTTTTACCCGACTGCCGAAGGAGGAGGGTAATGTGTTTATTAGCCTATATATGTGTTTGTCCCTTTGTGGCGCTCTATAAACTAAACGCGTGGACTGATTATGATGATTCTTACGTTAGTCGATTTGTCTTAACCTTGTGTGTGCCACAAAAGATTTAACAGAAATCAAAATTCAATATGGCTGCAACCAGAAGCCATTTTGTAAAAAAAAGTGTTAACGAACTATGACAAGTGGGGTATCATTGAGTTGGTATTTAAAAATGATCTTTAGGTTTCATTCATAATTTTTAATTTTGAATGATAATTTAGGATTTATAACGATTTAAAGTTGGTTAGCAACAGTCGGGTTTTTTAAAGCTTGCTTTTTATAAATGAAGTTATTTATAAACTTAATTTACAATCGTGAACCGAACTGTGTATACTTGTTAGCTTTCTCTATACCATAAAACATACATACACACATAAACTCGCGCCTTCTTATTAAAAATAAATACACCTTAAAAATACTAGCCTAAAATAATATAAAAAAAATACCTAATTTGTTTTTGCAGAGGAGCTGTGCTGATTCTTGGCGGAATAATGCTAAACGTGTGGGCCGCCGCGCTCCTCTTCCAACCGGTCGAGGAACACATGGTCAAGAAATACAAGGAGCCCGAGGAGGAGGAAGACAACCCGCAGGTAAGCGATCCTTGATGCTGTCCCTTTACTTATCTCTTATCTGATCTAATATTGTGATAGGAAAGTAGTCTTTATAAACCTTTGAACATGAGTGTTTTTTCTATCTAAGTATTCGGTCAGATAAGAGTTTGAGAAAGTAAAGAGACGATGTGGACGTTTCGAACCAAATTTTAACCAAGGAAGACGATTTTTTTAAATTTTGCATTTAAATTAGAACCCTATCTTTGAGATAGTTAAGTCCAATTTTAAATAACAAGATTAAATGGATGGATACGTCACAAGGCGTTCGAGGGAGGTAAGTACGGATATGGAATTAGGATTTACGGTCTAGAATTGAGATTCTGAGTTGATTCTTTTTAAGTAAAATGAAGTTACAACTACATAGTACAGATCGATACCTAATATTCCGTGTTTCTTGTTCATGTTCAATGCTATGGAAGAGGGCTTTGTATTCGATTTACAAAATCGATAGACAATAGTTATGATAATACAGGGTGAAATCTAAATCGTGATCACAATGATCAACTCTGTGTTCTACCCGGGGATATGAACAACTTTCACTATGGGACCAACTCTGAAATCAAGAAAAAAAAAACAGCTGCTTCATACATTTTGGTCGAGTAAGTATTGAACTTTTCTATGAAACAGCTGATTATTTTTTCGGGATTTCAGAGTTGGTTCCATAGTGAAAGTTGTTCATATTCGTGGGTACAACACAGAGGTGATCATTGTGATCACGACTTAGATTCCACCCTGTATATGCTTTGTAGATGCTTACGGATTTAACATTTTGCTTCTTAAAATAGGGAGCTACTTCGTTGAATCAGGTGCATATTTACCTGAACGTCATATCCTCGTCAGGTGGACCTCGGAAAGGCAGATTTTAGTGAGTGGGAATTTGAATCCACTGGTATGGAAATAAAGTCCAATTTAGCTCTTAAATGCTATTTACATATTTTATCCTTAAACCTATCGCCAAACAGCATTCGCATTGTTGTGTTCCGGTGTGGGGATAACACAACCGGTGCAATTACTAAAGCGCTAGCGCCGAACACAAAGAATTTCGGACATTGACTCATTACTTGTCTCTGTCACTCGCGCACTATGATTTTGCCGTCGCGTAGCGACATTGACCGGGGGCATCATGGATTGTAAACCTTTACCCTATCCTCGAAAGGCCCACCGTACTACAAACAGGGAGTTTTTTGTGAGTGGGACTTTGAATCTACCATCAAGGCAATAAAGTTCATTTACGTTTGTTTGATAATGCCATTTTCAGTTTTTGAGGATTGGAAAAAAAACCTTATTCCTATTGTAAGACAGTTCAAATTAAGTTGCCTTGATTATGTACATCCTATTGCACACTGGGCCTGACTAGGCTATAGTAATACGCACTACAGTAAAGGTCAATGTACGAAATTCTTCGTCGTCGCGCGCTTTTAGCATAGAGGCATTCCATCTCAGTCGTCCTCAGGGTTGGCAACGCATATGCGGTCTCAGGATTTCAAATATATTTGGGTTTGCCTTCTCCTTGGTATTAAAAAAAAACCATGGTACGAGTATTCTATGTATTTTTTTCCGCTGCGGTTTCGTGGTCAGCGTCGCTATTGCCTAACGCACTCGCAATCGCAATCGGCTTTAAAGTGGAACTATTGTTTTCATTTTGTATTAAAACTCGCCTTCGACTTTCAACATGAAAACTATTGCGATTGCGATTGCGTTTGGCAATAGCCCCCCTGTCCTTTAATATTTTGCGCTTTTTTATACTTTAATATTTCCGATGCAGAAAAATATTATAATTAAATATTTTTAGTATTATTTATTTTACACGTGTTTCTCCTGCGGCGAAAAAAGTTTTTTTTAAAGTGTTTTTGAAAATGAAACGAGCGTTAACGGGATCCATCGACATTAAAAGTAAGCAATCCATTTATTATCTATATGTATGTTCTATGTGTGTTTGTCTTTTGTGGGTTTTGTGTCGTTGCATGTTTATTTTTTTATGTTGATTGACCGAAAACTGTTGTCTTACTAGTAAAACGCTAGATGAGGTTGAAAAAAAAAACTCCCATTTTGTAGTAAGTCCTGTCCTTTTTTCTCGATTGCGTTATAAATGAAGAGTGAATAGGACAGAGCTTTCAAATTTTTGTACTGTATTTGAAACGGTGCGATTTCACAAGTGCGCTCACGAATGAATCGAATAGTTGAATGAAAATAAACATGACATCGTTTTTGGTCGGCAAAGTTCGTATTTATCTTGTTGTCTCCTCTCTCAATAGGGGTGTGTCCTGGGTAAAAAAGTAATAATTCTAATTAGTCCGTCAGTAAGATTATCAAAAAAGATTGAACACGTATTTTTTCTTTTGTCAATTAAACAATAAATTACGAAGATAAAGTATAGGTATAAGTCTTTATATATTTAAACTGAGCTTACCCTCTACACAATACAATTATCTTCTGACGCCAGGGTCTTACTCGCGTTGTACAAAGTTGCTGTTGTATAAAGACTTATACCTGTATTCTGACACTTTACATTTTAAACCTATTGACTAATAAGATAGGGTTGATAATTCAATGTACATTCAATGTAGTTCTAACTTTTTTGTATGTATTCGACTTGAGGTTACGGAAACAATGGAAGATAATAGTATTGTACATAAACAATGAGCTTTGTGTAGAGGATAGGCTCAGCTCAAATAATAAAGACTATACTGACCAACGTTACGAGGTGTAATGTAACATGTTAAGCTGGGTACTGACCAACGTTACGAGGTGTAATGTAACATGTTACACAGCGAGCATTCATGCAGTCAGTACGTAATTGCTCGCTGGTTTCCCCGTAACACTACGTACTGACTGCATGTTTGCTCGCTGTGTAACATGTTACATTACACCTCGTAACGTTGGTCAGTACCCAGCTTTAGACAGCGAGCATTCATGCAGTCAGTCCGTATGCTCGCTGGTTTCCCCGTAACACTACGTACTGACTGCATGAATGCTCGCTGTGTAACATGTTACATTACACCTCGTAACGTTGGTCAGTACCCAGTTTTAGACGAGCATATCACTCAAGATCAGTAGTAACGCGGTTTCCCACAGCAAATATGACATTAGTCTCGTTTATTCCATTCGTGCAAGCTCTTGTGAAATTACACATACCATACTGCCCTCTTTAGAGAAAAGGCCGTAAGTCTCATAGAAACGCGAATGTAATTAGTGACCTTATTTCTTAAGATGGAGGGTTAAATTTACTTTGACTTTGAAGTTGCACATGCGTCTTTTTTATTTAGGAAGGCAGCATATTGTCGTTAACGTTGATTGCAACCTGTCCAGGGCCTCTATTCATGGCGGTAAAAACCATATCGTCTGTGACCTGTTATGGTATTGTTTTTACCCGACTGCCGAGGAAGGAGGGTAATGTGTTTCACAGCCTATATATGTATGTTTGTTCCTTTGTGTCACTATAAAAACTAAACCCGTTGTCCGATTTTGATGATTCTTATGCCAATCGATTTGTCTTAATCTGGTGAGTGTCACTGAAGGTATGACAGTAATCAAAATTCAATATGGCGGCAATAAGACGCCATACTGTGCAAAAAAAAAAGTCGACCAAGTATGACAAGTGGGGTATCATTGAATAGGGATTTAAAAATCATTTTTAGGTTTCTTTCATCATTTTTCATTTTGAATGATCATTTAGGGTTTATAAAGATTTAAAGTTGGTTAGCAACAGTCGGGTTTTGAAAGCTTGCTTTTTGTTAATTATTAGCTTGGCCGCTATTACTGTCAAGAAAATAAGAGCTATCAAAACGTTGAAAATACGATAACGGGTCAAACACGATATGATTTTTACTGCCTAGAATAGAGGCTCAGGCTTGCTGACCTATTTATGGTTCAATTGATTTCTTGCTATACAGGGTGCTTTTTATCACCTCGTACGACCTACATTTAGGACACGTGTGTGAAAGTTATAACTAGATTTTTTTTAATTTAACAAATTTTGAGATAGGCCCTGCGTGGTTAATGAATTCATGTGCTATAGCTCCCGTTAGCTTTCCAAACTTCCGAAAAACCTTTGCATGATCTTTAAAAGTATTAAGTAGTGTTATAATTATTAATATTCAGTGATTTATCCAACCCTAAATATTGTCTAATTGTCCAATAGACATGTTTTGTTCTTAACGAAGTTTGGTTTGAACATATATAACACAAAAACTACACATTAAGCTGGGTACTGACCAACGTTACGAGGTGTAATGTAATATGTTACACAGCGAGCATTCATGCAGTCGGTACGTGGTATTACAGCGAAACCAGCGAGCAATTACGTACTGACTGCATGAATGCTCGCTGTGTAACATGTTACATTACACCTCGTAACGTTGGTCAGTACCCAGCTTTAGTTCGACAAGTTCAAGCGCGACTGTGTCTATTGACAGGGTAATAGTCAAAATATCTTTGTGTCTGCTACGTTTAAAATCGTTGGGCTTCGCTCAGTGACTAGCAACGCGATGCGCAGCGTCGAGCGGTGCGATGAGGTGGTAAGAATGTTTATGGAGAAGCGTAACGCTCTATAAACGCCATATGTTCGATTAACCCGCCGCCAAGCATCAGTGTTCGCATTGCTGTGTTCCGGTGTGGGGATAAGACAACCGGTGAAATTACTAGCATAGAGGCATTCCATCTTAGTCCTCAGGGTTGGCAACGCATTTGAAGTCTTAGGATTGCAGATTTGAGTTTATAGTCTTGAGATTTCCAAAGGCTATGGGGTCTCAAATCCCACTCATCAGGTGGCCTGAGCGCTCGCGTGCCTTCACCTTGCCATAAAAAAAAAAAACGAATTGTCGTTGTTCAGTTTGTACTTAATGACAGTAAAACCGCGCATCGCATTGCTGGTTCGTGAGCCAGATCTAATACTGATTTCTTCTTACATAGGATGTTCAAACCACACTTCTCTATTTCAAATTATGTGGTCTTTTATATGAATATACACTTACCGGCAAAAATACCCGCCCACCCGTCTTTTGTTCGTACAATTGGCAACAAGCCTAACTTTTTAAATTCAGACACTAACTTCAAAAATACTAAACGAATTTCGATGTACCTTTTAGTGTTTTGTTGCTAATTCACCTAGGTCTCAAATGGCCAACAATTTTATTTTTTTAACTGTCGTGGTTTTTTCCTAAGGAACCCAAAAGATCCATGAATTTAAAAGTTGTACAAAACACAATAATTTATTACGAACAGATAATTCATGCATCTTTTGGGTTCCTTAGGAAAGAACCACGACAATTTAAAAAATATATTTGTTGGTCATTTGGGACATAGATTTTTTTTTTTAATTATGGCTTTCACATCTTTTGCAATAGATGTATTTTTCCAACGTCTGAGTAGACTTCGGTCACGTCCAGAGAGTTGGGTTCAATAGTATTAACGATTTGTGGGAGGGTCGGACCGGGACCTAGGTCAATTAGCAACAAAACACTAAAAGGTACATCGAAATTCGTTCAGTATTATTGAAGTTACTCTCAGATTTAAGAAGTTAGGCTTGTTAGCATGTACGGAGAAAAGACGGGTGGGTGGATATTTTTGCCGGTGAGTGTATGCTGCCCTATTAATCCAAAGGGCAGACTCTCAGATAAAACTCCTGCAGCAATCGCAACCTTATTTCTACCACGAGAAGATTCAATCTGCTTTGACTATTGAATTTGAGATACCGCTCATTGGCTAAAGAGGGCAGTATGATGAACATACATCGGGGTTTTCGGTGCGTGAATGATTTAAGAAAGAGTAGTGATAAACAGATAGGTTAATCTGAGAAAATATATATTATGCCTAATGCATAACTACCTCTCTGAGAATGGTATAAAAACTATGATACAATTTTATTTTAACTCATGTAGTTCTTTAGCTTTACTACCAAGGCTATGAGATAATAATAAAAATAACTTTAATTAATTACCTGCAGTAAATTTAGTAGTTGACACGATTTTCAGAATAAACTATTAATATTTTTCATTGCATCATTTCATTTCATCTTTCTACGTCGGCTGTTGTAATAGGTGCATATAAATGTCATATATCAATCTTTACGCGTCCGATATCTGTGAACTATTTGCTTATAAATGAGTAGGGGCTTAACTGAAATGGTTGATAATGACTGACCATTTCATTTATAAAATACTTATTTATTCAAGATTATTTTTCAATTAATTATTCATTAGGTAGAACCTGCTAGAGTATATTCTGTTTTTTAAGTCAATACCTACTCATTGGCTAATGTCAAACATTCCCGCACCGAAAACCCCGGTGTATGATGATGAACCGGTGCTGAATGTGTTTGTTGACATGTTAGATTACTATAATGGCCGCGGGGGACCTGGCTTAACTGATGCGTGTATAAAAACAACGGTAACTCTGACACTGCTAACAACTAGGGTGTTCGGGAGCTAATGACTTATGACTTTTACGCTAGTGTGTTAGGTGTTGAGTAATTGAACACGACTAAGTACTATTTGCCTTTACTTTCTCAACCTCGTACCAGATCGAATAGTTGGATAGGAAAAGCACTCATGGTCCCTAAAGAATAAAGACTACTTTCCAATCTAACTATTCGATCAGATACGAGGTTGAGAAAGTAAACTGACGATTTACTATATACTTTTATCTACACCCATATCATACGTCCTCTATTATGCGTTCAAAACCCGTAGGCGTAGCCTTCTTTACAATTCCAATAGTAGTTTACGTGACGGTTGCGTATTGACAGGCACTAAAACATGAGTATGGTTTATGAAACGAGCCGCAAGGCGAGTTTCATAATAGATCACACGAGTGTTGTAATGCTGATTACGCAGAGTCTCGTACAATACTTTACCTACACACATATTATAAGTACTCTAAGATGGGTTCAGAAGCCGAAAGGCAAATGACCAGCATTACCTGTGGTAGTAGGTGACAGCGATGACAGCTGCTAATTTTGGAAGATGTTCCTAATTTGGATCTCATTACCTTACAATATTCGATAACGTAATTTCAAAATTACGTTGCAGCTGTCATCGCTGTCACCTACTAACACAGGTAATGCTGGTCATTTGCCTTTCGGCTTCTGAACCCATCTTAGAGTACTTATAATATGTGTGTAGATAAAGTATTGTACGAGACTCTGCGTAATTAGCATTACGCAACCGTCACGTAAACTACTATTGGAATTGTAAAGAAGGCTACAGGATTCGGATCATTTAATAATTAAAAACGTATTTGGTTTATTTTGTAAAAAAATGTATAACACAGATTTTGCCAAGGAACAAATAATCATTTTTTTTTCTTGAGTATCTTATAATTTTTAGAGGATTGTAATGAACAAAGAAGCTAAAATTCTGAACAAACTGAACTTTTTAGTCACTAACTTTTCTACTGAATTCAAGAGATTATGCTATGCGAGTTTTTTTGACAATTATATTTTTTAACTTAAGTGCTTGTTTAAAAAAACGGTTTCCGCAGCTTGCTTCTTTGTTACCCTGATTTTTAATGCTATAAAAATAAATGTAGTACTTTATATAAGCACTAATAAAATTGTTTCACCAACTCATCTAGCGCAAAAGTCATTAGTTTTGGAACAGCCTGCATTTGCTATAACCACTAACCAACTTATATGCGGACGGTAGTTTCATTTTCAAAACCACTAAATGGTATGCTAATGTGTTAAAAGAATTAATCGTAGTTAGGTGTTGGCAAATAATTCGATGTGAAAACTTAAACTTATGTACATGTGGGACCCACCTAAGGTCCAAAGTCAATCTGACATTCTACAACAATAAGGTTGAGTCTCCTATAAGTTACAAATGACTTGGCATCTCTAATGACATTGACGACTTCAAGCATATTTTTTTAATGGGTCACAAATTAACGTTCGTGACTTAGAACGTCTCTAATTACAAATGGATCCATAATTAGACGAACCAGTTTGGCAGGTGGGTGAGGACCAAAAAGTTGGACCATACTTAAGCTTAGCCATATAAACAACGAAGTTGTTTTTTTTTTATCTACATCCATATCATAACTTCCCTACAATATGTTCAGAAGCGATAAGCAAATCGCCTATATTAAGAAACCGGTATCTGTGGTTGCATCTTAATGTTTACATTAAAGTATAGTGCATCGTAATGTTAACATTAAAGTGGCGGTACCTACACATTAAAGTATCGGTAATACTGTACCACTAACTTTAAAAAGCAAGCCATATCTGTACATTATAAATAAAGTTTGTTTTTTATTATTTGTTTTTTTATTATTATTCTTTTTTTTTAAGCTACAAACAATTTAACAGTAACACTAACTTATTAAAATTTCAGGCCATATCAGAACATATTATAGAAAACTTATGATATGCATTTAGATAAAGTTATGTATGCGGCTATACATAATTAGGCATTAAAATACTCGTGTGATCATGATCATATTATGAAACTCGCCTTCGGCTCGTTTCATAAAACCACACTCGTGCTTTAAAGCCTCTTATTATGCACCAGCCACATAAACTACTATTGTGTCACAACGGAAAAGTTTCATAGAAAATTTTATTGAGTGAGTTAGCATGCCCAACTTATTGGTCCTTTCCTTACCCAGATAGCGTTGCCAGATAGGTACTTACATACATTAAATCACGCCTGTTTCCCAGAGGGGTAGGCAGAGCCCACTTATATCTAAGTATATGTATGAAATTTAATGGTGATGAGGAATTTTCGACGTTTTTGTATCGACCCGACCTATGCCTATGGTCAGGCGAGGCTATTCCTTGAGGGAGGGGTAAATGCGTATATTTTTTAAAGGAATACTACATTTTTTTCCTCGTATGGCTCACCCTACTACAAACAGGGAGTCTTTTGTCAGTGGGACTTTGAATCTATCGTCAAGGCAATAAAGTACAATTACGATAATGCCATTTTCAGTTAATGAACATAGGAAAATAAACCTTATTCTTATTGCAACACAGTTCAAATTAAATTGCCTTGATTATGTACATCCTATTCCACTCTGGGCCTTACGAGGTTAAATAATTATTGCGCGCTTTTATAGTAGTTTAAACTTTTGAACGCCAAGCAGCGAAGTAATACGTGTGTGAAGCTTCACGGCAATTGCCGTGATGGACGTGATTTGCTGACTTTGGCGCTCAAAAGTTAAGTTTCTAAATACCTATCTATAAAAAGGTAAAGCTGGTAATTTGCCTTTCGGCTTCTGAACCCATCTTAGAGTACTTATAATATGCTTGTAGATAAAGTATTGTACGAGACTCTGCGTAATTAGCATTACGCAACCGTCACGTAAACTACTATTATTTAACTTGCAATGTATGTATGTAGGTATGTACGGGTCAAATCTTGCAATTTAAATTTGACCCGCTTCCCGGGGACCAATTGAGCTGAAATTTGGTATACCTACGTAACTTCGATAACATTACAATAATATGGCCTTTTGACCTTTTAACTCCGGTATTGTAATATGGAAACAAACGGAATTGATTTTAAATCGGTGCGTAGTATTACTAGTATTTCGAAGTTATCTGTGGAGTTGCCTGAGGCCCTACTTTGAAAATCGAAGTTCGAAGTTACATTACCTCCATCTCTGTCACTCGTCCTTCGAGACTAAATCGAGAGAAAGGGATGGAGCTAACGTAACTTCGAACTTCGATTTTCAAAGTAGGGCCTCTGGTTTAGTTTCAAGTTCCAACACATAGATGACAGAAGTGCTAGGTTCTTTTACTTTTAAATGTGTATTTTTCTAATTGATCCCCATTTGCGATACTAGTATCGGAATTTCGATATTGCGACACTATACCGAATTTTAATTCCGGTATTGGAAATAGTTCAAAATTGTATGCCCTGCGTAATTCCGAGATTCCGTAATTGAGGTACTGGAAATCGTCCGATACTGCATGCCCTCATGTAGACCTAGGGTGGCCATAGGAACTCTTAAATTACAAATGATAAACCCGCCGTTTTAGGGCTCGTTTGAATCCTCTTGACGAGTAGTTAATAATTGTGCAAAAAAAGTACAGTCGGTAACAAAATTTTGTCCCGAAAATGTAATTCTTTACAGAAACTTATTTAAAAATATCTATGAAAACATTTCCTATGTCGCATAATTTGTGCATTTTGAGTTATCGAACAGATTTGTCTAACTATGGATTGCATTATAGAATTCGACCCTAGCCTCAAATCCTTAGCTGTTTGCCACGCAACTTGCAACATCCTGTACAATTTTTACACGACTGCCCCAAAGAAGGAGTGTAATGTTTTCAGGGTTCATGTTTGTATGTATGTATGTGAGTTTCTTTATTCCACTATAACTTCTAAATCCCTTGACCGATTTAGATGTGTGAGGTATCGTTAGAATCCTTACGTCATCCCAGGTGACGTAGGATACCTAAACTGTTAAAATTGAAATACCAACAATGGCAAAACGACAATTATTAACATATGTAGGTATATCGACGACAGTATAAAAAATGCAGTCGGGTTTTTAAAGCTTGCTTTTCATAGAGCTATTACCTGACTGCGTCAGAGGGTTGTTAAATAGGACAAACCTAATTGACCTAGGAAAACTATTCAGCTGTTGTCTGATCGACTAAAAGTATGTGTATGTTTAGCCAATGCTTTATTTTATGACCTAGAAGGGGAACCTATCACAAGCTCAAATTTTCGTCCCAAACTGATGCATTTGTCCAAAAATACGGAATATGCATGGATTTAATAAATCGCATTTCTCAACAAAATATGAAAATACCGTAAAAGAGATCACCAAAAGTGATATTAAAATTAAAAACGGTCAAGAAATACGGATGATACAAACATTTTAAAATGCTAATTAGACGGAGAGATCCGAAGTGCACCGGTGACGTCATCGTGCAGTACGGCCATATAAACTCCACGTAAAATTCTGATCTGCTAGAAAGAGATAGGAACAAATATTTGTTGGCTTATATCTTGGTTATTGTTATAGCTATTCAAAAAATGTTTTTCTCACCTGTTTGTGACATGAATCAGCTTTTATTGAAGCTGTAAAAAAAAACATGCATATTCCCTATTCGTGAGGTAGTAATGCATTTTTTCTATCCATTAACGCGTGGGGTAAGTTAAATCATGCTTTGTCTTTATTGTCATTGTGACATTTGTATTTTGACAGATAAGGACAAAGCATGGTTTAGCTTTCCCCACGGTTATTCCACGTTTATAAGTAAGGGCGTAAGACTTCACCGAGTTTCTGGACAAATGCGCTCGGTGCGGTCTTAACTTCTCAATATATTTATAGAGATATACTTATCTAACGTATAGGTTAGGTTAGGTTTGTATTATTACCAGGGTTCGTAAAATGCGAGCAAATTTCATTGAAGTGCTAGGGTTGTCACTTATATAATCGATTAAATTAAATAGATATGTGTTTATATTCATGAAGGCACTGGTTATCATTATGGTAATAAATTGCGCCTATCAGTGTTCATGGTTTATATATAATGTTACACTAAACCTTATTAGAATTGATAAGTAGGTACAGTGTCTATAGATTTAACAGTATTATCTTGTCATGATAATGATTGTCAATCTGGTTATACGTTCTTGCGAAAATTATTACTTACTATCCCAAATGTAAAATTGGGAATTATTTGGTTTGAGATTGTAAATATAATAAAAAATATACCAGCCAGTAAACTGAGTTTCGGATTGTGTTCAAATTATTTTTATTTATTATTATTTTTGTTCATAAATTTAGAACCATCGCCAACCCTACCTGGTTATCATACGTCATTTCAATGGATTTTGCTCGCATTTCACGATCCCTGATTATTACAATCCTACAAATTCTGCACTTCTGACTTATGAGAATTCGGACAAATGTAACAGTTTTGAACGAAATTCGATCTTATAATAGGTAACCTCAGTGGTTAGCCTCGTGTGGTTGCCGAGTTAGAATAGTGCCACTCCATGTCTTCCCGTGGATGTCGTAAGAGACGGCTAAAGGAATAAAGGCTTGTAGTACTGTTAGGCGATGGGCTTGCAACCTGCCACTAATACGCTGGTAAACATCTTAGCCTAATTGTGCAAATTGTGGTTATAGAATTATCAACAAGTTTTTAGAGATGTTTGTAATTCTTTAGCTCTGCCTACCCCACTCTGGGAACGAAGGCGTGAGATTATGTATGTATGTAATAGGTAACCGTTAGAAAGGTATCTATATTTTTTGTCTGTCTTAATTTTGAAATTATTTCTCGTTCGGAATAGCTTGTGATAGTAACGGTAGTGGCCACGACTTTGGGCGTACAGCGTTTAAGCCAGCGGCAAGCAGGAAAAACAAATGAATTTGTTTTTTATAAGCTCCTGTGATATTCGTGTTTGTTATTATGTGACAGTTATATTGGGAGCAATTATATATGTTTAAAAAAAGGGTGGCTAAATAATAGGAAAAACAAAAAATGTCGTTTAAGATAAAAAAAAAACAAATTAAGCCATCAGTTGGCACAGTTGAAAATATGTCGCGGCTTCTAGTAATTTTGTAGTTATATTAGAGTATGGAACCTTCGGTGCGCGAGACAGACTCTCAACTATATATTTTTTCAAATTTTATATTACGGCACAAGTGACGGATGTCTTATTCTTAGCATGTAACAAATCTCCGCGCGGCCACAAAACCGTTTATGTTGGTCAATATGTTGGTAAAAGAACAGATTTAATTAAAGAATTAAGTGTGGCGTTATCTACGAAAAGGGACCTTATTGTCGATGGCGCTTCCGCCATTATTAAAAATGCACCGATATCAATACAACGTCGCGTGACGCAGCGCGGCGTAAGCGCCATCGACAATAAGGTCCCTTTTCATAGACCACAAATAATATACTTGATTTTTCTAGTCACTGATCAGTAAATACTCAAATCGGTTTTGCAAATGAGGCGGTTTTGTTACAACCTGTATTTTGTTATACCAAGGTCTATACTCGTTCTGCAACTGACTTTCTGAATACCTTTGTAGAACTATAATTTTGTATGTGCTTTAATACTAACAAATAATTTTGTAAAGGAATGAGACGGGTTCATAGAATAGAAATAGCTTTTATTAGCTTAATGTAATAATATAAATTAATTAGATTAAGGGCCTGTTCCACAATCGACGAATTAAAGTTGGCTCTCTCCTTGTCTATTTTCAAGTGTAAGAAAGAGAAAGCGCTAAATGTACCTGTCAAATATGCTATACTTGTCGATTGTGGAACTTAGTGTTATACGGGGTGACCCAGAGATAATGGCTTTTATGCTAGGTGATGACACGGTTGAAAAAAGTAGGTTATGCTGTTTTTAAATTACAGACTATCTGGCCATTCAATGTTTTTTTCTTACTCTTGTATATTAAGACGTTCCTTTCTTTAGAATATCTGCTACCAGTCTTTATAGTAAAATAATTTAAGGATAATATGCAAGTTATTATTTTTAAATTACGAACTCATTTGCTTATCTGTTAAGAGGTTAAGAGGTTAAGAGGTGAAACTGAAAACGTCCATAAAAAATGTGATAACGTTTCTCTCTCATTAAACTAAGTCCGATTTTTACAATTTTTGAATATGTTCTAGATATTATGAAAAACCAGGTCTGTACGTTTTCATTTCCAAAAAATATTGCCTTCGAAAGGAAAATTAATGTAAAAAAACTGAAAATTACAAAGCTTGTTGTTCATAATAACTACAACATATTTAAAAGTCGTCGAATTCGACCTCGTAAGGCCCACGTCAAATTTCGTTAGTTCGAAAAATAATCTTATATCAGTCAACTAAAGTCAAAAGTCACTTTGACAAATGTCTACATTTAGGACGTTGGGCCGTTCGAGGATAAGGTAGGTAAGGGAGGGAGAAACGTGATCGCCCTACTGATGTGCCAAAGGAAACTTTCCAAAATTGCGGGAAATTTCATGAAGGAAAATTTCGGAAACTTCTCACAATTTTGTATAGGGATTGAAACTTTCCGTTTCTTAAATTTAAATTTCCTATATTTCTAGTGAAACTTTCCAGAAATTTCTCAGAACTTTTCCAAATTTTTGGAAACTTTCCGCCACTTGCACATCAGTAAATCGCCCGCAGCTTTTGTATGGATTTTTTTTGACAGCTACGCGATTTAAGCGTCAGTTTACAATCCTTTTACCATTTCTTAACCTCCTAAGACCCACCATACAACGAAATTTGCCAAAGGAAAATTAACCTATCATAATTGCAATAAAGTCAATTTTCTATTTCAATGGTCAGTCATAAAAACAAGGGAAATTCTACTTTATCTCCTTTGCAATAGATCTTTATTGCAATGGCCGTATTATGTACATTTTTTTGTACGCGGGGTCTTACGAGGTTAATAAATTAATAAATCAAGTTTTTAATTGGTAATGCGCGCAATTTATTTATAACCGTAGTTTTTTTACCTCCTTTTAATACTTATTAAATGGTCTGTCATTTTGAGACCAAGAAAAAACTCCGCTTGGTATTTTTGTAACGCTTTAACTAAAAAAGTAAAAAGTAATTTTTAAAGGTCAATTAAAAAAAAAACACCTAGATCTGTTCAGTTTCACCAAACGTATCAACCGCTAGCGTAAAAGTCATTAATTTTCTTTGAAACAACGTGTATTTATATTAGGGTTGGCAAGGTAGTGTTTCCCTCTCGCTCACGTATATTTAACAACCACAATACTGACAAGTATTTTTTTATTACAGGAAGACATAATTATAGAAGAGGAGAAAGAAATGGAATCTTTCCGATTGACGCCAACCACCAAACTAGAAAATGGCCATCCAGAAGGAAAGATCATCAAAGAAAACTCAGAGAAAAATCTATCTTCTATCCGCGTACATAGCAACCAAAACTCCTCGAACAACCTCAAACCGACCTTGTCCAAACGAAAGCTAAGCTACACTAAGCCTATTACTAAAACGAATTACAGCTCAGTGTCTATGGCGCAGGACAATTCGGAAGTTAAAAAGTTAGGCTCACAAGAAGCGTTTGGACGTAGATTAAGTACTGCGGGCCCGAAAAGAAACGTATCTACTTCCAGCTTCGCATACGTACATACTCCATTCCATGGCTCGACTCTTTCCACGTTCGATCAACCAAACGAATTCGCTTCCCAATTCTCTCTAAAATCAGTCACCAACAGCGTAACCGATGTAGCATACTACTGCTTCTGTTGCAAGAAGAACGTCGACAGCGAACCTAACAAATTCTTCGATATAACTCTCCTATCAGATCCCACGTATTTGATTATATTGTTGTCAAGTAGCACGGTCGCAATTTCGTGTACAAACTTCATAATTTTGCTCCCGTCCCATGCAGAGAACATTGGCTTCGATAAGGCGAGAGGCGCGTACCTACTTAGCACTGTGTCAGCGTTGGATTTGGTGGGCCGCATAGGTGGTTCAGCGCTTTGCGATTTAGACTTCATGCCTAAAACTTTTTACTTCGTCGGCGGCCTGTTCTTCTCAGGTATTACTCTAGGTATTTTACCGTTTGTGGAAACGTACACGTCTATAAGCATAGTATGCGCGTTGTTTGGTTTAGCTTCTGGTGTCAATAATGCAACGACAACTTTAGTGATGGCGGAAATCTTAGGCGTTGATCGACTTATGTCTACTTACGGCATTAGTCTTTTTGTCAACGGCTTGCTACAGTTGGTAGGACCGCCTATCTGTGGTTTATGGTTCGAACATGATCAGAATTTCACCCTCATGTTTATTACTTTTGGCATTATTTATATAGCGGGCTCAGCGCTCTGGCTGCTAATGCCATTGGTTAGAAAGAAGAAGCGAAGCCATTCTTAGTATCTCGTGATTCTTTTAGGACGTTTACTTAAACGAAAGTGGAATTCTACGATTTTTCGCTCTGGTAGTTAACTTGTTCGATTCAAAATATGGTTCTCTATTGCACTCTCTCTCTGGCAAAACAAATATACTGATAGATGCCAGAGGTGTGACAGGGATAAGCAGAGTACTATAAAAACGCTGGTTTTACCGTATTTAATTTTGTGTACATTGACGTATTGAGAGGTGTGGCGCCATCTTGAATTAGGAAAACAATATAGCATAATGGACTTATTAATTAGATAGTGTGAGCAGGACAGACTTATGGGATTATTAGCAAGCCATTACAAATAATCTAATGTAAATTATTTACGCTAATAATGTCGAGAATAATGGAACGAGAATTGACGAGCGAATTTATTTTTTGAGTAAAACTTTACGAGATGAATTTTATTTTAAGAACGACTTTAAATGTAGTTGGAGTATATTGAGTATAAAGGAAAGTTCTAGTATCTGTACTCAGGTTGGGATAGTTGGCAAAGTTCCGATTAGAATTTAAAAAGTCATGGCGAGAGGTTATGGGCCCTAGTCTCTACGTGGGTTGGTGTGATTTGAGGAAGTGTCAAACAGGATTTGAAAAAAATCAACGCCAATTTTAAAATACAAGAATTTATTTCCTCTCTATGACCTTAGTATTAAGTTTAAAAAAAAGTTACCCTGTACGAGGCTTCCGGTAGCAAAGTTTTTTATTATAAATAATATTGAAAATTATTTTTACTTACAGTAATTGTTATTACTTACATTGTACAAGATTTTAATTAGGTATTTTTATTTTAGTGAGTAACTCGTACATAATTGAGTGTTTTCTTAATAATGACCTTTTTATTACAAATATGTTTATTATTAATAAAAGTGCATAAGAAGTTACAAAATATATTACAACGATGCTGCCGTTCATAAAAGTGACATATTTATGTACAAAATTGTAAGTAATTTTTATCTAAAAAATATAAAGTTGTCCTTCATAATAACGAATTAATATTTAAATTTCATACATACAGTATTCATGCAAAAAATCAGTCTATTTAAATCTTGTACAGAACGATATTATGTACAGTGCAATATTTTAAAACAACCATCGGATTTAAACTCATACGTGAATCAAATATACTTTATTCCAAATCTTTTAAAGAGCCACTGTAATCCATCTACAATTATATACTACGTAGAAATACTACTTTGTCTGTGCGGTTGTATCCACCAATCAGGTGCTTGGTACTCGGGCTGTGATTGGCTGTTATAATTTGACAGTTAACAACGCCATCTCTTGAGCATGATCAAGGTATTTTTTATAGACAACTTTTCTATGTAGTGTTTATTTTATACAGTTTGCAGATACATTTGTTGCTTAGATTTGACTTTTTCACAAACAAAATGTGTCCTATTTTAATCTAAAGTTACCGTATCTATCTTCTGTTTAAATATTGGGGACGGGCTTTAGAAAACTTCGTCGCTTACTTCTTGATTTTTCCAGCCAGTCATACTTGCTTGTCAGTACTTATAAACTGTGGGTTCAGGCGTGTCTCGACTTTGGTTGTATTTCATTGCAGCTGTACAAGATCGTGTCGGTCCTATTGTCACTTTTTTCCAATTTGCAATGTATTTGTGTGCATAATTATTGAAAATCATTAATTTTATATCGCTGACACCGTAAAATTCTTTGAACTTCTTAAATATCTAACTTGTAGATAAAACGATTAGGTGAGGTGTAAATATAACGGTTTCATCGAAAAAATACTTTATGACTTACGATAATTATGATATAAACATTGTATGGCAGACAATGTAAACGTCGTAGGTACCTATATCCGAATTATGCCTACGAGCGCGCGATTTAAGGTTATGATTCTAGCACAAAAATTACAGACGAAGTGAACGACGAGGTTACTAAGAATATGACACCAGTTGACGTTGCTCTATGTGGCTGTTATCATACTTTTCCTTAGCTATATACATTTTATATTTTACACTTGAATGAATTTATTACTTTATATTTTATAAGCAATTTTCAATATATTTTTTGTACCAATAATGACGCAAAAGTTTTTAGTCTGACTATACTTATTTTGCACAAATCATTGATCGATCTATAAACAAACAAGTTTGAACCTAAACATAATGACTTAAGTTGGATATTAAAACAACTCAAAAAGTAAGATTTAATTTCAAAGAGTGTGAGATTTGCCGATGGGTCATATGTAGGGTTGCCAACTATTTCTTGGGCAAATATAGTATTTTCTAGCCCACGGTATAAAAAATATAGTACGCAGAAAAAATAAATAGTACTTTGAAGAAAAACTTTTTAAAAAGTGTGTAAATTTATTCATTACATATAATGCACAATATTTACTACATTCTGCCTCCTATTGGAGCAACTATCTGAGCTGAAAAAAGCCTATTTCTCCACTCCAACTACATTGGTGCTTAAAATCAGGTTGAAATGGCCAATCCAAACCGCATATGTTTATAGGACAGAAATATAGTATTTTTGCGTACTATAAATTTCTTCAACAGTATATAGTACACAGAGTCAAAATATAGCACAATACTATACACCGTGCCCGGGACGTACCCGCAGGATTTTAACCATCGATTCTAGACCCTATTTGGAGTATACAATGTGGTATAACATGTAGTCCAATATCGCATAATTTCCGAGATTTTCATTATTTAAAAAACAATTCCATACATACACATAATCTCACGCCTTCGTTCCCAGAGTGGGGTAGGCAGAGCTACAGAATTACAAACATCTCTAAAAACTTGTTGATAATTCTATAACCACAATTTGCACAATTAGGCTAAGATGTTTACCAGCGTATTAGTGACAGGTTGCAAGCCCATCGCCTAACAGTACTACAAGCCTTTATTCCCTTAGTCGTCTCTTACGACATCCACGGGAAGACATGGAGTGGCACTATTCTAACTCGGCAACCACACGAGGTTCGAAGCGGTGGAAAAACAATTCCATAGTTAATTTAATTTGTACTCTGTCACCTTAACTTAAGGATTATTTACTAAGAAATTGATTAAATTAATTTATGTTGTACGTTGATGATATTGCTACTTACAACGTGAATCTTTCTTACGGCCAAACGCTATATTCAAACCGCGGATAGATAAGCCTTACTACGGGTTAAAATTTGACATTTGCCCATACAAAATGTGTCAAATTTCAATCCGAAGTAAGCCTATCTATCCGCGGTTTGAATATTGGGTTCCGACATTAGTAAATAATGCTTTAGGTTAAGGTGACGGAGTTCAAATTAAATTAACTATGGAATTGTTTTTTAAATAATAAAAATCTCGGAAATTATGCGATATTGCACTACATGTTATACCACATTATATACTCCAAATAGGGTCTAGAATCGATGGTTAAAATCCTTCAGGTACGTCCCGGGCACGGTGTAAATTATAGTACGGTTGGCAACCCTAGTCACATGTTAATGTGACTGTCATTCTTTACTCTTCCATATTTTAATATTATTCGATGACTGACTATAATTCTATATTTGTAACAAAACGACGATCGACCCACAAAATTTTCATTTCCTGCCAATATTGATTTTTATAGTTCTTTTTTGTTATATTTTTTTCAAAGCCTACTGTCAACGTTCTGGTTATTTTAAAATGGTAACCATAGCTCACTTTAATTTACTCGGTTAATTGCAATTTCATAGGTTAGTTCTTGTTTTAATCACAAACGTAAAGATCTATGAAAAGGGACCTAATTGTCGATGGCGCTTCCGCCATTCTTAAAGATGCTCCGAAATAAATACAACGCCGCGTGACGCAGTGCGGCGCAAGCGCCATCGACAATAAGGTCCCTTTACATAGATGATACCACAAATAATAATACTATATTTAAGACTGCACCGAACAAACGCCGACCGACCAATTGCGCCGTCATTCCTATTGTTGTGTTTTCTAATAAATTAAACTATTGGTCTTCAAATCGAAGAGTTATTTGTTGTTCAAATAAATACACGATGTATAGGGTTAAGGTATGACATAATTATAATTAACCTATGAGTGACTACATAAAGGGTAAAAGATTATTAAACTATGTCATATATGCCATAATTTATGTATTCATTTGTCCATCATAAAACCACTGAGATTTCAAACAATAGTTTATTACAACAGGCCGGAATTTTCGTGGCACTTTTGAGCTGTCATAGGGACTTTTCGTTTATCGACTTCTGCGGGCCGATTATGGTCCTGTTTATCGACGTAGATAAGCGTGGATAAAACATCTGTCACTTTCTGACCAGTATGTAAGTGCGAGGGTGCCGGAAGCTTTATCCACCGCGATATAGGCGACCATAATACAGGCCCTGATATACATATTTTATCGATACATTATAAAACACAACATATTAAAGAAGTTTAGAAGTAGAAGTAAACAACAGGCGATCTGATCGCTAAAGAGCTATCTCTTTCCGATAACTTTTGAGTAGTTGAAAATGTGAAAGGGAGATTTGCAATGAACACGATCGATAGCAATTCTTGTTGCAATTTCTTTCGAAATATGTTAAGGCATAAGAAATCAAAAATTATTTACAAGAATCAATAAAATATTATTATTTTAATTTCTACAAAAAGTTGGTATCCTATGTCTCGAAGAGATCGGTCATTGGCGATAAGACTGCCTGGTGTTTACTTCTACTCGTAATCATATTTTAAATATTGTATTCTGTATTTATCGATATACATAATGTATATCGGAAGTCGATAAACGAGAAGTCCCTATGAAAGCTCAAAAGTGCTACGAAAATTCCGGCCTCTGTTTATTATTATACTGGACGCCGAGAGTCTTAATTAAAACAAGACATTTTAGTTAGAATCACCATTTTAACATCAACCTTTAGATTGGCTTTGAAAAAGGTATAGGCGTATATTTTTATATTTTTAATACATATTGTTTATAGAATATTTCCTTGTGATTTTATATTTTTGTATTGAATCATATTTTTTCTACCATTCCCTGTTTTTTAGATTAAGTAATACCTAAAAAGCGATTCCTTCCTGTATATTATATATGAGTGGTCGTGTGGTAATCAATTATCCACTTTAAACTATCATCCATTATTGCAAAATATCAAATTATGTTGAGATTAAATTATTTAAATATAAATCACAGCAACAAACACGTAAATAATATAAAGGCTCGGCAAAAAAATGGGTTAGGAAAGAAAGAGGACGCTGTTTGGAGTGAAATTGGTAACATGATCGAATTTTAATCAAGAAATTCGGTACCTATCCTAAGCCGTATTTTTTTAAAAATCGACACGAATAGCAATACTTGTACAGTGGCAACATTTATGCGTTTTGAGTTGTCGAATCGATCCATCTAGTAATGGATTTTAGTTTATTGTGCGCGACTATTTTGCAAACATTTAGCAAATTTAGCTATGCAATGAATTTTCCTATTGATAATTATTATAATGTTATTCATTATACTTCTTAAAATGTTAATCATTAATTGATCAGAAATATATAAATTTAATATCGTTATTATTTGCTTTGTAAATTATATGGTATTTGAATTTAAATTTGTATATTTCTGGCCGGTACCCATGTTAGATTAAATTGTGTTTTGTACATAATAAATGATGTATTTTTGAATTTGTTTTATTTTTTATCTGTTTCACATTAATTTGTGGATTGTTCCCGAACAATAATATTAAACGGATGAGAGATTTGCAATGAACACAATCGATAGCAATTCTTGTTGCAATTTATTTAGAAATATGTTTAATAGGTTTAGAAATCCAAAAATTATTTACAAGGAACAACAAAATATTATTATTTTAATTTTACAAAAAGTTGGTATCGAAAGGCCTTTGTTCTACGTCTGCCTAAAACGCATTATGCCCTGTTGCTGCATAAACCTAAAACGCGTTTAGAATAAAACGCGAAGTTCACTATGCTTAAATCTCTGTTGTACTAAAACGCATTATGACTAACTCTGTTTGGGCTAAAACGCATTAGGACTAAAACGCGTTTTGACTAAATCGAGTTTAAGACTGAAACGCGTTTTGACTAAATCACGATTATAGAAATATTAGAATATATATTTTCAATTTTCACCATATAAGCCTTCTGAAGCAAAATCAATCAAAATGTAATAATTGCATTATATTATCTTATCTTATCTTACAGACGGGCCCTTTCGGATACACTTCGACCCTTTAGGATCTTTTGTGCAATTACCCTCTTACACACTCAGCTGTTCGAATGTGCAGGTTTCCTCACGATGTTCTTCTTTCACCGTAAGAGCATCGGGTAATGCATTTAAGTTAGAAAATCTCATTGGTGCATGGTGACCGAATAATTGCATTACTGAAGTTTAGGCAAAACGCGACTTAGTCAAATAGCGGAGTAGGTACATTACCGAAATAGACATTATACTCAATAGATCAACAGCGAAATAGACGAATTAACCATGTAGCCTAAATGCTACCATAGAATGAAGTTTAGGCAAAATGCGACAAAGGCATAATGCGTTCTAGGCACACGTAGAACAAAGGCGCTTCATATTTTTTTGCATACCAACGTTTTCGACCAAACAATATTATGGATTTAGCTTTTTAGTAATTAAAATTTTAGAAAAACAATTTTAGACCAAAAGTGCTTTAGAACAAAAAATATGTATGCGAAAAAATCTTTATGCTAAAAAAGAAGTATTCAATATTATAGGAAACATTTTCGACCAAAAAATTTTAACACATAAAATAAGGTCAATAGAAGTTTTTATTTTGTGGCCGAAATTGAATAGTCATAGTTATCTGTAGGCAATAGGAAAAACGGAAGTTTTTCTAATTATGTGGCCACCACTGTATATACCTGTGTAGATGAAAACCCCCGATATAATGGTGACCTCTATTTTCAGAGGTGGTATTTCTTAAACGGCCCAACCGATTTTCATGAAACTTAGCTAAAAACCATCCGGATTTAACTAGCTTTCTTAAAAAAAACGCGTACGAATTAATTAATCTGTTAGGGAGATACGATGTTACAGACAGAGATACGGTCTCTATTGTACGCGGTAAAACTATATTGCTTCTGGCATGTTGTCGTATTGTCAACGTTACGGTAGCTCTTATTTAGGCTTGATTTCCTCCTACGCTGACATCGGTCGCGGACGTCGGTCGCGTAAAGAAAAGTCCCGCAGTGCGAAACCGATCGCTGTACGGAACAGTTTCTGCTCGCCTGCGCTGCGCACGTGCGTGCAGCCAACCGGTCAGCTCTGCAGTGAGCGCGTGCATAGTGGTGTATAGCGCGTCAGCGCACCGACGGACGCGGCGCTGACGAGCGAGACCGACGCTCGCCATCAGCGGCGCGTAGCAATAAATCTGCCGCGGACGTCAGTGTCGCTGTGCGGTGTCTCATAGAACATGGTGTATTCGTACGCTCGACCGACGTCAGCGACCGACATCAGCGTAGGAGGAAATCAAGTCTTACTTGACAGTAATGGCGGCCGCGTTAACGCTCAGGTTCACTTCGCCATATTCCCATCTCATCGACATTCTCATCTCGGCCACATTCCCAAGTCGTCCACTTTCCCATTTCGTCCACATTCCCATTTCGTTCACATTTCCATCTCGTCCACATTCCCATCTCGACTACATTCTTATCTCGTCCACATTCCCATTTCGTTCACATTCCCAACAATTAGTGAACAACCGAGTGATGTAATTGATATCGAACAGCCCTACAGTCCTAAGTTTGGTTGTAGACGAGTTAGGAATGAGGACGAGTTGGGAATGTGGACTAATTAGGAATGCGGACGAGTTGGGAATATGGACGAGACAGGAAGTGATAGTTTGGGATTGGTATGAGTACGAGTTGGGAATGTTTTCGAGATGAGAATGTGGACGAAGTGGGAATAAGAATACCATAGCACGTCAAGAGCAATGTCCTTTGACCCATGAGAATAGAGGCCCTGATAACTCTTTTTTTTTGCTGGCGTTAAAGGAATAGGCACGAGTTGAAGCTGGCTTTATTCCATTTAGTCAAACTAGGCAGTCCTGAAATTCAACGACGCGTGGCGTAACAATAGCGATCAAAAACAAATGGCATTTATTCGCAACACTTTAAGTTTGAAACTTTCTACATTTTTTTTTATATTTTTACATAAGGAGCAATTTTGTGGGACTATCAACTAAGCATTCTCAAGGACAATCGTATGTGTCTCATATATGGTACATACCCCAATCGTATCGATTGCACCCTTCGGGTAACTACGGTTCTCGCTAGATGGCGTAGCGCAGCAATGTATGGAAAGTTCATGAGTTGTCCGCCTCTCGACGGCAGATGGCGTGCGTCAACGTGCCAGAAAGTTACAAATGTTCTAGAAGCCGGAATTTAATTGCGAACGGAAGCATTTCCGGCCCCCTTCGGATTCTAGGGGATTTGTAAAACCAGTAACAACAGTCTTCGTTCCGTTGCGTAAGGGATTTGTCATGTACAGTTAACATTAAAAGTAGATATGTTATGGATCAAATGATATATCGGCCATTTTTCATAATGAAGAATTATACATAATGCCCATTAGCTTTTGGGCAGAGTAATACAAACATATTTACATTTTTCATAATGACCTGGCACTATGAAAAATGCCCAATATGAGAGGGCAATTTCACCATCGATTTATGGGGTTTTATTTCCCCTATGGTTAAGAAGATATCCATTGTTAAAGCAATATGTCGACGGGTCCCTGCTACGCGGGGCCCCTACTTCTGGGCGGTATGCCCTTCGGGCGTATATAAAAACTAACCTAACCTACCTTAGCTATCAAATTGCCCATTTGTCACGTAGCAAAATAATAATGACCAGGCAATATGATAAATAATGAAGTTTAGATAGTAATTCATCACTTTGCGATAGAGCTGGACATTATTAATAATGCCCGGGCATTATCAATAATCGACCTGATTCTAGAGTGGCCTCTAAACTTCCTAATTTTATTTAGGTGTCGCTAAAACACTTCGCTATTCCATGAGAAGCTGTCATAATCAAATGACAGCTCTAATTTGAATCTGACGCTTCTTATTTTAGGCGGTCCTATTCAATATTGTATTGAAATGCTGGAATAGCACTTGTTAAATCTGCCGTCTAAATTAAGTCAAAAATTAGACAATTTAGTTTTAGGCTATTTAAGCGAGGTGCACGTAGAATCGGGTCCAATGCCCGCATTAATCACTTGGTCCATGACAGATACACACTTTTGTACAGTCGATTATCAAGTCTATTCCATTAAAATAAGGTGCACAAATGGATACATGTCCTTGTAGTCTACCTTACCTTCTCGCTTAACAGCCACATGGGGCTCCGCTCTACATACCGTCATTGCTTTGAAAAAAAAACCTCGTATCTCATATTTCGTGACGTACGATTTTAAACTTAATCGTGAAGAGAATTAAGTTCAAACTCATACATCTCGAAATATCAGATAAGAGTTTTTTCCAAAGTAACGATATTCTACCGTGTAAAATCATATTGCTATTGACATGTTATTGTTTTGTCAATGTTGTGATAGCTCTTATTTACTTGACAATAAGGGCGATTGAGTTAAAAACAATACGATAACAAATCAAGAGCTATATGGTGTCACAGAAAAGAACAGCGCTCCTGAACAATGTCAAACAGCGGGCCTATATAGTGTGGTTGCGTTTATAGTGTGACAAAATGTGTAAAAAGCATCCGTCACTCTCGTACTTATATAAGTGGTAGAAAATGACGGATGTTTTATCCATATTTTGTTACGGGATAAACGCAGCCGTATCAGGCCTCCAGGGGCCTATTTTATAAAGCTACAAATTACAATTTACAGGTTACAAGTTTTCATTTGACACAACCTCGACCAATGACGGCCAGCCATTTGACCAGTGTTGCCTGTTTAGACCTGTAAAATTGTAACTTGTAGCTTTATAAAACGTGACCCAGAGGCCTGTTTCACGAAGCAACAAGTTACAAATTACAAGCGGAAGTCTCTTTCTAACTGAGTTAGAAAGTGAGTTCCGCTTGTAAATTGTAACTTGTAGCTTCGTGAAACGGGCCACAGGTGGTCAAAGATGCTAATGCGAAAAAGTACTAAGGTACGTTCCTAGTTATGACGTTAGCTATATTTTATATGTATATCATATAAGTCAAATGCAATAGAACCGCGCTTGCTTTGTAACAGACAGTCGCCATCAGATATATTGTAGCGGGCGAGGTACTCAAATATTTCGGAGCAGCATTACTTTTCAATAAATTCGTTACACTAGTTATGGTCAATAACACCAGAACATGCAATTTGTCATAAATATAAGAGCAGCGACTTTTCAATAAATTCGGAACATATAACGAGGTAAAAATATCAGAAAGCACAGAACGTCAAAGGTATCTACGTACTCAGGGTGATCATAAAGATCGGAACATTTATGGAAAATATACTTTAAGTCTGTATCACACAGTTTAAATTCGTTACTATAATTATTATGCATGTCGATCTTTGGCATGACGTAGGTATTTATGTTTTGTTTGGAATGCATAATAATTATAGTAACGAATTTAAACTGTGTGATACAGACTTACTTAAGGTATATTTTCCATAAATGTTCCGATCTTTATGATCACCCTGAGTGCGTAGATACCTTTGACGTTCTGTGCTTTCTGATATTTTTACCTCGTTATATGTTCCGAATTTATTGAAAAGTCGCTGCTCTTATATTTATGACAAATTGCATGTTCTGGTGTTATTGACCATAACTAGTGTAACGAATTTATTGAAAAGTAATGCTGCTCCGAAATATTTGAGTACCTCGCCCGCTACAATATATCTGATGGCGACTGTACCTGTATAATTTGTATTAAATTGATTTAATAAAATCCAGTGTAAAGATTTATTTTAAAAGCCCACTGTCACGTCGACTGATTGTGTTTTGTCTCCACAAACTTAATAAAAATGGACCACCACCACAATCGGCTGATAATGACTGCATTCTGCAGGGGCCTGATCTTTACTCTAAACTGATGACCCTGCGACGAAACAGCTATGTTTCTACTGGGCAGAGTAACAAAGCCGGTGGAATGACTAGCATAGAGGCAACCATCTCTGTCCCTCAGGGTTGGCAACACATTACAGTCTTGAGATAGCAAATATCCATGCGCCCAGAGTCCACTTACTAAAGCGCGGGCGCCGACGACGAAGAATTTCGTACATTGACCTTTACTGTAGGGCGCCGTATTACTATAGGGAAAAGGTTTACAATCCATTTTGTTCGCGGTCAATGGCGCTGCGCGAGCGCGATGGCAATATCACTGTGCGCAAGTGACAGAAACAAGAAATGGTGAGTCAATGTACGAAATTCTTCGTGTTTGGCGTTTGCGCTTTACCAATTGTCCTATAAGCTCGTTTATCATATCTACGCTTTAACAAAAAAACGGTCAAGTGCGAGTCGGACTCGCGCACCGAGGGTTCCTTACCGCTGCACAGTAGTTAGTATTTATTTCGATTTGAATACGATTTCGAATCAGCGCGAGCCGAACTTACACATGTACATTTTTTGTATTATTTGGTTTTTTCATGGTTCATACTATAATCGTACCAAATTTGACGCTTGTATATTTCACAGTTTTTACAGGTGTCCTTCGGAATCCCTAACAAAATTTGTCCTAACACATCGTTTTACCGAATTTTCATTTGCCCTAAACTGGTTTTCAGATGAGTCAGGTAACTTTTTAAGTTTTCCAATTATATCTGCGGTTAGTTTAGGTTAGGGTTGTATTATAAAAACACAAAAAAAAATACGGAAATGGCTTTAGGATAAACGAAAATTCGGACAAACGATGCATTAGGACAAATGACGATAAGGGATTCCATAGGGGAACCGTTTTTACGATATTATTTATGACTTCCTTTTTTTTAAATTTGTTATTAAATCAACCGTAATAACACATATTCTGAAAAAAAAACCTCTTATCTATTACGGTTCAAAAGGTACAGCTCCTTAAAGTTATGACGGACGGACGGACAGCGTATGCGTATTGATAGGGACTGTGGGAGTCCCTTAAAAACTACCCTAACAACTCACCGCCATAGAGGTCAAGTGCGCCACCACATCCCCGTGAGCTCCACCCCCTCCCACTTCAGGTGCCCCTTCACCTCCTCCTTCGCGTACGGAACCCTAAATATGTCTTATCTGATTTCATATTTCTCTTTACAGTTGGAGCCTTTTGTCGAAGAGGAGCAGTGCGACGTAGAATCCGCAGAGAACCCCAAGCTCCTGAACTCCGAAGACATCCCAGCAGACCACATCACCAACGGTCTACCTCCTGTCTTCAAGAACCCATCCCACGTGACCCTGGACGAGCGCGAACACTTCAACAGATCAGCGAGCGCCGCTTTATTTAACAAGAACCAAGAATACGAGCGCTATAGAAAGATATCCGCGCCAGTTAATTCAAAACATGGTTTGCAGCATATACCTAGTAAAGTGTCTAATTTGCCTAGCAATCCATCTCTGTTAGAATCTGTGCCTGAAGGCAAAGCCAGCAGGGTAAACTCAACAGAAGCTTTTAGCAAAAAACTGACAGTCCCCAAAACACCAAAACGTAGTCCGTCTACTTCAAGTTTTCAATACATGTCCACACCTTTCCATGGTTCAACGTTGTCCGCTTTCGAGAAGCCCAGCGAATTCGCCAGTCAATTCAGCCTCAAATCTGTCACAGAAAGTTTAGCACCTATAACTTACTTTTGTTGCTGCAAAAGGAAACCTAAAGATGACCTGAAAAAGGAACCGAACAAGTATTTCGACATACAGCTGTTGAAAGATCCAATTTACTTAGTGATATTGTTTTCTAATTGCACATCAGCTATTTCGTATACGAATTTTATTATTTTAGTACCTTCGTACGCGGAAGAATGTGGGTTTGATAAGCAGTTAGGAGCGTATTTGTTGTCAATTATATCGGCTTTAGATTTAGTTGGTAGAATTGGGGGTTCAGCTATATCTGATGTAGTATCAACTCCTAAACGATACTTCTTCATTTTTGGCTTGTTATTATCGGGGATAAGTCTGGCAGCGTTACCTTTATTCTCAACGTATGGAGCTATAAGCTTTTTCTGTTCTGTGTTTGGCCTCGCGTCTGGTATCAACACGGGTGTCACCGCTTTGGTTATGACAGAGATGCTAGGAACAGAACGGCTTATGTCCTCATATGGTATTAGTTTGTTCATGAACGGTATACTTCAGTTGATTGGTCCGCCGATTTGCGGGATTTGGGCCGAGTATATGCAATCTTATAAGTCCTTGTTTGTTACTCTTGGGTTTATTTTAGTGGGGGGAGGGTGTTTATGGGGGTTCGTACCGCTTATACACAGGAGAAGAAGGCAGAAAGAGAAAGAGATAAAAGCGTAAGTTTGTGTTCGTTCTGCTACCTGTTTTTAAAAGAGGTATCGCTAGCTGAAATCGAAGTCTATACCTTTAGTATAATTAGGGCAAAAAGTACAATATCAAAATGTCGATTTGAAACTTTTGCCTTTTCGTCCGAGTTAGGAATAATATAATAATAATGAATTTTCAACAATCATGATTCGCTACAATTTTCGAGAACCACATTCATATCTTGAAGCGGCCGAGGAATTACCATCATTTGCTAAAAACGTTTCACAAACAAAAAATTTGCAAAATGATTTTCTTCCGAAACTGTAAATATTTCAGGATTTTTATAAAACTAACCTGACCAAACATATACAGAATGTTCTACAGAATGGTCCTGAAATAAATCCTGAAATATTTACAAATTCGGAAAAAATGTGTTTTGTAAAATGATATTTTTGTGAAATGCAAGTGATTGGATACCGCTGCCGAGAGCTTTCGTAACGCAAACGTTTCGTAACGTCTAGGAAACGAAAACGAAGAAAGCAAGAGATGTTTCTTTAGAATGAATAATCATTCAAGATCTACGTCAGCAATGTAAGGAAAAATTTAACGTTTTGCGAAAAAGGACAGGGCTTTTAGTAAGTAACTTAACACATCGATATTTGCAAAGCCTTGATGTGGATGCGTCATGTGAAACTTATTGCCCACTTGTGGGAAATCGAATTTAACTAGCTAAGAGTAACAAAAACTATAGGTTTAGGCAAGAGGGAGTCCATGATTTTAAACAATGCTCGGGTTCATGCCTTTGTGAAGGTTGAAAACTGATTTAAAAGCAAAAAATATTGGTAGAAATTATTTGCCATCGAATTTTTAGCGCTAGTTAACTTAGCTTACGCTACCAACGATACTACCGGCGTACTGTCTACAGACGGACTAAGGACGCACTCATTTAGAAAACTCTGAAGCTCCTGTGATAACGTAACTCCGAACTTCCATTATCAAAGTAGTAACAGAATTCGCGTTGTTGTGCCGGCTTGGAGGTAATTCGACCGGTTAATTACTAGCATAGAGGCATTCCATCTTAGTCCTCAGGGTTGGCAACGCATTTGCGTTAGGGCCTGTGTAATAAATAAAAATGTATCACAGTAAGCTCTAGGAGAACGCGACGTTAGTCTTTCTTTTTAATATTATTAATGCCGAAGGTTGTTTGTTTCTTCTCTATTCACGTTTCAATACGTCAACTGAACAATATGAAATTAGGTACACAAATAGTTAAGTTAGGTAACGGATAGACGGCACTTTTTATTCCGAATTATCCAACAGATCCTAAGAGAATAGAAATAAAATACTGTTCGGACGGAGTTATGGGTAAAAGCGTAGTATAAATAGAAAAGTATTTCGTCTTCATATTGCCGCTCGGGCGCTAGGGTTGTCGATGCGCGGCGCTCGATACTTAGCATGCAACCAAACGCGGCCACGGCGCGGCCCCGACTGAACCGGCTTGGTGCCTCCTGTTGAGTTTGCTCCTTTGAGGCATGCACACACGCAAGCCGCACGATATACCTTCGATTTAAGACATCTGTTTATACTGTGGCATAAGTTAGTGGTACTATATACGCGAGTATACTGGATTCTTCCCTGATATAATGTATTTCTAGCATTAAGATACTTTTAATATAATATATGAAAGGGATAGAAGCTTTAGATCTACATCTCGATAGGATTAGGTAGCAAACACGACCAGATCGATTTGCGACTACATAGCTTTAACCTAGATCGCTATACGACCAGATCGCTTATGTCTGTTTTATCAATGTCGACGGTGCCCCGCATGGCGGGGCTCCTATTCCTGGGCAATTTGCCCTTCGGGCATTTGAAGTTACCTAACGAACCTAACCTGAATAAGGCAAACGGAATAGTTATTTTGTAACTCGGACTTTTTGAGATGTAGCAAAGTGATCTGGTCGTTTTGCGATCTAGGCACAAAGCGATTTATTTATTTAATTACCTAGTACGGTTACAAACCACTTATACTAATTAATAAATGAATCAATTTAAAGTAACCAATTATAATACATTCATGTCAAATATAAAAGAAAAAAAAGATATCAGTCAGACAACAGGCAATTCTAACATACAGTCAACAACAAAGGTATATAATATTTTAAAAAAAAACACATCTATTCGTTAACTTCACGAAACCTTAACAATGCACACATAACTATCCTCCACTCATCAACGAAAACGTTGCAGCGTTGGTTTTTCCCCAACAGTTTGTTTAAGGCGGTGAGGAGCGATGTAGTCAGAGGGCTCAGACAAGATGCACTACGCTAACTAACGTTTCTATTCGATTCGTTTTTAAACCAATCGCGTCACTGGAAGATGACGTGATACGAAAAGTCACTTGGTCTACCAGTGACGCGATTGGTTTAAAAACGAATCGAATAGAAACGCTAGTTAGCGAAATGCATCTTGGCAGGGCCCTCAGATCGAGATGTCGCAAAGCGTTTTGGTCGTATTTGCTCCCTGGCACCAACGAGATGCGGGCCTAAAGCTTCTATACCATATGAAACTGTTACACAAACATTAATACTTAATGCATTGTAAATGAAACGCTTATTACGTCAATTGGAGAGACCAGTGCTATTTAAAAAACTAAATACAATTTGAAACATGCCTTATTATCTACTATAGGTGGATAGTGATTCCATTATATAGTATTATTTTATCGTAATAGCTTAAGGATTTTATAAGTCTAAGCCCTTTTCAATTGGTTGCATATTTATTTTGTCTTTGGTCATTCATTTTTTTATTCTAATTTTAATTAATAGCTTTCACTCCTGTGTTGCCAATGTCTTGTTATCTAAAGACAATTGCCCCATGGACTTATTAGAGAAATAAGCCCATGCAGATCTCACGCGACGACAATAGGGGTGTGGCCTGGGTAAAAAAATATTATTCTAATTAAGTAGTCCGTCAGTAATATTATCAAAAAATATTGAACACGTATTTTTTGCTTTATCAAATCAATCAAAATTGACAAATATAACGCGCATCCAAGTTCGGGAGTGGGTTCGTGACGTCACAACGTGGTATAAAGTGTGCCACGTCGTGACGTCACGCGAAACTTCAACGTACTTTTACTTCGTCATTTTTTGTTTAATTGACAAAAGAAAAAATATGTGTTCAATATTTTTTGATAATGTATCTATTGTTCGGTTAAATAGTAATTTCTCTTGAGGACTTGTCAGGAGCACGGGTTATTTCCACGCGCTTCTGTGAAGTCTGATCATTCGTTTAACCTACATGGTAACACTCAGATCCTTAAAAAATAGAAAACAATAGAAACAAATTCTCTGCAGTTTTTCAAATTAGTTACATTTTAAGATTGGGAATTCCCAATACACACAGGAGTATTACCTGCGGGTATTTGCTAAGTATTTACCTCGTAAGTTAATCTGTGTTAGAAACACAGTAAAATAGGTAAGTAAATAATAAAACAACAAAAACCCCCTTTTTGCGTTCTCTAGCGTTTTTTTTTCAGCTTTACGTCTAACAACAATAAAAACAAACGATTGAAAAGTGCTCAGAGTGACTAAAAACTTTTTTCAAATCGATTTTTTTTACATTAAGTGCCTGTGTACTTAGTACCCAAGTTCCTAAGTAAGTTCATTTGTCTATAATAATAATAATGTTGCAATCATTTTGAAAAACTTTAGCAAAAAATTAGCAAACGCTTTAGCCGCTAACAGATACTTAAAGGAATACCGTTACAGTTTTTACAATAATTCGATATACCAACCCAACCCAACTACCCGAAAAGAATTACGTTTATTGGTGTTTTTTTGAGCGTTGCCCATAATTTCCGAAACACATATTTTATTGGTTGCAGAATTTCCATTCCCATTTTTTACCGATCTTTATTTTTTCCAATCACATATTTTGCTATCCGAATTTCTCCCGAGGCCAAAAAAGGAAGGTAGGTGTAGGTTATGTTACTTTTGCAGCAGGCTCAAAGGGCCAAACCGCGGAGAAATACCGCGCGGCACTATGAAATTCATTTCTGGAATGGTAAAAATGCGTCAGGGATAAACGAGCCAGTGAAAAAACACGACTGAAAAATTAAGGTCGGGAAAAAATGGGAATAGAAATTCTGCTACTTACCAATAAAATTTGATTTTCGTGAATTATGTGCCACACTCCTTTTTTATCGCTATTGAACCTATTCGATAATCGCTATCGAAACAGAAAATAATTTAAAAAATATATTTGGTCTTGTATTATCGGGTTTCACGTTTTGTCTTTAGCTTGAATGTTAACTGGCAACGTTAAATTAATCCTAATGACATTAACAATAATATTAACCGACTTAGCTTGCATTTAGTTTAGCAATTTATTAATTTAGGCAAGTACAGTTTTATCATTAAATTTACAATTGTTTTTAGAGTATTTGGGAGTTATTTTTAAATTTAGTTAAATAGCCAATCAGATAAAAAATGGCGGTGTTGCTGACCAATATGATTAAGTTGGTAATAGCGCCATCTAGTGAATTTGTTCCGAGTTAAGGGCGTTCATTCCGTATGATTATGAAAAGATGGCAATGTCTGAAATATCTGTCAAACTACAACTTATTGTATAATTTTTTAATATTTATTGTAGGTTTTATGGCGGAGCTTGCAAAACGGCCACTAGGTCTTCGCCTTTTTAAATGGAAATTACAAGTTAAATATGGTTATAGCTTGGAAAAAATGGCTTGACGTAATGGCAGGCGGAAGTCAAATATTCCTATGTGGCAAGTGGCAACTCATATTGCGATATTTTTGGGTAAAAGTCGGATCATGTTGCCAATTTCATTGCGAAGAGCGCATTTTTAAACGCCTTTATTTTAGGCGTTATTGCCAGCTTGACAGCATCATACGCAATCAACGATTTTAATTGATAGATTGTTTATATTATGAACTATTTTATAATAATGTATGTCTTTGTGCTACGTTTATTTTGTGATGTTTAATGTAATTTTATAGTAGAATTACTCTTTTCGTACGACGTTAAGGGTCAAATTATATAAATAATTATCAATAATTGTACCTAATCATACCATTTTATTGTAAGTCATTTATAATTATATACAATGTATGTGGTGAAAAGATCAAGAATGTTCAATATACATTGATACTTGAGGCGTAATTAGTAATTATTATTTTGTTGTAAACGCATATCTTGAAAGTGGGTTACACCTTGCTTCGGTTTTTTAACATTAGTATAATAACGATCGAAATGGCACTCATTTTTTAAAATTCCAAATTTTGACTTCGTTAACCTTTTCGACGCCAACGACCCATATATCAGCACCGCAGGTTCAACGCCAACGACTGATATATCAGTCATGGTTGAAAGTGGAAAATAAATCTGATTGTCTATGAGGTAAAGTTGACATTAGCTCTGGTGTTGAGCTGTCAATGGAGTGTGAGTGACAACTTTTTATTTGACGAAGCGTTGAAAAGGTTAATGGCGAAAACGTGTGAAAAATAAAGGTCACTTATTTCTAATCTTTGCAGTTTGTATGTCCTCATCCCACGTCCGTAGCTTTTTTTTATGTCACAGGGTTTTGTGTTTGAAGTTCTTGATCATTCATCAATTATTATTTGTATCAAATAACCTTTTTTATTATAATTTTATAATTCTAATGTGTAACTCGTTTACCTCTGAAGTGTAAGATTGATACATAAATGTGTAAAATATACTATTTTTATTGCGATGTGTTTTTTTATTTATAAACGGGTGGCGAAATGTTATACTTTTCGGTAAGTAGTTCTTGGGTATGTCCTGTGTTCTTTTTCTAAGATGTCTGAATGATCGTAAATACATTATTTTTAGCAGTTCAGAACGAAAGGAAATATGTACAAAGATAATACGCTCAAATAGATAGGTACCTTACGTTCTAAGCTATAACGTTCAAGTTGTAATGGCAACGACAAAAATCAACACGTCGCGGTCGGAGCTCACCCAAGTAGACAGCCGGCGAGGAGTGTGGCAAAGGCCACTACTGTTTATTGTCAAGCTATTAGAACTTAAACCTTATAGCTTAAAAGGGAAGGTAGCTATTTAAGCGGGTTTTCTTTTTACACATTTCCTTTCGTTCTGAACTGATAAAGATATGCTCTTCATGACCATTCAGACATTAGAAAAATTAGAACTATACACAGGAGTATTTAGTTTTTATTTCACTGTGTAACGAGATCAGCTTCATCTAATGACAAGATATAAACCTCAAGGCGTAGCCGATCGAATAGTCGTTTCTTTTCAATAACTGCTACACATTTAGTGAGAGTTTTTGAGGAAAGTAAAGGTGTAATGCTTCTTTTTAACTCACAATCAGCTTGAGTGGTCTCTGGTTGAGTATAATAATAACATTACTAGGGTAGGGTGATATCAAACCAACTGATCGACGTCGATCAATCTTGATCGATTAATATCGCAAGTTCGATCGTTCAATATTGCAAGGTCAATCGACGATCGGTATGACGGCATCCTAACATAACCTAAAAAAAATAACAAGGTAGGAAAACCAAGAAGGTATAAATGAAACAATTGCATATATTTTAACATATATTTATCCGTAATGTAAACTGATCACAAACAGATATGTATAAACGTATTATGTAGAATCACATACACTTATAAACTATATGGGTAAGTAAATAAAAATCTAATAATAAATACCAATTCGTCAGATCTATCTATTAAGTCTATAATTTTGGATTTTGCTTAATATGAGAGCCGTGCGGTCATCAACCTCAAAAGTGGATATTTTCACACTACAACCACGCGTGCTACCAACGACGGGCAGTCTTAAAGTTTCAATTCGGGTAATTTTTTAGCTGTCAAGGGTAGAACTTTTGCTTGGCACAGCGTAGAAAAGGTTAACATGTGACCTTGTAATTCAAGGTCAAAGTCACAAACGTAAAAGTTTAACACGTGACCTTAAAATTTAAGGTCACAAACTTAGCGAAAACAGTTTGGAGTTTAATTTGCCCGATTAATTATTTTTTGTATTTGCTTCTTTGTCTTGCTTATTTGTATTGCTTCATCCTTAACCTTATCTGACCTCGACTAGAGCTAAAAAGCAAAGCCATGTTTTTTTTAAAAATGTCGGTACAGTCAGCTGAATAAGTGACCTTTTATGAAAAATATCGCTAAATTTGACACTTCGAATTCAGACGCACGCACCGTGTCATGTGTGTGTTAATGTTGATCAGAATTATTGTTTACAAGTACTGTTTTCACTAAATATTAATATTACAGACATAAAATAAATGTTTAAAAAAACAAAAAAACCGCCTTCAAAAAGCAAAAAATAACTTCTTTAAAATGGTAGGTAAATAGGTCAGTCCAACTGAAGTCTGCTTTTGGTTAAAATATTGTTGGACGCCGACTTCAGTTGGACTGACCTATTTACCTACCATTTTAAAGAAGTTATTTTTTGCTTTTTGAAGGCGGTTTTTTTGTTTTTTTAAACATTTATTTTATTTTATACTTTTTAGTGATCCTATTTATGCTGTTACGTAGCTCCACTTCTAAATACTAATAAGAAACTTGAACATTTCAAGCTCGCCGCAGACAACGCCGCGGGAATGTCATAGTCATATTTAAACCTAAATGTGCTTCGTCATAGTCGCTCAACTTCCTTTATCGAAATATCTTATCGCCACCCTTGAAATAGGTACCGTTAAGGAGTTCCGGTGGCCATCTGTGGTCTTCATCATCAGTTCCACTTCACCATATAGTACTTTTCAAAAGCAAATGCATGAGTTACAGTGAAAAATACCAAAATCGCTATAGGTCTGCCTATAATATTTGAGGAGTTCTCTTGATTTCTCCATGATCCCATCATCAGATCCTGACGTGGTGACAATGGGACCAACTAGAAAGTATATCTATTCGAACAACGAAAAAATTTTTCAAATCGGTCCAGTGGTCTTCGAGTAATCGGGGAACATACATAAAAAAAAAAAAAAAAAAAAAAAAAAAAAAAAAAAAAACATCCCGACGAATTGAGAACCTCCTCCTTTTTTTGAAGTCGGTTAAAAAGTGACGATAGTTCCCAGTCTCTGATTTAAATATAAAAAGTGCAAGGGATAGTTTCATGTGAACTACCTAAAAACGTTATCGTTAAGGCGAAAATAGATTGACCGCACGGTACTCTTCTACAAATATAATAAGCTTAGAAATATATATACTATATCACAATAACAAATTGCTTACATAATTAGAAAATGGTCGGTGAACTCTGATTTTAAGAGCCACTATACAAAACTTCATAAATACAAAACTGTACTGGTACTTATATCGAATTATAACCCTTGACGCAAACAACATTCTAACCTCGAAATGAACCTTTTTTTGGCTAAAACACCTATTTTACACAAAATAAAGCAATCACAGACAATACCTTGGCCAAGTGATGTCCAAAATGTTTATTCAGTTTACTTTATTAACGATAAAAGAGCTGTTATAGCGAAAAAAGGTTCATTTTGAGGTTAGAAAGTTGTTTACTATATAAGACAAGTAACAATGAACAGACCTTAAGTTTAACGGCCGCGTTTATATGGCCTACTTGTTACATGACGTCACAGTGCATATCGGATCTCTCTGTCTAATCGTTGTCTAATTATCAGTTTAAAATGATTGTATCATCCGTATTTCTTGGCCGATTTTAATTTTAATTTCACTTTTAACAATCTATTTTACGGTAATTTCATATTTTTTTGAGAAATGCGATTTAAAAAATCCATGCATATATTGGGATCTCTTTTTAAAGTCGTTTATCTTTCATTTATTTTGACGTATTTTGACTGTTTCTTTTAAATAAGAGCTCACCCGACCATTATAGCGCCTCAGCACAGGGAAAAAGGAAATATTACAATATAATAATCAATCGGGAGAACCATATTGCCTCTGACATGCTGTCGTAATGTCTCTACATACCTTCACGCCTTTATTCCCAGATTGGAGTAGGTAGAGCTACAGAATTACCTACAGCTCTAAAAACTTTTTGTTAATTCTGTAACCACATTTTGCACAACCAGGCTAAGGCTGCGGCTCCACTGAGGCGGAGACGAGCGGAGCGGAGTGGAGCGATGCCAATATTAACCAATAGAAGGCGCATGCGGCCACGTCGAGCGAGCCTTGCGCAGGTTAGTTTAGATTCTATTGGATAATATTGGCACAGCTCCGCTCCACTCCGATCACCTCCGCCTCTGTGGAGCCGCAGCCTAAGTGCAGTGTTCACCAACAATTAAACGGATGGTTAGCGGTTTGACGGTTGACAAATGTATTGACTAACAGCTGATTAAGACTTAACCGTCTGTTTTATTGGTTGGTGAACTCGGCCCTGAGCCGTTTAGTTTACCAGCGTATTAGTGACAGGTTGCAAGCCCATCGCCTAACAATACTACAAGCCTTTATTCCCTTACGACATCCACGGGAAGACATGGAATGTGACTATTCCTACCTCTAATTTACTTGAAACAATGCAATAACATGTCAAATGCAATGTTTTTGCGGAGTACCATAGAGGCCTAGTTCATTCTATTAAGCTGAATAAAAAATATGGACGTGGTTGCAGACGGAAGTACAAATGGCAACATCACATATCGTCCGTTTACTTTCATAACCTCGTATCTGATTGAATAGATAGGAAAAGCACTCATGTTCCATAACGAATAAAGACTACTTTCCTATCTAACTATTCGATCAAATACGAGGCTGAGTTAAGGGACGATATTAGGCTTAACAAATACACACTGTTCTATAATGAATAGTTCAAATTGATTGAGTACGTACCGTGTCTTTATATTAAATCGTGGATATAAACGTTTAAGATGCACCAATAGGATCCGTGTAGATGTGTCCGTAGGGTATTAAAAAAACCAAGTCAATTTAATTTGAACTGTATTGCAATGGGAATAAAGATCATTTTCCTTTTTTCATAAATTGAAAATGGCATTTTTGAACAAACGTAATTAAACTTTATTGCCTAGATGGAAGATTCAAAGTCGCACTGACAAAAAACTCCCTGTTTGTAGTACGGTGGGCCTGACAAGGTTTATATTGTTTCTCCACAATTTTTATTGGTGCGTCTACAAGTGTACCAGGAGACCAAACCAATTTTTTTTTTATGGTTTTACTATATTTATCGCCTAGCGGTATATACCTACCTGGCAAATATTCACACTGACCCAATAGGCCGAGTAATATATGAGCTACAAGCACAGATAAGACGGACTTGACTATAGTCTGTGTCAATTGAAATTGGCAAAGATGTAAACAAAACCAAACGAACCAATTTATCATTATTAGACATACGAATCCAGGGGCAAAATTTTATGACAGGTAGGGAGTTCCTATATCGATAAACTCAATTATCGGTGCTTTGTTATTGTATGTATGTATTAATTGTATGTACGGTCACGAGCGTTAATTTGGGACCCATTTCAAGAAAAATATGCTTGAAGTCGTCAATGTCATTAGAGATGTCAAATCATTTGTAACTTTTAGGAAACTCAACCTTATTGTTGTAGAATGTCAGATTGACTTTGGACCTAAGGTGGGTACCAAATTTAATCTCGTGACTGTACCTGCAAAATAAAATAAATATCAAGGGACGATCTCACACAAATTGACCTAGTCCCAAACTAAGCTCTAGGCTTGTACTATGGGTACTAGACAACGATATAAATACTTATATAGAGAAATATATACTTAAATACATAGAAAACCTCCACGACTCAGGAGCAAATACTCGTGCTCATCACACAAATATCTGCCCTTACCGGGATTTGAACCCAGGACCGCTAGCTTCGTAGGCAGGGTCACTACCAACTAGGCTAGCACGTCGTCACGTGTAAGTTTTGCTCTGAAGATGAGTATGAAGTTCAAACAGCATTTAAAAAAAATCCTCTGTTACCTCTACAGAAATTGAAAAGCTATTTTTCACAACACTGCTCGGAAATATGGCCATAGATGGTCTTGTTTGGGGTCACAAAACGTCACTTATAAGGACAGACCAAGAATGTTTTCGTCGGCGTGTTTGCTGATTGGTCGAGAACATTGTTGTCCAACTGTAAGAACCAATGAGAATCAATCAATCAATTTTTGTGTCATAGCTGCTTAAAATGAAAAAATTAAAGCAACTATTGGTGTCTCTCTCTAATATACGAGTAAGAGAGGGACACCAATACTTGCCGGCCACATATTGCAGTGAAAATATGGCCCGTTTAGAAGCCCCTTAACAATAGTAGATCTAGATGGATAACTAATGAAGAAAAAATTATGGCGAGTAAATTTCTAAAATCTTTTTGTTAAAAAGAAGAAGAGAGTAATGTTATTATTTTGTTGAATTTTTAAACTTTTAATAAAAAATATTTTTACAAACAAAACTTGGAGTGACCACTAGTATATAGAACAAGCATCGATAATTCAGTTTGTCGATATAGGAACTCCCTACCTGTCATAAAATTTTGCCCCCTAAATTCCTGTCTGATGATTATTACTCGATAATCACGTGCTTTTAAAGATCAAGTGAGGTCTTAGCAATGATTTATACACTTGATCTTTACTTTAACATTAAGTTTAAGATTAAATAACTATTCATTATACGATATTTTAAATAAAAACAAGCTTGATGAATATTTGAGGTTATGTGTCAAACAGTACTAATTTGTTTACATCTTTGGCAATTTCAATTGACATACACGTATTTGAAAAACGGCACGGTACGCTATGAAAATATAAGGTCTGTTCATTCTGACTTGTCTTATATAGTAAACAACTTTCTAACCTCAAAATGAATGTTGACTAAAACAGCTATTTTAAACAAAATAAAGCAATCACAGACAATACATTGGCCAAGTGATGTCCAAAATGTTTATTCAGTTTACTTTATTAACGATAAAAGAGCTGTTCTAGCCAAAAAACGTTCATTTTGAGGTTAGAAAGTTGTTTACTATATAAGACAAGTAAGAATGAACAGACCTTACGCTAAGTACGCATATCTTAAAAATGAAAGTTTTCTCTTTACAAAATTGTAGTAAATACACCAACATAGCACTAACCTTTATACAATATGAAATACATTGAAGTAAACCACTTTTATAGTTAAATTATATTAAAACACAAGTATATTCACTGACTATACTAAAATTAAAGAGGTGACTTGAACCGTATTATAAAATTCATCTTGACTGAGATTCACCAAGCAGCAGTGTCCGCATTGTGTTTCGGTGTGGGGATAAGACAACAGAAATTACTAGTACTAAGTCATTCCATCTTAGTCCTCAGGGTTGGCAACGCATTTGGAGTCTTGGGAATGTAGTCTTGAGATTTCAAATGTCTATGGGTCTCAGATCCCATTTACCACCAGGGGCCTGTTTTATAAAGCTACAAATTACAATTTACAGGTTACAAGTTTCCATTTGACACAACTTGAGCTTTATAAAACGTGCCCCAGGTGGCCTGTGCCTTTGTCTTCCCAGAGATCCTACGAAGGGTTCCGTACCATTATCTATACAACATTAGACACTATATCAGTTGCCGTTATTAATATCGAGCAAAAAACGGCAAATGACGTTTGTTGTATGGGAGCCAACTTAAATATTTATTTTAATCTGATTTTAGTGGTATCCCTTCATTATTCATAATTTCATTTGCCATAATGGTCACTGGCTATAACCTTCATTTTCCATAATTTCACATAACATAATTTCATTTGATATAAAGATATTTTTTCTGAAATCGTAAATCTTTCAGGTAATTTTTGTATGCCATCGTATAGAGCCCAATAGGTTAGGTTAGGTTTGTTTTATTACAATTCTGAATAGTTCACGGTTTCTGAAAAAATGCCTTTATAACAATTGAATATTATGGCACATGATCGTTATGGCATATAAAATTATGTCATATGAAATTCGGTTAAACGATAGAGAACAGTTTATAGTATTTGTTGTTATAGCGGCAACAGAAATCATCATCTGTGAAAATTTCAACTGTCTAGCTATCACGGTTCATGAGATACAGCCTGGTGACAGACAGACGGACAGTGGAGTCTTAGTAATAGGGTCCCGTTTTTACCATTTGGGTACGGAACCCTAAAAAATGCAAGTTTCATTATAGTTGTTTATCTTTTCACGATAAAACGACTGAACGACCGTAATAAAAATAGGCAAGGAGGTAGATTGTATCCTAAGGAAGGACATAATTATGATGGGGTCCTGTCGTTTGACCAAAAAACGTTTCACCAAATGATTCATTTCACAAACATATCATTTGACAAACCGCTCTTTTTTCCGAAACTGTAAATATTTCAGGATTTATTACAGGACCATCATGTAGAACCCTATAGGTTAGGTTAGGTTTGTTTTTTAAAAATCGTGAAATATTTACAGTTTCGGAAAAAAAAGCGGTTTGTCAAATGATATGTTTGTGAAATGAATCATTTGGTGAAACGTTTTTTGGTCAAACATTAGTGAACCAATTATGATACTTCTAATTTCAGAAACTTGGACCGTTCCTGAAGGAATAGCTATAAACGACTAGAAACTATAATTTAAACGGTATAGTTTATCTTGAGAGCATCTCAACCAAGATGAGTTTAATAATCCGTCCCATAAATAACTTAAAGAGGCTTGTATGAAAACTTAAAAGCTGCTAGAACGACTTAAAACTTAATTGACTTAAAATCAGAGTATTATGTATTAACAAATGTAATGCAGATTTAGCTGAGCGGAGAAGATGGACGAAAATAGAAAATAGATTGTTTAACAAGATAATCAATAATTTGGCAGTATAGTATGGATTATTATAAAAGTCGGAATCCTCTTCAAACAATGGTATTACTTTCTAATATTAAATCTAACCGCAAATTACCAGTGCAAAATAGTTCGATAAATAACAAATGAATTCATTCGAATACAGACTTAGCGACCTAAGGTAGAAGGTTCAAATTGTAATGGCAACACATTTGCTATAATACTTTTTGAAATTAAAAAAACCAGGTAGTCTGTTGTTGGTGTTAATTAAAGTTGCTATCATTGCGATTTGAACCTTCCAGCAATGGTGGGAACGTCGGTTCTAGTATGAAATCATTTGTTATTTATTTCGTTCCACTATGTCTTACAATTCCCATTTGGGCTTAATAGAAACAATATTATTGTTTGAAAGATAAGCTCTTTGATTCCTACGTTTAAAATAATTCAAATTATGTCCTGTGTTTGTCAAGTGGAAATCGTGATTTTAAATAGTTTCTACTTTAATAGTGCGTAAGTATAATAGTACATTATTGCCTAGGCATGGAAGTAGGCAATTGCGGGCATGGAAGTAGGCAATTGTTTTAAAAATACGAAGCCCGCAATTGCTGTTCCTGCCGAGGCAAATATAGTGCTTTTCTCAAAAATAGCAAGATTTTTTTTGTGTTGGAGTAAAATCTTCATCGCTTGAACTCATTTTTCTAATTGCATACAAACGAACTTCATGTGAAAAAGCTATCACTCTTTACCGCCTTTTTGTTTATGACAAGGAGAACCGCAAGATTTGTTTTAAAAAAAAAACATAAGCTATTCCAGACACAGATAAAAAAGTTACGTTTTGAATAAAATTTGGATAAGACTTGTGCCCTCATTTTATTATGGGCTTTTTCACTTTTTAATAAGTTACAAGCTAGATAGTAATGGAATTTGTATGCAACATTGCGGGCTTGTGTAGCGAGCACGCAATGTTTTTTTTAAATTAGAAATCTTTCAGTAAACTATGTCCTTCGCGTCTCAATATGTAGATAGTAATGTCAACATTTCCATACATTTTTGAGAAAAAATTATTTAGTGCGTTTTTTATAAAACGACCGTGATTTTAAATAATGGACCAAATTATTCACTATCAACACAAATATTGCACTCGGTCATTCTTTAAAATAAAAAAGATATTCAGTGCATTTTAACCTACAGATAAAACTGTCAGATTTTTAGCTGTTCTTTTCTTTCATATGACAAAGAAAAGGAAAGCGATTACTTTTAATTTTATTTAGGGTTTGGAAAAATCGGCCCCAAATGATATTACTACACTTAGTTATCTAAAATTTACAATCCTTTCAAAAACTTGGCATTATCAAATTTTGGTCAATTTTTTAATTACTACAATATAGTAAAGTGTACTCAAAAAGGTCTCACATATTTATTACGTATGGTCATATATCAAATATCAAATATTTAAAAAATCACTAACCCTGACTTATTTAGTAATTACCTGGCTATCCACCAGAGATACAAGAAAAAAAATGTGGGGGGGGCGAGTAAAACGTCCACCAAAAGGATTGCTTAATTTTCTTATTTATATATAGCGGAATGATTTATAGATAATTCAAGTATTGACGCTTAACGCAAAGAATATCGCATAAACAGAGCGAATTCGTTTGTGTAAAAAGAAATAAGTTTCATTTCCTATAATGTCATCACAAATTATGACAACATTTATTTTACTAACAAATGTTTTTAGACATACAATTTCGAGTATTCATTTGTCAGAATTTTTATATTTCCGAAAGCTATGTTATATGCTATATTAGATTGAATGCATAATTTAATTGATATATGTTAGTTAGGTTATGCGATATCAACAAAAAAAAGTTTTCTATCAAAACATTGCATTCGGAATTATGTAGTGTAGGTACCCCAATTTAAATGCCATAAAAGTTACATTGACATTTAAAAAAAGTTTATGTAAAACAAAACTTATATCAACTAGTCAGTATGTGAAAAGATTTATAACACAAAGTTATGCTAATAAAAAAAACTCTTAAAACTATTTGCCATCACAAGATTATTAAGTTGTTTATTTATTACTTCTTATAATAATTTAGTGCATTATATTGACGTTTGACATAATGGATATGACTTCAATCACTCAAAAATTTACAATTATTCACAACTAATTAATTACATAAAGTGTTTTAAATTGACGAATACGCGGCGAAAACTTTACGTGGTATAAATGTAAGTTTTAGACATTTATAAGAGATTTCAGAGGGAAATATTCCTACACGCGTTTTGGCAGGACCAATTTATAAATTTGCTTTCGCATAAAAACAGTAGATTATTTTTTTTCAAAATTCACATTTGCTGCATACAAAACGTGTATAAACCGAAAGTAACCAGTATCATTGGTTAATTTAAAAAAACTATCGCTATTCTACTGTTACTTACCAAGCGAGTCCGCATTTCATCTCAAGCCCAGTAGATTTTTGTTCGCCTTTATAGCTGCGCGAATTTTTTTAACCAAAGCAGCTGGTTGAATGAGTATTGATACTTCCGTACCGTGGTTTCCTATTCTGTTCATTTCTTCTTCAGTGCCCTAAAAATAAGCATTTAATAATATTTACATTATGAAACTGTTACATAATGCAGGCTCTTGAGATATGAGGGACGAAGTTAGGAGGGGAGGGAGTGTCTTAATAACAAGCACAAGTATCACAAGAGCCTTGATTATGATTGAATTTGTTTGTTGTGTTGCAGTGTGTTTTTAACAAATAAATGTTTTATTTAGGGTTGCATACGTAGCGGAACTAATAATTTACTGTAAACTGCTAATTTGATATCGATAACGGAAGCAGGAAGACCTATCAAGCGCAACCAAAGCGTTCTCATTGTTGTCATGGTGATAACAGTTCCGTTATGGTTAATATCTGTTCTGCAATTAAAAAAATGGTTTTTATTCATTATCTAAACGTTATATTTACAAAAAACTGGGTGGGGCTTTTTTGTACACATGGTACTTGTGATAAGAAACACCATTTCCATATGTTGCCACATTTAAATAGACAGTTTTATTATTTAAAAATAAAAACACAATGAGTAAAAAAAAAGTGTGTTAGTGTGTGTGTGTGTGTGTTTGCATTTATTTTAACATAGAATAGAATGTCAGAATGATTTTGTACCTTGACGAGGTTGAGCGGGCGGTTGTTGACCTCGGTGACGGCCCAGCGGCCGGGCGGCGGCAGCCCCGCGCGCCCCGCCGGGGACTGAGGTTCGACGCTCGTTATGCAACACTCGCTATCTAGCTTTATACCTGAAAGATTTAAAAAAAATGTACTCATTTTCTGTAAACCTCTAATATTGATATCGTTAACGGTATCGGAATACCACTTATAGCGTAACCGAAACATGAAAAAAGTTCTATAATGAGCGTTGCCATGGTTACAGTTCTTTTATAATTATTATAGCATTGTTATTACTATGGTTACGCGCATAAACAATGTCAGTGATGGTGTTTCGTGATCAATTGACATCTCAATTTTTACATTATAGGTACTTGTCAAAAACTGTTCTCAGAACAATTTAAATGTGTAAAAATACGAAAAATATTAAATTAATTACCATAATAGGAGCTTTAAAAGAAATGATAATTAAAAAAAGATCAATAAAAAAAATTGGTATAACTAGGGTGTTTTTTTAGATAGAGGACTACTGAAAATATGTTGGGCCGTTTGGGGGGTATCAACTCTGAAAGTAGGGTCGCTATAAAGAGCGTCGGTGGCCTAGTGGCTTAGAGGGTCGACTCGTGATCGTAAGGTACCGAGTTCGAACCCCCGCGGTCACCATGTACCAATGAGTTTTTCTAACTTAAGTGCATTACCCGATGCTCTTACGGTGAAGGAAAAACATCGTGAGGAAACCTGCACATTCGAACAGCTGAGTGTGTAAGAGGGTAATTGCACAAAAGATCCTTAAAGGGTCGAAGTGTATCCGAAAGGGCCCATCTGTAAGATAAGATAAGATAAGATAAGGGTCGCTATATCTGGATTTTTTATCGATTTAATAGTTATTTCGATTAGTTGCCTTGCCTGTGCATCAATGAAAAATATGTTGTTGATTGTTTATAAGTTCAAATGAGTAGAATTACCTAAAGTCTCATGATCCCTTTTACTTAATACGTAGATCTTCCCAAGAGGCACTCGATGAAACAATATGTCCACCTGCAAACAATGGCATGGTACAGTTACACAAATTATAGAAGTCCTTTCAAGTCAATATGATGATTACAAGTAGAAGATGAAGAAGAAGAAAAATTCGGAACTCTGAAAAAAAAAACAGTCAGATTCGACGAAGAGCGTAGCGAGGAGGATCGTTAAGTTAAGTCGTGACTTTAACAAACAAAACATTTTTTTTTAAATACATGATTAAATTAGGTGTGATAGAAAAACAAACTTAAGCGTCCATATGTATTAAGAAACTAAATAGGATAATTACAATTTTAAATTAAAAAATATGACGTTCAGTATTATTCGGATACAATTTTTCGGCATTATAATAAGTCGGACATTATATTATTCGGAAGTAAAATATTCATGATTGTGATGCTCAGAGAAACTTATATTTTGAGGGGTGATTTAGTTTTTAGAATCAGAATTCTGATATTCATGAAATCTATAAATTTAAAAGAAGAATCTGGCTGCCTAATCGATGCACAGCTGGAATCGCTGGACCTAGGGACTTGAGATTTGGAGGGGATATTCCTTGAGTACCTTAGGGGTGCACTGAAAAACTATTTTTCTCAAAAATGTCCGGGAATGTTGACATTAATATCACATCACATATTGAGACGCGAAGTACATAGTTTACTGACAGTTCTAAAATTAAAAAAAAACATTGCGTGCTCGCTACACAAGCTCGCAATGTTGCATATTCCATTACTATCTAGCTTGTAACTTTTTACAAAGTGAAAAGGGCCATAATAAAATGAGGGTACAAGTCTTAGGTATATATCCAAATTTTATTCGAAACATAACTTTTTTATCTGTGGCTGGAATAGCTTATGTTTTTAAAACAAAAGTTTGCGTTTCTCCTTGTCATTAACAAAAAGGCGGTAATGAGTGATGGTTTTTTTCACATGAAGTTTCTGTTTGTATGCAATTCAAAAAATGAGTTCAAGCGTTGAAGATTTTACTCCTACACAAAAAAATAACTTGCGATTTTTGAGAGAAGCACTATATTTGCCTCGGCAGGAACAGCAATTGCGGGCTTCGTATTTTTAAACGGACTCGCAAACTCGTCCGTTTAAACCGATACTCGGCCCGCAATCGGCTACTTCCCTGCCTAGGCAATAATGTATTATTACAAAAACGGAAGTGGTAGAGGGAAACTAGTTCTAAGCGTATGAAGTCGCAGGCGTCTCCTAGTTCTGAATAAAATATTGTGAGGTTATGTAGTGTAGTGATGTGTGCACGTACCGTCCCGCGCGCGGCCCGGGCGAGCGCGCGCGCATGCGCGGCGTCCCGGGGCGGGGTCCCGCGCAGCGCCGCCACGCGGTCGCCGGCGCGCCCGCCGCACCACGCGCCGCCGCGGCCCCACCACGCCACCCTGGGGGGGATCATCAGTCATCGCCTCTGACGGTGCAACACACCCTCAATCACCTCAATCATTATGCTAAAATGGAGGTACCTATTAGTTTATATACACACATATCATAAGCCCTCTATTATGCGTTCAAAACCCGTAGGCAATGACCAGCATTACCTGCGGTAGTAGGTGACAGCGATGACAGCTGTTAATGTTGGAAGATGTTCCAGATTTGGATCTCATTACCTTACAATATTCGATAACATAATAAAATTACGTTACAGCTGTCATCGCTGTCACCTATTACCACGGGTAATACTGGTCTTTTGCCTTTCGGCTTCGAACCCATCTTAGAGTACTTATAATATGTGTGTAGATAAAGAATTGTACGCGACTCTGCGTAATTGGCATTACAACACTCGTATGATCTCAGTGGCGGTACTTCCATACAAGCCCAAAAGCTGGGCTTGCCTTACAAATATAACAACGATCAAAAATCAAAGGTCACGATCACGAACTATTTCAATTCGCGCTCTCATTAAAATTTTCAAATAATGCAACAGCAGCGTAGTACCGAATTTGATCGCGCTCCGCCGCCGCACGGCGGGCAGCACTGCTGCGCGCTGAGACGACCCGAACTCGGTTGAGACACGGCTAGTCATCCCGCTCGCACGCGGTGGCTTGCAGGGGGGCTTCTATCTTAACCGGTATATCTCTTTCTTACGCATTAGAACTGCCTTATAATGAAATATAACTATTCATAGGTTCATATAGCAAATAGTACGAGATTTTAAGCCCTGCTTGCGTCTGAAGTTGTACCCGAGTCGAGTAAAATGCGAAATTCGCGCATGCGCGTGTTGAGCCGCGTTGACGGCCGACTTCACTTCTATTTATTTGCTTGCTTACTTACTTCAATAATTTTACTTGTTTTGTTTGTTGTGAATTGTGAATTGTTTTGTTTGAGTCAACTGCGGTCACTAAGTATTTTGTTTGTTGTGTTGTTTAAACTGTGCAAAAATTTTACTTGGCGAGTGAAAGGTAAACTCTTTAAACTTTGCTGATAAAACATCAGATTTTCAGTACCTATTTCTCATTTCTCGCATAAGTAAAAGACGGTTTAATGTTTAATACCTAGATCAGTGTAAAAAACACAATATTGCTGCTGTTGTAGTGTAAGTATATTATTATCGAACGACAAAAAGATTGGAATATACCTATCTGATTATGAAAAATCAAATAACTTAGCTGACACTATTAAAAGGCATATGAATTTTATAAGACACGAACGATTTTAGTAATTTTGGTAAAAAGCGAATTGAGACATTTATCCGCAATAACTTTAAAAACTACAAAATCATATCTCTCGGCTTGCCCTATCCTGAAACCCTAGGCACGCCACTGTATGATCTATTATGAAACTCGCTTTACGGCTCGTTTCATAAACCACACTCGTGTTGTAATGCCTGTCATTACACAACCGTCACGTAAACTACTATTATCGAAACGCCTTTCAACGAACGTATCAAAATTCAAAAAATTCAAAATTCATTTATTCTGTAAGTAGGCCCTGTAGGCACTTTTACATGTCTGAGTCTACCAGCGCTTCCAAGGGACTCTGTTGAGAAGAAACGCCGCAAGAAACTCAACAGGAAGTCTTTTTTTTTTATATGAGTAACTTATTACTATGATAAACTTAAGCTAACTAATTTAAATGTCACAGGGATGTACAGGTCCCAGGAGCAATTATGAGACTTAAAGTATATTCAATTTAAATTGGAAATGTAAAGTCTCCAAATTTCAGATAAAAATTAAAAATAGACATAGGTAAGGAGATGTAGAAAGTCTCCACGGTCAATAATACAATTATGGAGATGTAAAGAGTCTCCAAATGTCAAATTAAAATTAAATTTAAGAGATAAACATCCATAGGAGATGTAGAAAGTCTCCACGGTCAATTATGGAGATGTAAAGAGTCTCCAGATGTCAAATTAAAATAATAAGCATACAAAGGAGATGTATACAGGGTGTCTGGAAAACCTTTGGAGATATTTGGCGCGGTAATAGTTCGCACGATTCTGATCACGGGGGTATGGTTCATTTTTGTTTCTGTTAATGTAAAAAAAAAAGAAGATTTAATTATATTCATTGTGTTACTTGATGTATCGCAGCCGATATCTTGACCTTGACATTTTGATGTTGATGCTATACTAATCCAAACGTTCGTAGTAACTTACGTCAAAAGTCCAAGTTCGAGGTCAATGACCTGAGACCATACGTTGTTTACATGGTATGTAAACAGTTCGCTCCATTTAAACAGTTCGCCCCATGTAAACAAAAATCAAATTACAAAAAAAAGATTAATTTTAATGCAACTCACTGTATTTTCGTTTTTACAATTGTACATTTTAGCGGGTTTTGTAATGTTCACTAGATCTGTTGGAACACGCTCTGCCGAGCTCTGATCGTATCGTCTGTTTCATATTAATGTCGAGATCTAAACATTCACCTTTTTTCTGCTCCAAAATAGCCCATTTATGGTTTTACAGCAAAATTAATTCAGACTATTATTACTATTTATTCAGACTAGAAAATCTGAAATTTAATTTCCTGACATCTAATGACAACCATAAATTTTAAAGCTGGCATCATACACGTCGTTGAAAGATTTTCGTATCCTAGAACAAGTTCAATTCTTTGATAAATGGCTACTGTCATAGACTGCTGAAAGTTCGGATGGACATGAAATGAACGATCCGGTTATTGCTGTCCGTATTGATCTGTATGGTATTCGTCGCGCGGTATAGCTAACAGTCCGAATATAAAGGCACTTGTCATAGAGAAAAAAAAAGACCGGCCTTTCATAGGCCATGGAATCATGGAATCGATATACTTACGTAGTAGGAACTTACATAACACATACATATTCATTCCATATTTAAAGCATTCAATAAGGTTACGTTCGCACGGACGTGCAGAAAGGCGTTGCGTTAGCGGGGCGATCTCGCATCGTCAACGCCTAGGAATCAGAGGTTTTCGCATAGACGTAAAAAAGTCACTTGTCGTTTTGTGCTCACTCGGTTCTCATTCTTCTAGGATACGAAACTCTTTCAACAACGTATATGATGCCAGCTTTAAATGTAATTCTGATTTGAACGTGTCGGAACGATTTTATTTTTACAAAAGAAACCTCTTTTCATAAAGAGTTTTCAATAGTAAAAGATTTAAAAAAATACTATGTCAAACTGTCAAAGCACAATCACAACTTAATAATTCGTTTTAATTATTGTGTTTTTTATTCGTGTTACTCCTTGATAGTAGTGCAAATCAATAAAATAAATCCACGATTCATGATCTCGTAAAATAAGTCTAATGTACGAGTACAAGTGCTATTTTAGCTGAGTGAGTGTGAGCAGAGTGTGAGTAATAATCGTAATCGTAAGTTTAATTTTTAAATTACTTATTTCACATAATAGCTTTTATCAGAGACCGTCTTTTCATTCACATTATAGAATAATGTGTCTGTGTTCTAAACACCATTGAGCTTTTGACCATGATTAGAAACATTGTTGATAGGGAACAACTTGTTTATTTACATTACGTTGTGACACATGTTATGAATGAAGAAGTTAAGATGGGGCACACTGAGAGCATCGTCAGGAAAGGCGATGATAAATTAGCCTGTAACTCAGTCAAATATTAACTTTAAAAAAAGTTACCAATATAGGGATGATCCAAATCATCCACCCTATCTACTGTTAAAATTTCTCCAAAGGTTTTCCAGACACCCTGTATAGTCTCCACGGTCAATAATAATTGTAATACAAACAATTCAGTCCCAAGCATTGTTATCATTCATATAATCTTTGATACTATAATACGCTTTAGAAATTAGTTTACGTTTAACGTAACTTTTAAATTTATTTACTGATAGATGAGTAACACTACTTGGGAGCTTATTATAGAACCTTATACAATTACCCGTGAAAGAGTTTTTTATTTTATGAAGCCGTGTAAAGGGCACTGCGAGCTTATGTTTATTTCTAGTATTAACATTATGTATGTCACAGTTCTTTTTAAAATTAACGATGTTTTTATGAACATGCATAAGGTTTTCATAAATATATTGACTGTATACTGTTAATATATTGGTTTCTTTAAACTTATCTCTAAGAGAGTCTCTATGACCCATCTTGTAAACAGCACGAATAGCCCTCTTCTGCAGAACAAAGATGCTGTTTACGTCAGCACCACTACCCCATAGTAAAATACCATATGACATAATACTATGGAAGTAACTAAAATAAACTAATCGAGCGGTTTTCAAGTCTATTAGTTGCCGAATTTTATTAACTGCAAAAGCTGCAGAACTGAGTCTATTTGCTAATTTAGCCAGATGAGGACCCCATTGGAGTTTGGAGTCTAACGTTAAACCAAGAAATACTGTATCATTAACTAGGTCTAGTTTGTCATTTTTAATAGTTATAGTAGTTTGTCTATTTTTCACATTGGTTGTCATAAATTTAATACATTTAGTCTTTTTCTCATTCAGTAATAAATTATTAACACTGAACCAATCTACTACTTTTGATATAGCATTGTTTACATCAACATTGAACTCCTGTTGTCTTTTAACTTTAAATACGAGTGAGGTATCATCAGCAAACAATACTATATCATGGTTGTCCTTTATAAGGTATGGTAAATCATTTATGTAGATGAGGAATAGAAATGGACCCAAAATTGAGCCCTGTGGTACGCCCATTGAGACCACTGACCCAGGTGATCGTTTTCCATTCACGTCTACCCTTTGAATTCTCCCGTATAAGTACGTTTTTATTAAGTTTAACGCAGTACTTCCAACTCCATAGTGGTGTAGTTTCCTGACCAAAGTGTCATGGTTAACGCAATCGAAAGCCTTGGACAGATCGCAGAAAATACCTAAAGCATCATGTGACCCCTCCCAGGCATCAAAAATATGTTTAATTAACTCAACACCAGCTTCGGTTGTCGAGCGACCCCGAGTGAAACCAAATTGTTTATTGTGTAGTAAATTATTATATTGAAAATGTTCCATTAACTGTGATAAAATTAATTTCTCAAAGATTTTACTGAAAGTGGGTAGTATGGATATTGGTCTAAAGTTAGTGGGGTCAGAAGTACTACCCGTTTTGAATAATGGAATTATCTTGCTATGTTTCATAAGATCAGGAAACTCGCCACAGTCAACACAGTGATTAAATATGACCATTAAGTCAGCTGCTATGACTTCCATTAATACCATACCATATCGTATTTCGTATAGCACGAAGGATTCGTAATCGTAAATTGCAAGAGCTATACAATAAGTCTACGGGTGAAATAGGAATCCTGAATGACTCACCACACGGCGTTGTTGTAATCCGCGAGCGCGGGCGGGCAGGCGGCCGCCACGTGCCCAGCGGCGGCGGCGCCGCGGCGCTGGTCTGCGCGCAGGGCCGCCGCCTGCCTCTGGCGGAGGGGCCGGAGCCCAGGCGGCGCACCCGGAGGGGACGGCTCTGAGGACGGATGACGCTTCAATGACAAAGGTCTGAATAGAGACATACATACATAGTGGGGTAGGCAGAGATACAGAATTATCAACAAGTCTAAAAACTTGTTGTTCATTCTCACATTTTGCAGAATTAGGCTAAGATCTTTACCAGACTTTTTGACTTTTTTTGGGTAAATTAATTATAGCTAGACTGGTAAGTTTTGCTAAAAATTCCAAACGTCCACTGCTGTCCAACTCTAACTTTCAAGTTAAACTCGGATTCATAATTAGATTCCATCGAATCTACCGCGGTGTTGCCATTGAAATGAAACATTCAAACATTAGTAAAGGGCATTGGGTAAATTTGTTTGAAGAATATTGTCATATTTTTTTTTAGCGGCCACGGATGATTTTTACATAGTTATTTAGAGGACCTCTAAATACACATAGATATATATAATTTATGGCGGTAAATAATATCGGAGCGGAGATTTTAAAGATTTAAGTATTCAGTTTTTAGTACAAAAGTACGCCCGAGTATGAATATTTAAATATCTCGGCTCCGATGCACTTTAGAGTATTACATTACATAACAAAATATGTTTATTTTTAATAATCCTATCATAATTTACCACTTTTATGAATGGCCGCTCACCTTGAAAATATATGAATTTTACAAATGACAACACTTTTACCCAAACCCCTTTACTCTCGGCGAAAGAATGCACGTAAGTAATTAATTACTTGGTAATTTCAAGAATAACATTTAAATGCTTTGTTTAAATAAAAATGCTTATATAAAAACCTGTTGTATAAGTAAATATTTAATTGAAGCAATGTTGTGGTAGAAATATTCATGTTGCAATGGTAAAATTTCAGGTCTCGATGACATTTGGTATCCGTTTTCATACAATAATATTATCGTTTGAAGATGTGCGTATATTATTAATTCTTATACCTAAAATACGTAAATTAAAAAAAAAAAAACTACTACCTAGTTGTAGCTCTTTTTAAGGCGTATTACATTATCCTGACTGTAGCATCCTAACTGCAGGAGGGGCGTTACACCATCTCACTAATTAGACCGAAACAATTAGGATCCTTTTTACTTAGAATTTAGGAACATCTGAATATAAATGTTCATAACAAACATCTAAAAATCAAAGTAGTATAGGCGACAAACTTAACGAAACCCTACGTTTATGTAATTGTATAATGTCTGTGTACAGAAAACGGAGACTATATTTGAATTTGGACGTAAATTCCGTTAATTCTCTACACCACTACAAAGACTTTCGTGGAGTTTTTCACCTGCAGTAAGATAATTATATTTTTTACTATTAAGAAAGGGCTGGTGGCATCTGGACCGTCATACTGACATTGACAGATGTTATTGTGAACGTGACATTTCTTGGTAGATTTGATGGAATCTAATTATCAATCCGAGTTTAGGAAAATACTGCAAATTTTGCTACTGCAATTTTTATTGGCAATGTAATCCTCGCTTAATCGAAATGGCGACATCTCAGACAAAACACGTGTAGCAAGTGCAACCTCATTACCAGACATCAGAATTTTAGGGGCAAAATGAATGGCAGGTAGAGAGTTCCCATATCGATAAATCCTTTATCAATGCTTTTCCCCTATACTAAGGATCGCTCCCAGCTTCGTTGGCGTTTTTTTTTAGATGATGTTAAAATTGGTAACACGAATCATAATGAACGCTAGGTTATAAGCACCATCGAAGTATGAAGTAGTTATTATTATCACTTTTTTTTTAATAGTACTTTATTGCCTAGTCATGGAAGTAGGCAATTGCGGGCCGAGTATTGTTTTAAACGGACGAGCTGGCGAGTCCGTTTAAAAATACGAAGCCCGCAATTGCTGTTCCTGCCGAGGCAAATATAGTGCTTTTCTCAAAAATCGCAAGTTTTTTTTTGTGTTGGAGTAAAAATCTTCATCGCTTGAACTTATTTTTCTAATTGCATACAAACAAACTTCATGTGAAAAAACTATCACTCTTCACCGCCTTTTTGTTTATGACAAGGAGAACCGCAAGCTTTGTTTTTTAAAAAACATAAGCTATTCCAGACACAGATAAAAAAGTTATGTTTCGAATAAAATTTGGATGTATAAGACTTGTGCCCTCATTTTATTATGGGCTTTTTCACTTTTTAAAAAGTTACAAGCTAGATAGTAATGGAATTTGTATGCAACATTGCGGGCTTGTTTAGCGAGCACGCAATGTGTTTTTTTTTTAATTGGAGATCTGTCAGTAAACTATGTCCTTCGCGTCTCAATATGTAGATAGTAATGTCAACATTTCCAGACATTTTTGAGAAAAATAATATTTGGCGGCAGACGAGCAGGCGGCTCACCTGATGGTAAGTGATCACCGTCGCCCATGGACACCTGAAACACCCAGGGGGTTAAAGGTGCGCTGCCGGCCTTTTAAGAAAGTGTAGGCTCGTTTCTTGAAGGTTGCCAAAATTATCAAACCTCTTCAGATAATGATAAAGAGAAATATCGTACCTACTTATGAATAGTACATTGTTGCAGAGGTTATAAAGTAAGCAATGCAATAAATGGACTCGTACTTTCAAGGGTCTCCGCTCCGCTACGCGTCGGCCGTCGAACTAACTCGTCCATCTATTGCACTTTCGGCCGAGGCTTAACACAGTGCTTTTCACGACTACTGCGAGGAAATGAATCAATTCTTATAATAAATTTACAACTGACACACTAAAAAAATTACGCTCTCCCGCCAATTTTTACTTTTTTTTTAACGATACCGTTCTTAGTTGCCAGGCATTCAAAGACGTTTTTTTACTGACGACTAGAGATGGGCATGTACCCGGGTATTTACCCCAAAATGGGTATTTACCCGGTAAATACCCGATATTTACCTACCCACGGGTAGATACGCGGGTATTTATTCTTGTATCTGTAGTTCGCCTTTGTACATCTTTTTTACAATGAATTTTATTGTTTTTGTTTTTATTTTGTACAATAAAGTGTTTATATACGTACATACATATATCTTGAGCTTTCTACTAATTTAAGTACGTAACTACCTACGTATTTTAATAAACTTGGTCAATATTACTATTTTATTATTATAATTTCTATTGTACCTAGGCAAAGAATGATTCGCATTTAGATAATTTTGTTTTTATTTTTAATAATCCGTTAAATATTTTGAAACATTCAAACAACACATTAAGTTTGTAACACTATTTGCTTCTTTAATGAGAAGTACGCAATAAACAGTTAATGAACACTAAAATCTATTGCACTATCTCGATTTGCATCATCTGTATCACATTAAGTTGTTTTGTCATGATCCGACAATATTTTGCCGTGGTGATTTTTCAAGTGAAAGTTTCCCTAAGGTAACATTAATAGTTTGTTTTGTTAATTACTTTTACTTTCACTCACTTTTATTCCAGTTCTGAAACAATATTAACACCATCAGTAACAAAAATATCTACCCGACGATTTGGGTAGATACGGGTAAATACCGGGTACATGGGTATTTACCGGGTAAATACCTGGGTGGGTAGATTGGGTATTTACCCGCCGCCCATCTCTACTGACGACTCTGACCGTGACAGAACTATATTTCAGATAATTAAAAACAGACATATATGGCTGCATGGAATCTGATTCCTTTGCCTATCCGTGAAGGGATGAATATTATTAAAAAATAAAACGACTTCTCATTGGCCAATTTAATTTCATATGCAGCACAAGTCGTGTTCTGATTGGTAGAATCACTGATCAGCGGACCGATGTGATTGTGTGTTAACAATATTTTATTAACAATGTTACATTTTTGGTCAGTTTAAATTCATAGTTGGCCTGCTCTTTCAATGTACCAATGTGTCTATTGATTGATTTGGGGACCAAGAACAGACCATCTTTCGCCACATTTCTGAGCAATGGCGTGAAAACAATATTTTGTCGTCGGGCAGTGTCATTTGCTATTATATAATTTAGATTGAAGAGTGAAAATACCTAGTTGGTTACTAAGTTCTGGTACTAAGGTTGAGGCAAATAAAACTAACTTATGTTTATTTTTTAATTTCAAAATGTATAAAAATTGAAAGCTTAATTAATGTACATTTTGAAGAACAAAGAATCATTCTTGTTAGTTGCCGCAATTTCCGACACGATCTTTTTTACATTCGCATTCGCATCGATGAAAGTACGCATGAATTTTCTGCTTAAAAATTGGTCTTTGTTTACCAAAGAACTTTTTTTGTGTAAAATTATAAAACTTCCAATCTCTGTATATGTTTAGAGACTAAAATTATGTTTCTCAACATGACTTAATTCAAACTTATGACGCAAGAGATTTGGTGTGTTTTCGTATTTCTGCAAAATCATGTGAAATCGTAGAGTCGATTTAATGAGACATCAAGATTGATCGGTGTACAAGCGGATCTTTAGTTGCTTGTAATACAATGTATCAGAATTCAAAGCTACATGTCTGTTCAATATGTCAAGCAAATTTGAACTCTCTACAAGAACTCTTACAAAAGTTGTGGCCGTTATCAGTATCATCGTCGTGCGTGATTTGAACTATGATTTTCTCGTCCAAAATGGGAATACTTCAAGCTCGTACATCAAATAATTGCAATAGTTTAGAATACATTATTTTTATTTATATTCTATATAAATCAAAGTTTTTATTCATATACAGGTTTATGCAAAACTCCTTTACAATATTTTTTAAATTGTAATAAATCTCAGTAACAGAACTTAGTAACCGACTAGGTAGAAAATGCCTTCTAAACAAATAGAAAACATGCTGCAAAAATATCTTGAAATAGAGAAACGCGGGTCCAAGCTATGTTGCATAGTGCAATGGTACTCATCATAACCTAGCGATCGTTTGAAGAATGCTATCATCGTGTCCAAAATAATACTTACAATAAATAATTACAATCGAAGGTGGGGAAAAGCATCGATAAGTGAGTTTATCGATATAGGAACTCCCTATTTCTCATTTTGCTCCCAAAATTCCGATGTCTGCTCATTACAATCGAGAGAAGATTGAATCTTTTTTGGCTATTGAATTTGAGATATCGCCATATATCGTTTTTCGCACCTTAAAAAGGACATCGGTCTACCATGTTGAAGGCCTGTCACCGCAGGTCTTACGGCACGCGGTATTCCATATTTACATACATACATAATCTCATGCCTTCGTTCCCAGAGTGGGGTAGGCAGAGCTACAGAATTACAAACATCTCTAAAAACTTGGTGATAATTCTATAACCACAATTTGCACAATTAGGCTAAGATGTTTACCAGCGTATTAGTGACAGGTTGCAAGCCCATCGCCTAACAGTACTACAAGCCTTTATTCCCTTAGTCGTCTCTTACGACATCCACGGGCAGACATGGAGTGGCACTATTCTAACTCGGCAACCACACGAGGCAACATGTATTTATTGTACAAAATTACCTATTAAAATAAACCTTATCCTATATTAAGCGCTTGCTTACCTTTTTTATGTTTTTGAAATAAGAAAACTTTTGGTGTACTTGTAACTTACCATTGCTGAGCGAGCTGCTTCTCCGGCGCGTGCTGTCGATGCGACCCTCGGGACGCGAGCGCCGCACCACTTTGACACCCACCGTCGCACTTCTGCATAACATAGTTATTAGCCGCGTCTCTTTTAGCGCCAATTGACAACATTTAAAAAAAAAAGCATTTATGTTTTTTCGCGTTTATAATAGCTGGTTAAAAATTAGACTACCCGTGTTTCTCGGTTTTTCTTTATTTAACTTAAATTCGTCGTTAATAATTTATTAAAGAAATAGTCATTAAAAAGACCGTATATACAAAGTTAGGAATACTGATGTCGTGATCTTAGCATGATATAAAATTAAAAAAGTAACTTTAAACAGAAACGAAACTGATTGTCATGTCATGTCACTTGTCAACCATACCAACTGTAACAACATAAATTCGTCTACTTTGGGCAGATTGCGGCTATCCGCTTGTACAAATCCGTTAGTCACTTTTATTTTAAATAGCGTATATCAAAACAATAATATTACGAGAATCGAAAGCGTGCCGTTAGAATCAAGTAATCCGCCAGACAGATAAACAATGGACATGACAGTTGTATATTTTTTTCAATTCATATGGTAACAAATGGACTAAGGGCACTAAGTGTATACCTAACATTCACAATCCGACTTTTTTACTGTTTTTCCTAAATTAAAAAAAAAACTACGGCATAAAAAAATCCAAAATTATTTTTACTGTAATCAGCAGTGTAAAATCTACAAACGGTATTTTATTTTACTACCTTAGCAGATATCAATTGTTGTCAATTAATAGTATAGCCCAATTAAATTGTGCAAGTTGTTTATAATTGAATTAGCGATCCGCCCTCGCTTCGCTTTGGTTTATATATTATACATAGCATTTCGATTACCGTTATTTCCTTGGGAATTTTTAAATTATCCGGGATGATAAGTAGCCTGTGTGGTTATCCTGGGTATAAGCTATCTCCATTACAAAATTCATCCAAATCCGTCCAGCCGTTGCAGCGTGAAGGAGTAACAAACTAACACACACACACACACACACACAAACTTTCACATTTATAATATTAGGACAAAAAACTGCCTCTTGTTCTCTCGGGAACTCCTTAAATATTGTAGGCAAACATATAGCGATTTTAGTATTTTTAGTAACATGTCCAGCACTTGCATTCAGAAAGTATCATTTGGTGAAGTGGAACTGATGATGAAGACCACGGATGGCCACCGGAACTCCTCAACGGTACTGATTTCAAGGGTGGCGATAAGATATCTCGATTAAGATAGTTGAGCGACTAGAACGAAGAATATTTACTTGTTGAAATATGACTATGACTTTCCCGTGGCGTTGCTTGCGGCGCGCTTGAAACAACTTAAGTGGGACTATGTAACAGCGTATTATGATCAGTAAAAAGTATAAAATAAAATAAATGTTTTAAAAAACAAAAAACCGCCAACAAAGCCGCAAAAAATAACTTCTTTTAAAATTGTGGGTACCTAATAGGTTAGTCCAACTGAAGTCGGCGATCACAATATTTTCAACAAAAATGTTTTAAAAAACAAAAAACCGCCTTCAAAAACGCAAAAAATAACTTCTTTAAAATTGTAGGCACCTAATAGGTTAGTCCAACTGATGTCGGCTTTTTGTTGAAAATGTTGTGGTCGCCGACTTCAGTTGGACTAACCTATTAGGTGCCTAGATATCTTATCGCCACCCTTGAAATTGGTACCATTGAGGAGTTCCGGTGGCCATCTGTGGTCTTCATCATCAGTTCCACTACACCAAATGATACTTTCTGAATGCAAATGCTGGACTTGTTACTAAAAATACTAAAATTGCTATATGTTTGCCTACAATATTTGAGGAGTTCCCTCAATTCCTCACTGATCCCCTCATCAGATACAGATTTGGTGACAATGGGACCACCTCGGAAGTATACTCTATAAAACCAAAAAAAAAATTTTGAAATCGGTCGACAATTGACGGAGTAGTGGTGAACATACTTAAAAAAAAAAATACATACAGTGGAACGTATAACCTCCTCCTTTTTTGAAGTCGGTTAAATAAGCCGACATCAGTTGGACTAACCTATTAGGTACCTACAATTTTAAAAGAAGTTATTTTTTGCGTTTTTGAAGGCGGTTTTTTATACTATGTAGAGAAGATGCTAGTCGACCTGTAGCTTTTATATTATTCCTAATGATCGGCGACCGGTAGCATTTTATGTCTCTTTAACTTCAAACGTAATGACTAATATGGATAAGGCTGTGTTGTTGAAAATAAACCATAATTATATTTTTAAAAACTCACTGAATTTAATTTGTTATAGTAAATTATCATATTTTTTTTCATGTTTGATATATCGATTCCTTTTAACATTGAGGATCCATTTATACAGGGTGTTAGGTAATGAGTGGATAATCCTTGAACTACGGATAGAGGGCACTTAGGACGTTATGAAAAAGCTAAAATAGGTAAAGTCACACGGTTTTCGAGATATTTGGACGTTTAGGTTTTTTCGAAAATGGACACCCTTGTTCAATGTTTTGATCATAGCACCATTCTAAGCTATGTTTTTTTTAATTTTAATTTTTCTCAATATTCTTGAATACTTTTCACCAATTAAGCATCACCATTAATGTGAGACTACAATGGATTTAAAAAAAAATATTGCAAACTTAATTTTTGCGTTTTCAATCGTACATTGATCGAACTTTCAGCTCCCATGGTGAAAAAAAAAATACACTACCGTCAATTCAATTTCAATTCAATTTATTGCTCGAAATAATGTTACATGGATCTTAAAAATTAGTTAATACAGTTCATTATTTCGCCTTTAGGGCATGCAATTTGTAGTCATAGGTACACATAATATTAAAGAAAGAAAAAATAAGGTACATTAAATCATTATTAAAGTTAAAAAGTCTAACACATCGATCTACATTTCATAAAATAATCGTCAAGTGAGTAAAATGCTCCCTCAATTAATAATTTAGTAAGTTTAGCCAAGAATGCATTGTTTGTCAAATATGTCCATACAATAGGAAGAGAATTATATATTTTGATTGCCATTTGATAACAGTTTCTACGACAGAGTTTTAATTTACATTTCGGAGCTAATAGAGCCCTGTGGGTAGTGGTACGCTTACCCACATTACACTTTTTTGTAAAAAGTTCAGTATTCATTCTAACGAACTTACAAATCTCAAGTATGTAGAGACTCGGAATTGTCAGGAGTTGGAATTTTATAAACAGTGGCTTACATGATTCTCTCCACTTCAATCCCCATATTATCCTTATACACTTTTTCTGAGTCACAAATACCCTCTGCAGGTCCGTTGAGTTCCCCCATAAAGTTATCCCATAACGGAAGTTCGAACAGATGTAACTATGGTAAACCAGCAGAGCAGTTTCTTTACAAGTAATTGACTTGAGTTTTTTCAATGCAAACATAAATCTATTCACTTTTATACAAACTTCATCAATGTGCTTTTTCCAATTTATCTGTTTATCTACATGAATTCCAAGAAATTTTGTGGAAGGAACATTTTCAATTACATTATTTGCGAATTTAATTGTAAGCTCGTCGGTGCTTTCCTTGCTATTCCGAGTTATGAAATTAATTATTTTACTTTTTGATACATTCATATGTAAACCATTATTGACAAGCCAATCTCTAAGAATATCGAGTGTGTCTCGAATTTGAATATGTACTTCATCCATAGTTTTCCCTTTAATGATTACCGTTGTATCGTCCGCAAAGAGCACACATCTCTGCTTAATAAAAGTAGGTAAATCATTAACGTAAATTAAGAAAAGCAGCGGTCCCAATATGCTTCCCTGCGGAACACCAGTACCATTAACTACAGTTCTTCAAATCTCACTGAATGACGCAATAGTATACAAGTCCCACCCCTTTTTTTACCTTGTCTCGAGAAGCATGTTGCCAACCTAAAATTTTGCATTTGAAGGTAATTTTCTTCACCTTGTTGTATAAAAGTTTCACTCAGGCAAATTGCATCTACATTTCCGTTAAGCTCAGATATAACCAGTTCTAAATCATCGATTTTGTTTAAGATTCCAGCTATGTTTTGGTGAAAAATTACAAATGTGCGTTGTCCTCTCTCGTTATTACAGGAGCTCTTGATAACATTTTTGTAAAATTTGTTGTTATCTAACTTATAGCTATTCCTTTTAATACAATAATCACAACTATTAGGCTCGAAAAAACTCATTAGTGTTTTTTATGTATTTCAACATCTCGTTTATATCATAAAATATAACTTTAAATCCTCTATTATTTATACGTCCAGACACTCTATAAAACATACTGTAATCGTATAGAAGATTCTGATTACTGTCTAATATGTATGCGTACCCATATTTTTCAACATCATTATGTAGTAGATTGTTAAATATTTCTATTCTTCTGTTAAACATGTTGCTAAAATTTCCACAGTTGAAAGTAGGAGCACATAAAATAAAATTAGTGTGCGTTTGTTTTTGTAGAATATTTTTTATAAAAAATATCAATTTATCGTAATTCTGCGATTTCCGGAAATCGTCTTCACCAATTAATATTAAACAGAAGTCATTCATTGTAAAATCTGTTATTTTCTTATCAATATTATGTAATAGATTTCTGACTCCTACACCTGGAGTGAGATAGTGGCAAACATTATACTCACCGAGAAATAAGTTAGAAATAGGTAGGACTTTGTTGTGATTGTTTGAACTTATTATACAAATTCTATTTCTTTCATCAGCCTTGGAACTAACACACTCATTTAATTCTTGACATATGACTGCATTTGAAACCTGGGATGTTGATTCAGTTGAGGCCCGCTGATTGTAGATATTGTCAACTTGAAAACCGACTGAACTTGTTGCACCCAGCATATTTAAACTATTGCTTAGACTTGCTTCTCGATGATCTTGATTGTGCTCAATTTCCGTTGAGTTTGCAGCAAAAGTTTATTTGCCATGTTGTTTTCTTCTTTTGGTGCCATTTTTCTTTTTGGTGTCGGATTTGCATATGTGCGTAAGTTTATTAACTTTTGTGGCATATTCCTTTAAGGCCTTTTTTAAAGAGTTATTTTCTATCAGCAGGTTTTCTATTTCTTGCTCCGCACTTTTTAGTTTTTCCTGTACGCTATAAATCTTGTCATTTAAAACCTTCAACTTGTCTTGCATGCTTTCACAAATTACCGGGCAGCTTCTATTAAAATGATTTCTAGTTCCAGTAGGCGAAGATGTAGATGATGACAATGACAGTTTCGAATGCTCACAGTCCTCATCGGTTAACGAGTCGAAGGAATTCCTAATTGGCACGTTTACAATGAGTTTCTTGCGCTCTGTAACATTGCTATAAGATTGTAATGGTGTCTTATTATCGTCCATTAGCGTATTTGATGTTACCGATTCAATGAAAGGTGAAATATTCTCGACTGATTTCAGTACTGGTTCGGTACTTACAGAAGGAGTAACTTTGGCATTATAGGTGGTAGAGGGAGGAGAGCTGCTTACGGTGTCCCCTTTTTTTTGTGTTCTTTTCGTCGTATAAGAGGATTTCTGGTTACAAGGATTTTTTCTGGCTGCATCATTAGATGAATTGTTGTTTACACGGCAGCATAGTTGACAAATCCATTTATTTTTGCCTTCTGGCGTCATTAAACCGAATAATTTCATAGATCTACCGGAGCATTCAACATGATAGGGTTTTTTGCATTTGGTGCACTTCAGAATGTCTTTATTCAGAAGAATTTTATGGCATTTTGCACATTCCGATGCCATATTGTTGCACTTTAATCGAAAATAAGGTTCACAGTTAGCGTTAGTTGCACATCTTATGTCCGCTGCTCCTGTGTCAGGTGTCCGCTTCGGTCTTGTGTCAGCGGCCGCGCGCGATAACGAGCGCGGCGGATGACTCACCGTCCGCGGGTCGCGAGTCGCGGGTATTTAAATAAAAAAAGACGTTAACTTAAAATATTTGAAATGTATTTTGTAATATCTTTGAAACTAGTATGTATTTTTTAAGACGGCTTTCTCCACTGTATTCCGCAAGTCACTCTCTACAGAACGATATAATTTGCAACACACGATGACACTTATTTTAAACACTTATCAATTAAAAACGACGGAGCTTAGAAATACGCGACTGCCTTGCGCTAGCGATATCGGACGATCCGTCTAGTTGCCCATAAGCTTAAAACGTCAATTTATTGACAATTTAAAACTAGTAATTACCTTTTGAATTTAAAATCAAAATGTCAAAATAATAAAAAAAATACATGCCCACCCACACTTTTCCTGATTTACTTTTTGTATCCCGGGCGTAGAATTCAAAACGTTTTGTTGCAAAAATGACATTACTGGCCACTAATTTAAATGCCATTTATTCCAAATTTAAAAAATATGCCGACTCCTTTTTGTTTTTTTTTTCGAATTCGATTTTGAATTTCGCTATTATTGCGTAATGAATGGTGAATTGTGTGTTTAGATTGTTACACAATACACACCGATAGAATATGCTCGAATACCGGATTTTTCCTAGAATCCATCACGCTTACATGAAGGCAGTTTTTGGCCAGGGTGTAGGAGGAAATGGCGATGGCAGACCGAGGAAGCGAGATGATGAAAATGTTCTGGATTTAATAGCGGCAAATCCTTCTTTGTCCGTACGGGAATAGCAAATAGCCTCGGACTGACGGTGGAAAGTGCATGCAACTCTAAAAACACAACGATTGCACCCTTTTCATTTCCAACGTGTGAAGGCCCTATTGCCTAGAACTCTCTGTTCCCTGTACGCGTTATGGATTCGAGGAAAAATCCGGTAATCGGGATGGAGTCTGTTTGGGTAGCGTTCAACGTACATAATTGCAGCAGCACTAGCGTTGCCTTGGCACTCACCATAAATGTAATGCATTTGAGCATATTCTATCGGTGTGTATAGTGTTCGAATAATTGTTAAACAAAAAAAAATCAACACAACAATCAAAACACACAATTCACCATTCATTTCGCAATAATAGCGAAATTCAAAATCGAATTCGAAAAAAAAAACAAAAAGCAGTCGGCATATTTTTTAAATTTGGAATAAATGGCATTTAAATTAGTGGCCAGTAATGTCATTTTTGCAACAAAAAGTTTTGAATTCTACGCCCGGGATACAAAAAGTAAATCAGGAAAAATGTGGGTGGGCATGTTTTTTTTTTATTATTTTGGCATTTTGATTTTAAATTCAAAAGGTAATTACTAGTTTTAAATTGTCAATTAATTGGCATGTTTTTAAGCTTATGGGCAACTAGACGGTAGTGTATTTTTTTTCACCATGGGAGTTGAAAGTTCGTTCAATGTACGATTGAAAACGCAAAAATTAAGTTGGCGATTTTTTTTAAAATCCATATTTATCTCACATTAATGGTGATGCTTATCTGATATCATAAGTATTCAAGAATATTAAGAAAAAAAAAAATTGCTTAGAATGGTGCTATGATCAAAACATTGAACAAGGGTGTTTATTTTCGAAAAATACCTAAAAGTCCAAATATCTCAAAAACCGTGTGACTTTTACTTAACCTATTTTAGCTTTTTCATAACGTCCTAAGTGCCCTCTATCCGTAGTTCAAGGATTATCCACTCATTACCTAATACCCTGTATAAAGAGAATGATTTTTCTACATCAACAGATGTGAGAGGTGCATAGTTGTAAACTGATATTTCATAGTTAAGACTTGTTAAAACCTCGACAATAAAACTGCATACATTTTAAATACAATATATACAATTGTACATGAAATTTAAATAGAATCACATCCATGTTATACTTTCGTAAAAAAAATGGTATCAGTCGCCGATCATTAATTATTACCTGTCATTGTCATCATGCCTCGTGGGGCTGTCTTGCCTCCGCCCCTGCCCGAGGCCCCGCAACCGACTCAGCAGGGAGAGCTCAGTCAGACCTCGCTTCCAAATAGGTTTAGTCGGGTTCGATTCTTGCTTCTCTATTGAAAAATATTTTAAATAAATAAAAATAAATATTCGGACAACTTTATACTTCATTTGTTTTGCTTTTGAATTCTGCTAATCAGCCAATGAAAACAGTTTTGTCGAGCTTTGACGTATTATTTTTCTGTTTTTATTGGCTGACGAACTTTATTATGTGTTTTTATTTGTTGACAATTACTTAATTACTTAAACAAATGTAGTATAGAGCTTGACGCCAGCTTTATAGGATAGTATAGTTCTGTCCTCCTACGGACGGGCACATCTACTATATGCATTGTATTGCACTTCCAAACTTATTACATCCCTTGAGAGTTTAATATGCTTCTATGACTTAATCGCTCTTGTGCCTTTTTTCCGTACGAGGACAGAGTTGCCGTCACGTAAAAAGACCGCTGCCGATGTACAGTCACGAGATTAAATTTGGTACCCACCTTAGGTCCAAAGTCAATCTGACATTCTACAGCAATAAGGTTGAGTTTCCTAAAAGTTACTTGACATATCTAATGACATTGACGACTTTAAGCAATTTTTTCTTGAAATGGGTCCCAAATTAACGGTCGTGACCGTACCTACGCAGTCGCGCATTTATCGACGAAATTGGTGGTATGAAGGGGACGGGAGGGGAGAACACTTCGCCGGTATGCTTATGTGCGCACGCTATTGGTTGGCGACTGTACCCATGCGCAAACACATCCCCTCCATTGTCGCTAAGAGCCCTTTTTACGTGACAGGATCTGTAGTGAGATTTGTCCCCAAATATTTATTTATTTATTTTTAAAATGGCTGTGCATAAAAGCCCAGTAGAAAGAGTTCCATTCCTCGGTAGTTCTCATGATGAAAGTATAGGCAAAGCATCTTATACAAGTCGATGGTACGTTTACAAATCTAATAGGGTTCGACAGAAATAACTATTACATAATCTCAAATAATATTAAAGCTTCGCTACGATTTGCGACCGCCGTAAGAGGTGAACAGACTAGTGTAAACACGAGGTAGATCGGTCTGATCCGTTTGAGACTGAAGCGACCACCATATCAGGCGGACAGACTAGTGTAAACACGAGGTAGATCGGTCGGATACGTTTGAGACTGATGAGAGCGCTGTATCAGGCAGACGGACTTGTGTAAACAGGAGGTAAGATGGTGGGAGCCAGTTGAGTCTGATGCGACCGCCTTTTCAGGCGAACAGACGAGTGTAAACACGAGGTAAGTCGGTGGGAGCTGGTTGAGACTCATGCGAGCACCGTATCAGGTGGACAGATTAGTGTGAACACGAGGTAAGTCGGTGGGAGCCGGTTGAGACTCATGCGAGCACCGTACCAGGTGGACTGATTAGTGTGAACACGAGGTAAGATGGTGGGAGCCAGTTGAGACTGATGCGAGCACCGTACCAGGTGGACAGATTAGTGTAAACAAGAGGTAAGATGGAGGGAGCCGGTTGAGACAGATGCGACCACCGTATCAGGCAGACGGAGTAGTGAAAACACGAGGTAAGTCGGTCAGATACGTTTGAGACTAATGCGTCCGCCGTATCAGGCGGACGGACTAGTGTAAACAGGAGGTAAGATGGTGGGAGCCAGTTGAGTCTGATGCGACCGCCTTTTCAGGCGAACAGACGAGTGTAAACACGAGGTAAGTCGGTGGGAGCTGGTTGAGACTCATGCGAGCACCGTATCAGGTGGACAGATTAGTGTGAACACGAGGTAAGTCGGTGGGAGCCGGTTGAGACTCATGCGAGCACCGTACCAGGTGGACTGATTAGTGTGAACACGAGGTAAGATGGTGGGAGCCGGTTGAGACTGATGCGAGCACCGTACCAGGTGGACAGATTAGTGTAAACAAGAGGTAAGATGGAGGGAGCCGGTTGAGACTAATGCGTCCGCCGTATCAGGCGGACGGACTAGTGTAAACACGAGGTAAGTCTTTAGGATCCGTTTGAAACTGATGAGAAGTGTAAACACAAGGTAAGTCAGTCGGATCCGTTCGAGACGGTTACGGCGGACGCACTAGTGCAAAAATGAGGTTAGTCGTGGGAGCCGTTTGAGACTGATGCGGCCGCCTCATCAGGCGGACGGACTAGTATAAACACAGGGCAAGTCGGTCTGATCTGTTTGAGACTGATGCGACCACCGTATCAGACGGATGGACTTGTGTAAACACAATGTAGGTCGGTCGAATTCGTTTGAGACTGATACGGCGGACGCAATAGTGTAAAAACGAGGTAAGTGGGTGGTAGCCAAGGATGGAACTCTATTACTGTTGAACATTATTTCTTTAATCATAATAAATTTTGCAAGTGAGATAAGGGAAAAATAATTGAAACAATAATAAACGTAGAAGCGTACCTCGAGTTTGTACATAAAAAGCCTGCAATCCGCTTCTTTTCCCAGATTTCTTTATAAAAAATCCGTGTAATTGTATCTTAATGTATAACTCGAGATCCGCTGGGTGCGTATTACTGAAATGAACTTACTTATAGTGCGTTTTGTTTATGCTGCATATTAATTTCAAGCACTGATAAAATGCAGCAATTACAGCACTGATGATAAATGAAAAAAGCCATGAAGAGTTTGGATTATTTTAAGCATAATTGTGTTATACACTAAGCAGGAATATTGAAATGAAGAAAACATTTTTATGTAGATTTTTAGTTTGTGATGAACGCACAAAAAATTAGTGACAGATGTTTTTTTTTAAAAAGGGCTAAAGATATTTAAATACACAGTCCAGGTGTAGCTTAGCAAAAAAAAGCTCAGAGTAAAATTGGCAACAAGATCCCGATTTCAACTCAAATTGTTTTAACAAAATTTGCTGTTGAATGTCCAACTATTTTTTTAAATTTCATGCGCATTGTGACTTATAAAGAAATTGTGAAGTTAGTAGCGACCACTAGGCTCTTGTGTTATATGAAAACGGTAGCATAAGCATTAGTAAAAGTATAAGAACTTACCACCCTTCTCCCTCTTCGGACTCTGATTCCTAATGTCCCTATCACACACAGTCTGACTACTGGACCGTTCCACTATAGGCCTTACGGGCCTCACACTAGATTCCACATTAACCGTCACTGTCACTTCCCTAGATGTATCACCGTTACTGTTCACTTGTATCATATTATTTGAATTATTTGAATTAATATGAGTAACATTATTATTATTTGAATTTGCACTAGAATGTCCCGGATACAAGTATTCATATGTTTCATCGAAATCCATGTTCGGTAAAGATGATTTTCTCACTTTTTCTAATGCTTTTATCCTTCTAACGGGTAGAGGTGACCGTTCCGTTGATGTTGATGCTTGACAGAGTCTTTCGTATAAGCCTTTTTCTCCCGGTAAGCTTACTGTGGTAGTCAAGCTTATATGTCCGTAGTCGGATTCTTTGTAGACCGTTCCGTAACCGTTATGGTTAGATTCCGTATTGACTATGTTGATGTAGTTTTCTTTCGGCTCTAAGTTTAGCTGCTGCAGGTCGAAGTTGAAGATGTCTGTTTCAGGTCCCATGACTGGTATTGCGGTGTGCGGTGGATCCTTGTTTGATACTTCGATAACAGTTATGTTTGTGCTTTGGTAGTCACTGGAATGAGAATTTATTGGTTTTATTGGTTAATATGCTAAGATAGTAATTTGAACGAGAAGTGGGACTGGGCTGGACACGTTTGTCATGTACGCATCCGGAATGGTAGGATGGCTATCAGAGCACAAGCAGACCAAAAACGAGGTAGCGTAATGATTTGACTGCTGCATTCCCTGGAAGCTTTAGATATTTGGCCTCGAAGTGCTGGAACAACATTCCTCCTCCGATTAGAGACGCTCGTTCAAAGAGTACATTTAAACGGAAATATAAAGCGCACTTATTATCGTTCCAGAAACTTCAGGTCAATGCCTAACAAAGCTTTTACGTGTAAAATAGGCTAAAGTCTATTGGTTTGTTCATTTTGATACATAGAAAGTGATTGTTTAACTCAGCTAGAGATGAACGGAGTTGGTTAGTTAGTGACTGAGTGCGTCTCACTTCGCCGGTCCCGGCAGAATATCAGGGGCACGTTTAATAAAGCTACAAGTTACAATTTTACAGGTCTAAACTGGCAACACTGCTCAAATGGCTGGTCGTCATTGGTCGAGGTTGTGTCAAATGGAAACTTGTAATCTGTAAATTTAATTTGTAGCTTTATAAAACGTGCCCCGAGATTGGCGGCTGAGTGTCGATCGCGGGCGGTTGTCATTTAAGAAAGTCAAAGTTAACTTTGAGTTTAAAAGCAGATTTTTCGTTTCTTTTCTTTTCGAATGTTATTGATATTTACTTGTAAATAGTTGCTATTCTTTTTTATGGTGTTGGTGTTATCGGTAAGTGGTAATTGTATTATAGTTGTGTATATAGCAGTAGTTTTTTTTTTTTATTGATTTAAGAGGGTAGTCAATGCCAGCATCCTCATGGAAGAGGATGCTGGCCGGGACGTCCCTGGTGAAGCAAATTTCCGCCCTTTTTTGAAGGGCATTAGCCTTTCACAACATGAGCAATTTGAAAATACTCAAGCGGAAACTTACACTCCTGTAATGGGGAAAAGAGAGAAAAGGAGGGCTCGCGAGAAGAAAAAAAGATCTAATGAGCGGTCGCGGTCCAGAGACAAACTCCCTTTGAGTTGCTCGGATGGCTCGGATGTGGAAATAGTAAATCAGGTCTCTAATGATACCCAACTTAATCCTGGCCAGCAAACCATGGTTCATTTGCCAACTTCACCTTCTCCGCCGGCTCATTTAGTTACTAGCCAACCTAGCGATTCGCAAACTCAGTCACAGGTCCCCCCTTCTCTCTTCACTCCAGTTGGACGTGAAAAATATAATAGTAGCGACCAGGGCCCATTTGTTGTACACGTACAAAAAGTCGAGGCGGCTCCAGATTCAGGAACGGTACTACATCCGGTTTCATTCGGACTTTTTTTACAAAAGAGGAAACGAGAGTTCCCCAATGTGGTTGATGGCAGCGTTAAGAGGATAGGACGTAATAGAGCGTCAATTAACTTTCATTCAGCTGAGGATGCAAATCAGTTTATTGAATCGCCGACTTTAGTACAACACAAATACAAAGCATTCGTGCCTTCTTTCAACGTAACCAGAATGGGACTTGTACGGGGCGTGCCGGCGGAATGGCCGCCAGAGGAGGTACTTGAAAATATTCAGGTGCCGGTAAATTCAGGTGGGGCGCGGCCTGTTAAGATTAGGCGACTCAATTTCAAAAAAATCAGAACTGATGGTTCTTATTGCTGGATGCCTTCTGAGACTGTAGTGATAACGTTTGATGGTCAGATATTACCTAAGAGAATTTTCATTTGCCTGAATTCCCTTCCTGTAGAAAAATATCAATATCCAACTATTCAGTGTTTTCGTTGCTGCCGTTTCGGACACACAAAGGAGAAGTGTCGGTCCCCTCCCCGTTGTTTTCGTTGCGGTGGGTCCCATTCTGGAGATGTTTGTACTATTGAGTCACATGAAGCGTATTGCTGTAATTGCCCTCAAGGGTTGGGATTGGGACACTTTGCTAACAGCAAGGCATGTCCGGAATACAATCGTCAGACTGCTATCAAAAAATCCATGACTGACGCGAATATCTCTTATGTTGAGGCTTCCAATCTTCATGCAAAGATAAGCCGAAAATCTTATGCAAATGTTGCCGCCGCTCCTCCCCAGCCCCAGTCTCCCCCTCAAGCACAAGGATTTACGTCGTACAGGAAGACAGTATTTCGTAATCCCCGATCCCCGCCGTCTCTGGATAAGGGGTATGACAGAAACGCCCATCAGTCTATTATTAAAGACCCTGTAATTCATTCTAGTCCTGTTTTCCCTGAATCCGTACCTCAGCAATCGAATGAAAATTTAATAAGGGAATTGATCAAAATCCTTTCTTCTGTTGTCAAAGTACTTGCTCCATCCAGCCCCCTGGCTGACCCTTCTTTGCTATCCCACGTTGCCCCGTTTATTTCATCTCTTTTGTTTTCTTCAAATAATGGACCAAGTAGTTCTACAATGGAATTGCCACAGTATTAACAATAAGAAACATGATCTCCTCTTTTTAATAAATAAGTATAATCCCTTTATTCTAGCTATATCCGAGATATGGCTTAAATCAGACTCTAATTTTAAGTTACCTAGTTTTATCTCTCTAATGGATTGTAGGGTGGATGGTCGTGCTGGATGCGCCCTGTTCATTAGAGATCACATTTCTTTTTCTTACGTTCCGGTCCCCCAACATAGCACAAATTTTCATACTGTTTGTGCTCGTGTAGAAGGCATTACTTTTTTATCTGTATATATTCCCAGTCCTTCTTCTATAATCCTTAACGAATTAAAGAAAGTAATTGGAGCCCTACCGCAACCAATTATTATTATGGGAGATTTTAACGTTCACCATTTTCTATGGGGCTGCGATAGGAATGACTCTTTTAGTGATCAACTGCTGGATATTTTGGATTCAAAAAACCTTTGTTTATTAAATACAGGAACCCCAACATTACGCACTCTTCCTAATCAATCTGTTAGTGCCGTTGATTTATCTCTGGCATCTCCTATTCTTGCCTCCCGTATTTCCTGGGAAGTATTAGATAGCTCATATGGGAGTGATCATTTCCCCGTCCTCCTTTGTCTTCCATTTCTATCTTCAAAAAGACCAACTACTATCAATCCTTTATTAGTATACAATATCAATGGAGCGGATTGGGATAATTACAAGAGTTGTCTCAACTCTGACGTTTTAAGGTTACCTCCTATTACGTCTAACTCTATACAAATTTGCTCTGACGCTTTGATCTCAGTTATTAAGTCTACTGCAGACAAGGTTTTCCCCCTTAAGAATACGGTTGTGGGTAAATTGGCATCTCCACCTTGGTGGGATAAAGAGTGTACCAAGGCCGTTAAAGTTAGAAAGAAAGCTGAACTTACTTATGCTGCTAACATGTCAACTGAGAATTTCCAAATTCTGTTAAATTCTATGTCTGAAACAAAATTGTTGCTCCGTAGCAAAAAGTCTGATGGATGGAAATCTTTCTGTACTTCGTTGAGTCCTTCCACACCGGATACTGTGGTTTGGAATAGCATCCGGAGATTCAGGAGATCGTATAATACTCGTAGTTGCCCATACCCTACTTCGCTACAGTGGGCGGAATCTTTTCTTGCCAATATAGCTCCGCCGCATGTTCCGGGTGTACTCGAGTTTCCCATAGGACTCCTTAATAATAGTTCAACCGACCCCTTGGATCAAATCTTCACATTTCAAGAGCTTAAAAACGTCCTTGGTTCCGTTAAAGACTCTACCCCGGGGCATGATGGAATTCCATATTCTTTTATAGTTAAAGCCGGAGATCCTTTTTTGAAATATTTTCTTGACCTAATTAATAACATATTACTTTCTGGCCATCCACCCAAATCTTGGAAATCTCAGTTGATTATGCCCATACTGAAAACAGGTAAAGACCCCAAAGACCCGCGCTCATATCGCCCTATAGCTCTGTCTTCGGTCCTGATGAAGATTCTAGAACATCTAATTAAAAATAGATTAGAATGGTTCCTTGAAAGCCAGGAACTATTAGGAAAATCCCAATTTGGTTTTAGGAAAGGAAAGAGCACTATGGACAGTCTGGGGATTTTTACATCAGACATTAGGCTCTCTTTTTCAAAAGGCGCTTCGACTGTAGCTGTTTTTCTGGACGTTGAGGCTGCCTACGATAATGTTCAGCTCCCTATTCTCAGGGAAAAGCTCCACAAGCTGAGAATTCCGGTGAGGCTGACGTGTCTTGTGGCCAATCTCCTTTCAGATCGGCGAATCACTTTTCGTGGAAGAGACCCCCTAATAAACCCATCGAGATCAGTATGGCGGGGCCTACCCCAGGGATCTGTACTGAGCCCTTTACTTTATAATATTTATACTCATGATTTGGAGTGCTCAGTTACTGGTTGTAAAATTTTGCAATATGCAGATGATTTACTAATATACTCCTCAAATAGTAATATTGAATCTGCCTGCATTACAGTCGGGAACTCTTTGCAATTACTTAACTCTTGGCTCACTAGAAATGGTTTGGGTCTTTCTCCATCCAAAAGTTGTGCTGTTGTTTACACTCGAAAAAGAGTCATTCCTATCGTGAGTATTTCAATTGATAACTCTGAGATTCCTGTTCGTTCTTTTTATAAATTTCTTGGGGTTATACTCGACTCTAAATTAGATGGTACCCAGCATTTCGAGTATTTAGTTAAAAAGTGTGAACGGGGTCTCAACACCCTCAGGTGCCTTTCGGGGGTTTGGTGGGGGGCTCATCCAACCTCCTTAAGATTACTATACAATGCTACTATTAGAAGCGTTCTAGATTATGGTTCCTACCTGTTGGTACCGGGGAACAAGGCGGGGCTGGGAAAGCTGAACCTTATCCAATCCAAAGCTTTAAGAGTTATCTCGGGAGCAATGAGGTCTAGCCCTATCAACGCCTTGCAGGTAGAATGTGCTGAGCCCCCTCTCAATCTGCGTAGGCAATTTATGGCTGATAGCTATCTTTTTCGTGCCCTTCAATTTTCCCATCACCCTATCATACATCGGTTGTTTGATCTTAAAGCAGCTAACTGTTGGAGTCATAAGGGTCCCCCGTGTCTGGTTAAAAGCTTAGAAAAATTTCTGTCTCTTAAGGACCCGGTATTTCACTCCCTGAAACTTCCCCTTTTTGAATTCAACTACGAAACCATAATTCACAAACCTCGCGTAATTCTAAATTTTGATATTTGCCACGACGATCCTCACGCTGACGAATATCTTCGTCAAATACTTTCCCGTGAGTGGGCGGACTGGAACACAATTTATTGTGACGCTTCCAAACTGACTCCAGCTGGATGCGTGGGGGTAGGAGTTTTCCACTCCCAGTATAATGTAGTTCAAAAAGTGAAGTGTCCCCCAGAAACCTCCGTATATACTGGTGAATGTCTTGGGGTGTTAGAGAGCATTAAATACATTTTTTTGGGTAAGTTAAAAAAGACTATAATTTTTTCAGATTCCCGTAGCTGCTTGCAAGCCTTGCTGTCTAATCCTTTTTCTGTAAAACTCCACAACCCAATTATTTATCAAATTAAAGAGGTTCTTATAGTTTGTAAGCTTAGAGGGTACGAAGTCGCCTTGGTATGGGTCCCGGGACACACGGGGGTGTCTGGCAATGAGAGGGCGGATCAGGTTGCCAAGGAGGCGGTAGTGCACGGCGACAAGACTCCTTTCAAGAACTACTGTCATGATTTGGTTGCCTTAGCGTCCAAGTCCTTAGTCCAGACGTGGTCTTCTGTCTGGACTGCATCTAGCAAGAGGCGAGGGAGACTTTATTCTATGGTTCAGTCTTCTATTAAAAGGAGACCTTGGTTTGCTAAGCTATATATTCCCAAGCAGTTTTGCTCAACTATTATCCGAATGAGACTTGGTCACTGCTGTACCCCTTCTCATTTGGCAAAAATCCACATCCGGGACTCTTCATTATGTGAATGTGGGTTAGACGATGGAGACCTGAACCATGTTTTCCTTGCGTGCCCTCTGTACGATCATGATTTTCTTTACAAAGAATTGATTCGTTTAAAGGTTGCTTTTCCAACATATATGTTAGAATTAATTCAAATTAGAGATAGAGATATTCTTATGGCCTTGGGTGCTTTTTGTGATCTTAACAATTTAAAGTTATAAATGGCAGTTTTTTTTTTTTTTTTTTTTTTCTAAGATTTATGTATCATACGTGGTTTCATAATTGTAATATTTACAATATATATATATATGGGTTTGTGGACTCTTAACAGTAGTAGTAGTAATGTGTATATTGTAGTAGTAATGGTAGTTGTAATGTTCTTGACTAACAAAGGGTTTGTGTTAATTGTTTATTTTTTCCAGGAATAGCAACTATATAATATAATTGTTTTAGTTTATCGTTCTCGTAATATATTTCACTTTTATAAATTGGTCAAAAATCGACATGACGCTGGCTAATCAATTGGCATAGCCATAAAAAAAAAAAAAAAAAAAAAAAAACGTGCCCCAGCGCTGCCGCAGCGATGCGCGCAGCACATGCTGAGTCGGCGCCCTTTCTTTACTACGCCGTGACATCCGAATCACGCATCTTAATTTTAGTTTTAATTATAGTTTAAGCTTTTAATGTTTTTTTTTTCTTTTTACTTTATTTTAATTATGTAAACGTGTTTCTATTTGCCATGGCGTATTATGTGAATAAAGATTTTTATCTATCTATCTATCTATTTGAATGTGCTTCAAAGTGCTTTGGGTGCATGCCAATAGGAACAAATACTGAAAAAAGGAGGGGCTTTGCAGAGAGAGGGACACGCTAACGCTGGAAAAAAAAGGGTTTTTTAACCCCTGATCAAAACAGTGTGATCCGTCCGTGTGTTTCTGTCCGTTTGTTCTATTATCGCCTTGGGAGAATGGGTTTATAGTACATTGTTGCAGAGGATAGAAAGTACGCGATTTTTGGACGAGTCATATAGAGGGCCGAAACGTAGTTGAGGCCCTCAAGTGTACGAGTCCATAAATTGCACTTCCTACCGAGGCAGACATAGTGCTTTTTCACAACTACTGCGAGGAAATAAAATAAAAAATCATATTCAAAACTCAAATTTTAATTCATGTTAATGTGACATTATGAAACGATTGAAAGCGACAAGGTACATAAATGATCACTTATTTATGCTGATGACTGTACTTAAAGTTGGACAACAATGTTCTCGACCAATCAGCAAACACGCCGACAAAAACATTCTTGGTCTGTCCTTATAAGTGACGTTTTGTGACTCCAAACAAGACCATCTATGGCCATATTTCCGAGCAGTGTTGTGAAAAATTCTTTGTTTATGTCTAAACTAGAGGACGCCTGCGACTTCGTACGGGTAGAACTAGTCCCCTTAATCTAGTCTAGTCCGCTAATCCCCCTATTTCTTCCTATTAGGGGTTGATTTCCGGAAAATTCGTTCATGGTTCACCCCTAATACCCAAGAAATACTCCCTCAAATTTCAAGTCCCTAGGTATAGGCTGTGCGTTAGTCAGTAACTCACGTCACGGTAATGTTTTATATATTTAGATATTGTAGATTTTGATAATACAGTAGAACCCGCTTAATACGATCACGTATAATACGATTTCCCGCATAATACGCCGTTTTCTGCCGCTCCCTGCAACTTAAGGCCTGTTTTCATACATTTTTTCACGGTTAATACGACTCGCGTCCTGGTAAATACGTCATCTAAAACCATAATACCAAGTTATGTACGCGGGTGAAAAAGAGTTGCGACTAACCATCGTACTAATATTACGCAAGGGGACGCGAGTCTAGCGACACCTCCGCCTGTCCACATAAGTTTGCGTGTTGTGACTAAGCGATCTTAAATTTCATTCACTCATTAAAAAAAAAAAGAGAAGATATTAAAGAAAAATGCACGTTGGGAGGAGTGAAGAGAAGCGAAGAAGCGATCCATAAATTAAATTAGATTGAAAACCTTGTTATAACAAATGCATCCGAATCGTTACGTCAAACTAAAATAAATAATCACTTTAAGCAAAACAATTGTTATTAATATACTTTTACATAAACATATTTTTTTTGTGTTCCATTTAAAATAAACAAATTACATGTAAATGTATGTACATGAAATAATACTAGTTTTCACAACACTGCTCGGAAATATGGCCATAGATGGTCTTGTTTGGGGTCACAAAGCGTCACTTATAAGGACAGACCAAGAATGTTTTTGTCGGCGTGTTTGCTGATTAGTCGAGAACATTGTTGTCCAACTTTAAGTACCAATGAAAATCAATCAATCAATTTTTGTGTCATAGATCCTTAAAATGAAAAATTGATATCGACCAATCAAAACACACCATTTTGTGAAGGTAAATATTAGGTGTATTTTTGTTAGATACACAGACTAAAAACTATGTCACTGCTTTTTTTTAAATGTAATTCAAACTTGGCCCCTAATCCTCGAACCACTAGAGATGAAATTACATGGGAGGTATGGCGAAACAAATACAATTTTATATGGAGTTGACATCTTCATCTCGCATGTTAGTTTATTAATCTCGAGTGCCACGAGAATAGAGGTCCAGATTTAAAAAAAAGTTATCTACGGTAAAATTGGCGGTGAGGTCACATTAACATGAATTAAAATTTGAGTTTTGAGTATGATTTTTTATTTTATTTCCTCTCAGTAGTTGTGAAAAGCACTATGTCTGCATCGGTAGAAAGTGCAATTTATGGACTCGTACACTAGAGGGCTTCAACTACGTTTCGGCCCTCTATATGACTCGTCCAAAAATCGCGTACTTTCTATCCTCTGCAACAATGTACTATTTATTTTCACGTTTAATACGATTTCCCGTTTAAGACGCTTTTTTTGCTAGGTCTCGTTACAGAATCGTCTTAAGCGGGTTCTACTGTAAGTTATTTTGCCTGCTAGGACAATTTGATATATGTTGACGTTTTGCTACGACGTAATAGAAATGTATATATTCCCTTGTTCAAGCAAAGTTATCGTATTTGTTTGAATTTTAATAATAATTTTATGACAGTGTCACTTAATACATACATACATACATAATCTCACGCCTTCGTTCCCAGAGTGGGGTAGGCAGAGCTACAGAATTACAAACATCTCTAAAAACTTGTTGATAATTCTATAACCACAATTTGCATAATTAGGCTAAGATGTTTACCAGCCGTCCGTGTGGTTGCCGAGTTAGAATAGTGCCACTCCATGTCTTCCCGTGGATGTCGTAAGAGACGACTAAGGGAATAAAGGCTTGTAGTACTTAATAGTTCAGTAAATATTGCAACTTACCCCTGACTACTCTCCGCAGTGGCCTCCACCACCATCCTCTGCTTATGCTCCTCCACCTCCTCCGCCCGTTCCTCCTTCACCTCCTCAACCTCATCACTAATCCTATCAATCTCCGTGAAGAACTCCTCATCGCTATCCGTAGCATTCCTTCTCAATACCGAATCATCTAAGCATATGTTCTGGCCACAAATTTTAGTTGTCTTTGGTATATCTTGACTAGTGCTTGGTTGGGCCGTGAACGGTTCCTCCCAGTTGGAAATGTCTATGGGTTCCGGTTGAGGATTGTCTGCGGGTGTTTCTGTTGTCTGTGGCTCTATTGCTCTGGAGGGTGTTGTTAGCTCTATTCCTGGTACTCTGGAAAAAATTGTCATAATAATAATAAAATCCATAATTTGACCCATTTGACTGGGTATTTGTATTAATCTAATAGAAACCGGTCAGGTGCGATCTGGACCCGCGCACTGAGGGTTCCTTTTTTTAGGTAGCGAACTAGACAGGTTTGAGGAAATGTTTAAAGAAAAAAGTGAATTTCACTTTGTATGGAAATTTACGTTCCTAAATTCCAACGTAAATTTCCAAAGATTTTTTATTAGTTTCTCGAAAAACTGTATTTTGGATTTATTTTATTTTTACAGTGAAAAATTGAACCATCATGTGGCCAATTTACTGTTTTTAGAGTTCCGTACCTCAAAAGGAAAAAACGGAACCCTTATAGGATCACTTTGTTGTCCGTCTGTCTATCTGTCTGTCTGTCCGTCTGTCTGTCAACACCCTTTATCTCGGGAACGCGTGGAGGTACCCATTTGAAATTTTAACCATATGATGAAGCTGTGAAAAACTCGAACTTCTAAGTTAACGTAAAAATGATACGGCTGTTTACGCCGCGAAAAACGTATATTTCGACATTCTCAAGGGAATCAAAATTTATAGGGTATTTTCCGTTGACCAAGAACTATGAAATTTGGAAATTAATACCGTCTTATACCTACTACAAATATAGGGAAAATTCTAAGACCCAACATTTTTAATTAAATCACAGAAAAAACAGGGTATTTATGCAACGAACGGCGGCGGTGCAAATTTTGAATTGAGTTAACCAAGTCATGTGCGGAACCCTCGGTGGTCTCGTCTGACTCGCCTTGTCCGGTTTTTTTTAATACCTGTCAGGAGGCACCGGCGGGGTCGGCGGCAGCGGCGACGTGGGGTCCCTCGTGCCGGCGCGCGGCGCTGGCGCGGCTGGTGGAGCCATGTACACGTTCTCGCCTTTGGAGAGAATCTTCAGCTCATGGAGCTTGCAGCGGAGTGTTGACACCCAGTCTTGCATCGAGTCCCTGAAAGGATTCAGAACATTGAACATCAACATCAGACTGGTTTCTCATATGACCTTGTTACGATAGTAATATAAAAGCGCATGTAACGGTAGGCTTATGTCAGTGCATTAAACGGATTTAACACGAGCGCATTTCTTTTATTTATGCCTATTCAAATCAAATCAGACTTTACATCCATAGGGTTAGTAAATACAGCCTCTTAATAATAAAACAAAATAATAATTAATAATTCGGTTTTTTGCGGGTATTTTATGGTATGGCTAAATTAATTTGTGAAAAATGTTCTTATGCATGAGTTAAAGACAAAAATGACCTATGTTAATTATTAAATAAAGATATCCCATGAGGCAATCATAGTCATATTTGTGAACTTATGAACGTTATAAAATAAAATAATGACAACTGAACTTTTATATTTATAATGTTAGTAAAGTAATAGGTAATATTTCTAGTAGTCTTAGGCAGGACGTGTGTCTGTCTGCATGTTAAAAGGCTGAACGCATTTTACTGACATTTGGCATGAATACCTTGAACCCGGGGAAAATAATAACATAGAAATTGTTTTCGTGACATTTTTATTTCATTTCATAAGAGGCAAACATGTTGTACGCAAGACACACATTTCCAATAGCTGTATGGGTAAAACTCACCAATCAGGCGCCAACATCCTGACCGGTCCCTGGTCTGTATCTACCAGGAAGTCATACTCCTCACCGGTATGAGGTTTGACACTGGCAGTCACATGTCTAGCAGTCCTCAGACAGGCCCTCCAAGTTGGTTTATGGGCCAGGGTAGCAGGGGCCTCAGGGGCTGGGTATTGCTCGAGGAATGGAGTGCGGCCGTTGTGAACACAGAACAGGGTCCACATCGGCTTGAGGGGTGGCTTCTGTAAAAAAATTGTCACGATTTAATATTAGTGGCTATTTTAACGCTGGAATGCACCAATTGTATTAGTGTGGAGTGCGGTGTGACAGCTGTATTCTAATTATTTTAATGTAAGGTTTTAATATTGCACTGGCAAGGGTGTGGTCGAGGTGTTTTTAATATTAGGGAGCATCGCTACATCACTTCAGTGCATTTTCTAACTAAATAAGAGAACTTAAATTGAAAATAGTGTAAAATGCTGGATACTTTTTTAACTGGAGTACAGGTACTTAGATTAGTAAATGTCAAATCATCAAACACTAAATCAACATTGCGTTGTAGAATCCAGCCTGCTTTATTTCATGATCATCATCATCACCATCATCTATATCCACCTATAAAAGAAGAATACTGACTGTCTGACTAATCAATCAACGCACAGCCTAAACCGCTGGACCTAGGGACTTGAAATTCGGAGGGAATATTTCTTAGAAATTGGTGGAGTCTGGTTAAAATAGGTTGAGTAGCGGAGACTATTTTTTACACATATGAAGTCGCCAACATTCTCTAGTCAGCTTATAAAAGTCACAATAACTGAGTCTTGGCTTCCTTCTCTCAAATCATTAATATTTAAATGTCAAATAAATCATAGAAATCAGGTATTTAGAAAAATGTGTTTGTTACTTAGTTAATAAATATTACGTTTGGCAAATTTACAGTTCTAAAAAGTGTACCTATTATTATTTTTCTAAGAAATACATTAAAAAAACATACCTACCTAGATTTTTGAGGACATAAGCTATTTGTTTAGTAAAAAATTCATAGTTATAGAACTATGAATTTTTTATAGCAAATAGAAATCACGTAAAGAATCCATTAAATCAAGTGTAATAACTTCATACCTTGTGCCCGAGCGGTCTGAGCTTGCTGCTGCTGTCAGTCGGTATACGCTTGAGATACGCATTCTTCTGTATTTCCCTGTAGTACACCGGGCCCTCTTCTCGGGCTGACATCATCGTAGCTCATGGATGATCTGCAATGTGTTAAATTACTTTAAAGTAAAGCATATTTTTTTATATTTCAAGGTTGCGTCAAGATTGGTAGTTTATTTAAGTTTAAATAGTTTTATAACAGTATTTAAATGCATTTATTTACTAGTTTAATTACAGTCTGAAGAAGCGAGACAGAACAGTTTTCAGTAGCATTGATGTAATTACTTCCAAGTTATATTTGTACATTTTAATTACTTATGGCAGACAGATAATAAGTTTATCTTCAACACTTAAATGTCCATCACACTATCTAAAGGATGTAGGTTATTCAAAACCACAAAATGGTCAGTCAGTAACCACTTACAATCATAAATATTTCATACAAGTCTTGATACAATTTCCAAGTAACGCCTGCATTAATTAGCGTCGACGGGGACATCAAAACTATGTGACTCAATCGTAAAGTATGCGACGGACATCCTTTTTAAACACGAAATTCAAACGTATAAGGCAACGTGAAAGTATATGCTAATAATACAAGAAAATGCTGCGCTTTTCGTAATTAACTTGATGTTGTGCAAGATGTACACGCTAAACTGAATATTTAACAACATCTGTTTGCATAACAATAGTAATTAATAACCGGAAAAGTGAAATTAAGTTGCAAAAACTTTACCTTCTGTGTTGTCAATGAAACTGACTTTCTTTTACTAGGTTACTTTGCATTATCGAAGTTTGACCTTCACATTGCACTCTTATCGTTCCAGTCGTATAAATTTTACTATTCTTATGGAATAAAATGCAGTCTTTCTATTTATTGCACTAAAGTTTGACAGCAAGTAGTACACAAAGCACCGACGCCATATTTATTATTAATGACGTTTCTCTACGTTTATTGCCATGCATCTTAATGCATAAAATTAAGTAGAGATCAAGACTCATATATACCGGAGACGAAGAAAATCAGAACTGTATCATGGTTCTGGAAGGAAAGATAAATTTGTAGATTTTTAATGTATGAATGAATTAATAAATAAAGTTCAGATACTACCAAACTTGGCCGGCCACCACCAAGGTATAATACCAAGCCTGTCACTACGTTTTGTTTGATAATAAAAAAAAGAAGATAAAAATATACCATAGAGTAAAACATTGTAAAATAATTATAGGCATTAATTGGGAGCTGGCAGTACTGTAATCAGTTTGTTTGTGGCTTGTCTTGACGTTTCGCGATAGTGATAACTCGGATGAAATAGGCGAAGGAAATCAGACAAACGTAAGTAATTTGAATATAATTACTAATTCTTCTTATGTTAAACTTCACCCGGCATGTAATTAAGCAAATATTCTTGGTTTTCACTTAATATCTCCCTGTTGTTTTGTAACGTCGTCATACCTGTCAAAAGTTTTTATTTTTTCTTTTAGTTCTCCATTCCGCCACCAACAGCGCTGTAATCGCGACTTATTTTGGTCACGTGACCTTTTGAACCGCCAAAATAATTGTCATAATTTCACCGTTGCCACAATTTATCGTTAGTTTCGTTGTATAATTATCGTTGAAAACGCAGAATTCTCGTGTTTAATTGTCAACAAAGGCTTTTTACCAAAAATCAAGCTTAAATTACACAAAAATCTTACCGGTGCAAACTGAACAATGGCGAAAGTGCACATAACCAATGTCGTCGTTCTCGACAACCCGAGTCCGTTTCTCAACCCGTTTCAGTTTGAATTGACCTTTGAATGCATAGAAGAGTTGAAGGAAGACCTAGAATGGAGGATGATCTATGTGGGATCGGCGGAAACTGAGGAGCACGATCAAGTATTGGACACAATTTACGTAGGTCCAATACCGGAGGGCCGACACATGTTTGTTTTTCAAGCGCCACCGCCAGACGTCACCCGTATACCTGAAAATGACGCTTTAGGCGTCACAGTGGTGCTCCTAACCTGCTCATACCGAGGCCAGGAGTTCGTCAGAGTCGGTTATTTCATTAACAACGAGTACACAGAAAGTGAGCCGGAATTACGAGAGTACCCACCAGCAAAGCCTCAATTTGACAAGGTAGTCAGAAATATACTAGGCTCAGAGCCCAGAGTGACCAGATTTAAAATTAATTGGGCTGAGCCTGATGCGGCTGCCGCTGCAGACTCAGGAGATGGTAACTTGGAGACGTCTCATGCTCCTAGTAATGATTCTTATGGAGCATCGTTCAATGCTGATAGCCAGATAAGCGGGATGGAATTCCAAGGTAGCTTGAGTGGGTACGGAGATAATTCAAATTCAATAGCTCCTATGGAATGCTGAGGTGAGTTGAACTTGTTTGGACAAGTCTGTGCTTGTTTATTTTATAGCTGGCTTTAGTTTAGTGCATAATCATAAGTAGCATGGCTATGTATCTATTTTGAAACTTATTTCTATATTTATACAGGTGATTCCACGGGCGTTTCAACCGCCGTCAGTCTGCTGTCATAAATATTGAAAGAATGAGCTAATTCACATAGAGCTATACTGTTATCATAATTCTTGCCACAATTGATCGAATTTTAAGTATATTATTGCCTATTTCTTAAATACTTAGGACAGTGGACTGACGGCGGTTGAAACGCCCGTGGAATCACCCATACTTAGTCTCTAGGCCAAATAACATTAGTATTGGTGAAATTTGTGAATGTCTGTTTTCACTGATAGATATTTTGTTATGTTAGTAAAAGTTAGATTCTACCATGTTTTGTCATTGTTTGGCTCCAAATAATTTTGAATTTTAGTAGTAGTTAAGGCTACACATACTTTTAAGAGCAGCTTTACATAAGTTGTGTCAGCATTTTTTCTCTGGAGATAATGCGACTGTCTTTTAGCATCTTAATTATTGTCCCTTGCCATCATGCACCTAGACCAGGGGTCCTGCAGCTTGCGAGCCAAATGCGTCTCTTTGGATGTGAAGCGGCTCTTTACTTCCATACTTTATTTATGCAAGTACTATTTATTGTTGGCAAGAAAAAAAAAATGTGGCTCTTTAAAAGCTTTGAAATCTTGCAAATTGTCATTTTTGACTCTTCCGACTCAAAAGGTTGCTGACTCCTGACCTAGACTGATTGACTTGCTCTTCTCAGCACCAGTGATGAATAATGGTTATGTTAGTTATTTATTAAGAACTCTTTCTGTTTCAGATTACCAAATTCTAGTGTAATGGATAATGAAGAATGAAGACTAATTAACAATATTATGTTAAAGATACTGACTGTTTTACACACACTCGAGTAAGAATTAAATTGTCTCTAGTGAAGATCTCTTAAAATACCCATCCATTTTGAACCTTAAGCGCAAATTACACGGGCAATAAAAACTTACTGTTGCCTTACTTTAACTTCGTCTTTTTCTAACTTAAAAGTTAGAGTAACACAGCAGTCAATTTCTACAATTTTTATTGATCGTCTAAACCTCGCTTTATGTGACTCAAATAAGGTTTATCAACAACCCATCTGCCAAAGTTCAAAATTTTATTTACAAATATTTTTTCCTTGAAAACTGGATTATATTGACATTTGCATGTTTCAAGGTTCCTATTACTATGTAGGATTGACATTTACTAGTGCATTCATATTTTAAAGAGACGTTAAACCAGAATCCATAATTTAGTATACTGGTTTGACAAATACTGTGATGTGTACGGACTAGAGGCAGCCATGGTAAAATCATTAAAACCACAGGTTGCGGCACATTTCTCAGGCCAAACCGTAAAAGAAAATGGCGCCGATCGTTTTTAACAGCTGATCGATTTCACTCTGTGATTTTGATATCCGCAGCCTTTGAATTAATCAAAGAAACTTATCTGTAAGGGTCCTTCGATCAAAATTATGTGAAGTTCTCTTTTATTGACACAGGATAAATATCTTCGAAACTACAGATGCCCCATTCCTTTTCCTGATCTTTATGTTACTCAATCTAGAGAAAGGGATGAAGCCAAATAAATTTGGTTTTTTAAACTGCCTGTACTGTGGCAATATTCCATTGTAATTATGGGTTTTGGTTTTATATACAACTCTTTGAAACTGAAGGGTACATGGAAAGAACATGTCTGTTGTTACCCTTTTTTTTTAATGCGATTTCAAAATGTGTGAACTTATTATCTCTCGGTTGCAGTATAGAAATATTTTTTTTCACTTTTAGAATTACCTTTTCACTAAAATGATATACAAATTTACATGGTTCCTAACTTTGAAATCATGATAACTCGAAGTTACTAAGGTGTCTAGACAAGTTCTCTCTGTGTACCCTTCAACTTCTAATTTAATTTCTAAGAATGGTGAATGTGTAATAGCTAAAAATGCATCTAAAACAAGAATAGGACATATTAACATATTACTTGACTACAAAACTTGGCTGTGCCAGATTCCTCCATTATTCAGTACATTTTTAAACGTGTGATTTGTAAAAAAATATTAGTTCTGGGGATACAATATGAAGGTGACTTATTCAAAATATAGTCAGAACTAATAGAGTAGATAGCTTTTTAATATTTTTGTACACATAAGTATAACAAAGACAGTTCAAATTGTAAGATAAACGTAAAAACCTGTTTCATTTGTTAAAAATTCAAAGGTACAGTTATTGCTTCAGTAGCAGTCAATCACTTTAGGTGTGCGGTTTTTGTGTAACATAGCAATCATTTTCGGAAAATCTAATTTAATTGGTAGCATAATTTCCATTCGCATTTTTCTTCGTATTAAATTATTGAGTCGTGTTTTTTACCGTCCATTTTTTCCCATTCCATAAATGTATTAGTTTGTGTCAACGGAGCTCCGCTAGCGGAGCACCTATTTCTGGGCGGTTGGGCCCTTCGCGCCTGCTGCAAAAGTTACATAACACTACATTAGGTTTTTGGAAATTATGAGCTACAGTCGAGGTGAAGTCAACACAATCAGAACAAAAAAAAAGCACAAAAGTCATTGTTTGGGTGAGTTTGTATTTCTAATGTCAGTCATCTGTTAGGGTGGACATTCACGGTTAGTCCATCCGCATTGGTTGGCGCGTCGTCCACGTCGTCGTTTTATACTATGTAAACATTTTAGACTGATGACGACCCACGGGTTTTTCCTTGCCTTTTAAAATTGAGAAATCCATATTTCAAAATAAATCACCTGTATATTCGGTTGTTTTCTAACTTAAATTCTAACTTACCTACATAAAAATTGCAATGAACTTTATTTGTCTACTATAATTATTTCACGAAATATCAACGTTTGACAATAAAGAATGTAAAACCTCGCAAAAACGGATTGCGTGACGGCAACGTGCGGTGAACGACAAGCAAATGTATAGAGTAGAATGAAACATGCTAAGACTCGCTGCGGAGATAGTTCGATTCATACTGCCCTCAGAAAAAAGGGCGCATGTCTCATAGAACCGCGATTGTATAAGTGACCTTATTTCTAAAGATGCTAAATTTGCTTTGACTCAAATTCCGCATACGTTCTTTTTATTCAGAAGGGTAGCATATAAGCATAGTTTGGCCGCCAGAACCGACGTACTTAAGGAGCGAAGCTCCAAGTACATCGGCTTGTAAGTTTTGTATTGAAGACAAAGGGAAGGACGGAAGTAGGCCAGTAGGCGCACAAAAACCACAGTATAAACAAGTCAGTAGACCATCTTAGAAAAACGGTACATCGAGCAGCTTTACAAGTACGTCCGTGTACGGTAACGAACTTAAATTTGGGACCCACCTTAGGTCCAAAGTCATTCTGACATTCTACAACAATAAGGTTGAGTCTCCTATAAGTTACAAATGATTTGGCATCTCTAATGACATTGACGACTTCAAGCCTATTTTTCTTGAAATGGGTCAGTATGCGGTGTCGGCGACTTCAAAGGGTTGCATTGCAAACTATTTGAACGAATGAACAGTCACCAGCAATTAGTAGTTTATGTGGCTGGTGCCTAATTATTTATAGCCACATACATAACTTTATCTACTTGCATATCATAAGTTTTCTATAATATGTTCAGATTTGGCCTGTATTTTTATTAAGTTAGTGTTACTGTTAACTTGTTTGTAGTACCAAAACTTAAAAAAATTATGTAAAAAACAAAACTTTATTTATAATGTACAGATATGGCTTGCATTTTCAAGTTAGTGGTACAGTATTACCGATACTTTAATGTTTAGGTACCGACACTTTAATGTAAACATTACGATGCACTATACTTTAATGTAAACATTAAGATGCAACCACAGATACAGGTTTCTTAATATAGGCGATTTGCTTATCGCTTCTGAACATATTGTAGGGAAGTTATGATATTGATGTTGATAAAATATATTATCCAACATTGGGCGCGAAAATATGTGACACGTCTTTATTACAAGAAGTATAAGAGCGTGTCAGATATTTTTGTGTCCAACGTTGGATAATATTTTATTGCTGGTCACCTTACGTGTCTACAAGCCAGTAGTGGGGCGTGACATAACTCCGATTGACGCGTAAATTGACGCCTAATCAGTCGAGTGTGTAGCTACCTAACTCTATCTAAAGAGCCAGAGTTCAATGACTTTTTACCCGACTGCCGAAGGAGGAGGGCAATGTGTTTCACAGCCTATATATGTATGTTTGTTCCTTTGTGTCACTATAGAAACTAAACCCGTAGTCCGATTTTGATGATTCTTATGTCAATCGATTTTTCTTAATCTGGTGAGTGTCACTGAAGATATGTCAGTAATCAAAATTCAATATAGCGGCAACCAGACGCCATAATGTGCAAATTAAAAAAACAAAAGTTGACCAAGTATGACAAGTGGGGTATCATTGAATAGGGATTTAAAAATCATCTTTAGGTTTCTGTCATCATTTTTCATTTTGAATGATCATTTAGGATTTATAACGAATTAAAGTTGGTTAGCAACAGTCGGGTTTTGAAAGCTTGCTTTTTGTTATCAGTAACACACTTTCACTGCCACCGACTCGCTTGGCGGGAGCATTTTGTATGAAAATCAGAGCCGTTGTCAGTCAAAGTACTATGCTTGCTGTTTTGTTAGGAAGAGTTTCTATACTTGTACTTCTATATATAATATTCGCTTCTATATATTCTGTATTCGCTCACCGCTGCCGCAGTCATGGCCGCGTTATTAGGTGATGTCACGCATCGTCGTTAGTTGTATCGAAATGGTTAGCGTTTCGATTAAAAAAACTGTTTAAGTAGTACTAAGTGAGAATTTATCTTTGTAACTTTTGTAGCAGTATTTCCTAGCTGTAACATTTTTATTATGTTCTATTAAAATTACTGTTCATTTCTTTGTACTGGCTTTTTTGCAAAAGGCGGCTTTCCGTGTCCACCAGACACACAAACCACGTCTGTGTGCGTGTTAATTCTGATTGATTGTGTTGGCTACATTGATATACACAAAGATGCATACCTAGACTGATTTCTGCAAACTTTATTCAGCTCCGGGGTGGATCTAGTATTTCATTTGGGGGGAGGGGGGTAAAACCCCCAAAACCAAGCGCTCCTCAGGTTAGGAGCCCTATTTTGAAGTTACGTTAGCTCCATTACTTTCTCTCGATTTGGTTTTGTATGTCGAGTGAAAGAGGTGGAGCATCCGAAGGTTTGGGTTTTGTGTTTCCAGGTCTAGGTTTAGCTCCCTCCCCCGGGATCCATCCGTGTTCAAGCTAGAATACCTACATTATTTAAATTGTTTTTTTCGTGATTTGCGTACATATACAAATGTGGTTTTAAATTATGCAAATGTATTAACGTATAGCTTGACAAAAAAGTTTGGAAACATTAAGGAAACTGCTCAAGTATCGAGCGACACGCGCATCGACGCAAAATGTCATCTATGGACAACCCTAGCGCCTGAATATCGTTACTACTTTAGAAAAAACTCGTATCTGATTATTTCGAAATGTATGAGTTTGAACTTAATTCGCGTCTCGTTTAAGTTTAAAATCGAACGTCACGAAATATGAGTTACGAGGTTTTTCACAGTAATGACGATATGTAGCAGTAATACCTAAAGGGCAGGACATGACCTATTTTTATATTTATACTATGTTAATGTCACTAAAAATATATTTTAAATTGCTACCACGCCAAACTCTTTGTTCAAGTTATACGCTTTGTTAACATATCCGGAAAGCAATATGTAACATGTGAAACTGTGATTGTATTCGAACAGTCTGCTGTAGCGTATTAACTAATTTAATTTGTAACATAATTATACTGATTTAGAAACTTTTTGTCTTGTTATTTAATTCTTATTTTTAACCGACTTCAAAAAAAGGAGGAGGTTCTCAATTCGTCTGTATTTTTTTTATTTTTTATTTTTAATGTTTGTTACCTCAGAACTTTCGACTGGGTGAACCGATTTTGATGATTCTTTTTTTATTTGAAAGCTGGTGCTTCCCGATTGGTCCCATTCTTATCAAAATGAAGATCTGATGGTGGAATCCATGAGGAATCGACGGAACTCTTCAAAATTTATAGGCACACCTATAGCGATGTTGGTATTTTTCATTGTAACTCGTGTATTTGGTCTTGGAAAGCACTATTTGGTGAAGTGGAACTGATGATGAAGACCACAGATGTCCACCGGAACTCCTAAACGGTATATATTTCGAAGGTGGCGACAAGATATTTCGATTAAGATAGTTGAGCGACTATGACGAAGCATATTTAGGTTTAAATATATGACTATGACTTTCCCACGGCGTTGCTTGCGGCGAGATTGAAATGTTCTATTGTTTCTTATTAATTGAGAAGTGGGAGAATAACAGCATAATTATGATCACTAAAAAGTATAAAATAAAATAAAAGTCAAAAAAAACAAAAACCCGCCTTCAAAAAGCAAAAAATAACTTCTTTAAAATGGTAGGTAAATAGGTCAGTCCAACTGAAGTCGGCGTCCAACAATATTTTAACCAAAAGCAGACTTCAGTTGGACTGGCCTATTTACCTACTATTTTAAAGAAGTTATTTTTTGCTTATAGAATTATTCGTGGTTATAGAATTATCAACATTTTTTTTAGAAATGTTTATAATTCTGTAGCTCTGCCTACCCCACTCTGGGAACGAAGGCGTGAGATTATGTATGTATGTATGTATTATTTTTTGCTTTTTGAAGGCGGGTTTTTGTTTTTTTATTAGCGTAACCGAAGGGTGTAGAGCGGGACCCTATTCCTATTACTCCCTCCGTCTACTAGAATCCATTGATAGGGTCCTTTAAAGGGGTCAAGTGGACTTTATGTACATTCAAATCCATTAATGGACTTTATTGTATACTTAAATCCATTTGGATTCGTTTACACTTTTTAATACTCTGGGATCCATCAATGGATTCTGTTGCACTCTTAATTACACTTCGATCCATCAATGGATTTAATTAAACTTTTAATACACTTGATTCCATCTTGACTCAATTTAATCAATGAACATCTTGTAGTTTTTAGTAAAATGCCTATGACATACGGACATGACAAAACTAAGGTCTGGGCGGATTTCTGGAACGTTGTACACCGTAAAATAGCGTGTCCTTCGACTTCTAACTCGTTTACCACAGAGGCATCGATTTATAACGTCATATATTTGGTACCTATCGATTAAGCAACTAATAACCTGTTGACTATCGTTATTAAAAATAAGTATAAACCTAAACCGACTGAAAAATCAGGTAAAAATAAAATATTGGGAGCGAAATTTCAAGTGTCCACACCCCTTACGCAAAGTTTGAAGTGAAATTTTATATAGTTGTCCCACTCTTAGATACCTTCTGGTTTGATTTTGTACAAAGTCATATATTCAAAATATTGAAACCAACCGAATGACAAGACATTTAGAGCTCAAAACACTAAAAAACTTACAAATTTTGCAAGTCTTAAAATATGTTCGTGAAGAAATTCCGCAACACGTCACGACGATTATATTCAAGATTCAATGTGAAAACTACCACAGTTAGATTTTAATTTGATAAATGGCAACATTATTGACCCTAAACAGCCGTTAAAATTTGTTTTGACAGATTAGTTTAAGCAAAACATTGGAGTGAAATACAAGTCCGTCACGTCGCCAAAATATTACTTCCACAACGAACGGGCGTTTTAGAAGGTAATATTACTGTTTAGCGTTATGTTTTTGTAGTTATATTTTTATAAACTATTAATAATTTAAGTAGTAGTATCAGTTTGCAATAATAATCAGTAATTTACAAGTAATTTTAATTTGAATAACAACAGGTAGACATACGTCACATCCATTACGTGACGTGATGTATAAGGGATAATAAAATGTGACGTAATGGAATTCAAAGGCAGTATGCACATGATTTAAAGTTCCCATTTTTATTTTATTAACCTACCTACGTTTTTCATGTATGTTCATCAAAATTTGTCAAATATATTGTTAAAATATGATGGTCTATCATTAAATTTCGTTTCCTACCTCAAAATGTTATGTAATTTATTTATGTATTTAAAAATTGTGGGAGCTCTAATAATTTTTATATATATTGAAAACTAAGCCTTATAATTCCTTTACGTCACGTTTCTTTCCATTACTGTGACGTGTCCTACGTTAACTGTGTTATTTAAATGTAAATAATTCCAATATACTAAAGTATTATGCACTATTAGGGTTTTTATAAAAAGGACAAAAGGTATTCTGATAAATTGTTGTTATACATATTTAGTTGCACGCCGTATAAAACCTAAGAAATATAATGTTGTGAGCCGATGGGGACAAAAAAGTGACGTAATCGTACATTATGAACGATATTGCATTGACTAGGTAGGTTCGTTGTTATTTGATACTTTTAATTGAAGCTGATTGTATTCAATATTCATTTAATAAATGCTTTATCTTCGTTATTGTTCGTCTTCAATATTAAATAACTACTTAAATTCGTGACGTAATGGAACTTTTTTTTATCCAAATACAACTTTGACTTCAAATTACAGACAAACTAATCATTTTTCAGATAAAAAGGTACTATTTTATTACATAGTAATAAATAATCAATCAAATAAAACACAGTTTTAGTAGAAATACAAATTTCGCAAATTGTGGAACTCCATTACGTAACGAACAACGTTCCAGAAATCCGCCCGTCTGATTTTTATGCCCACAGAAAAAATGTAAACAAAGGTGTTGCCGTTAACGAAAAACATTTGCAGTATCCAAAATATTTATACTTTCCACATTTATAAGAAATCGACTTGCTATAAAAAAACTATGTATTGTAATCGAGATTGAAGAATTTAATTTATTGATGGCAAACTTTATTTTGGTATAAATTCTTTGTTGTATTAATTTAAAACGAAAAAACTGTTTTTGTATGCATAATTTATTTATTGCACTGGTATCATTGACTCGACACACCTGTGTCAACAAGTTGAGGGCTGAGGCCCTACTTTAAAATTCGAAGTTCGAAGTTACGATAGCTTCATCCCTTTCTCTCGATTTAGTCTCGAATGACGATTGACAGGGATGGAGCTAACGTAACTTCGAACTTCGAATTTCAAAGTAGGGCCTCTTCTTGATTGATGTGAGACGTCACTTCACTCCACAGTCACTTTCCAGTGACTCATTTGTGCGATTTTGATATCAATTATTTCTCGAATTTATTTTTATATCACGGTTCGAGTGAAATGATAACTTAATATTATTTTCACCTCAGCAGCTCAAACAAGCATGTTTTGCTGCTTAGAAACAGTGAGCAAAATTCGGTTTTGCTGCGAGCGTGAGACAAAGTAACTTTTTAATTCTTTTTTTTATATGCCGAGAGCAGTGCTGGGTCTATTCACAACATACGAAAGAATTGAACTTCACTTTGTTCTGTCACTTTCACTTCGATACAGAAAAAGCGAGAGATAGCAACAAGTTGATTCGAAGTTCGATTTTCAAATTCGATACCTAGTAGGCCCAAAAAGAATCAAACAATAAAACGTTCGGATACACATATAACCGTAAAATTGCAAATTATCTGTTAAAGTTTTAAATGTGATTGATTATTATATTTCTTTTATTCATAATCGGATTATACTTTTTTTTAAATGAAATGAAGAAAATATTTATGAAAAAAATACGAAGTTTAACATGTATCTACATATTATTTATCGTTCTAACAATCTTGAATTTTGTGACATAAACCGCGGGGCCAGTTTCAGAACGCATCCTTAAAAAATAGCGGGATTATTTTTATTGTTTTTGTTTATTCTCTTCTGTTACGCTACCTATCTACTTTCGATACACTTTGGATATTATAAAAGTAATAATAATTAAATATGAGTGAGTCCAGTGACGAAGTCTGCTATTTAACTCCGGAAGCATTGAAGCAACGTGTAAAAAAGTTTCCTGCCTGAAAAGTCTCGCAAAAAATATCTAAAAGCTTATGATAGTTTTAAGCAATGGAGACACTTTTCTGAGACTGTTAGCGTACTTGATAGAATTATCAAGAAGCAACCATCTTTAATGTGGACTATTTACTTAATGTTGAAAACCACAATAAATACAAAAGATGACGTGCACTTGGAAACCTATCCCAAACTTATTGCATTTTTGAAGAGAATGTCAGTAGGGCACAAATCCAGAAAGTCCAAATTTTTTTTGTCCGCTGACTTTAAAAAGTATATTTATTAGGCTCCGGACTGCAATTTTCTCGCTGCAAAAGTAAGTCCTTCATTAGTATAAAATTAATCATTTAATATGTTCTCGCTGCTGAGGTGAAAAGTTGTATGTGTCACAACGAGACCAAAGTTATTTACATCTCGTGTCTTTGAATCCCGAGTAAGCGAAGGATTCTATGATTGAATCACGAGCGTAGCGAGCGAAATTAACACTCGCAGCAAAAAACAACTTTGCTCTCTTGTTGCACAAATAACTATTTTCTAGCTGGTCCAAACTGAGATCCCCTGATATGTCACTTTGACAGTGACGTAACTTTGTTTACATTTTTTATGAGGTCGGATGACCTTATAGGGATCCGTTTTTGCCATTTTGGCCACAGAACCCTAAAAACTCTTGATCGACATCCAATTTATCGATTGCAATTCAATCGATAAGTTGTTTATTTCTTTCATTGTGGTTAGTGTGATTTCTCCACGCTTCAATGTTAACAATAGATCTAATTGCACCCTTTCTTACGAGCTCAATAAAAAACCGCATTCAAAAACGCAAAAAATAACTTCTTTTAAAATTGTAGGTACCTAATAGTAATTGTACTTAGGTCCAACTGATGTCGGCTTTTTTGGTGAAAATATTGTGGTCGCCGACTTGAGTTTGACTAACCTATTGTAGCCTAAAATGTAGTTACAGAATTAACAATTAATTTTGAGACTTGTTGGTAATTCTTTAGCTCTGCCTACCCCACTCTAAGACCCTAATATGGCTGCGTTCATCGCATGACAAAGTGTGGATAAGGCATCCGTCACCTTCTGACACGTAAATAAGTACGAAAGTGACGGACGCTTTATCCACATTTGACACGCGATATAGACGCAGCCATAATACTTCCGCAGGAAATGAAGGCGTGAGTGTATATGTGAAATATGTAAACATACAAAAGTACAATAGTCGATTATACACCGAGGGGATAAAGCACTGTTTTATGTCACTGGCGCGATATTGAATCCTGAGCAAATGAGGGACTTCAGATTTAACTCCCGAGCGCAGCGAGGGTGTTACGAGTTAATTCCTGAGCGAAGAAAGGGAATTAAAACGGAGTCCTGAGTGCAGCGAGGGATTCAAGCTCGCCCCAGACGAAAACAGCTTTATCCCATAGGAGAATACTCTACTTTTCTCACCTTTTGTGAGACAATAAAAAGTAAGGTTACTTACTAGAAACGACGTTTTATTAAAACTTAAAGTACCTTATTTGAAAAAAAATCGTACATAGTGTAATTTTTCATAGGAATTCAAATCTCATTATTAACCAGCGGGTTATAATGAGATTCAGTACCATATTATAACTATAACCCGCCGGGTCATAATATGGTACTGCATCTCATTAAAACCCGCTGGTTAGCCGATGGCTATAATGTAATGACTTACTTTAGGTGAGGTTTGCATGATATATATTTGGGCAATTTTGAGCATGTGGTGAGAAAAAATAGAAATCATTCCTCTTTGTAATATTAGTGTAAATTGATGTGTATGTATAACTCCATGGTACGTTTCCATGGAGCGATTACTTCTGTTTATGTCAAATATTGACTGTCATTATTACGCTAAGCTGTATTTAAGCTGAAAACTTGGCTGAATTCAGCTAAAATACAGCTTATGACGCAATTTAAATCAGAAACAATCGCTCCTTGGAAACGTACCATGGACTTATACTCATCAAATGATCGTATACCTTTCTGTGGGTGCGATTTGGAACGGTGTCAGTTAATTGGTAATTGAATGATTGGCAATGCTCGGTGCGTAGGTACCTAGTAACGTAGTTGGCATCATGTTAACAGCGCGGACTGTTGTCTATTTCGTTACTACGTAAGTTTTGTTTATATTTTTGTTTTTAGATCTCTTAGTCAATAAGGAACCCTTAGGTTTTCACCATGTCCGTCTGTCCTTCTGTCCGTCGGTTTAACTCGAAGTCTCTTGGTACACTATTTACAAAGGTACGAGGGGTGATCCATAAGTTTTGAGAATCAGTATGATTCATCCACATTATGATATTCTTTTAATGTGGAATATACCATGGCAAGAGCATGTCGGACCATGCTCAGTGTAGAGTTCCGAAGCCGTTACTACAAACAAATTAGACCTCGCCACAAACTTAACTTTGCCGTTGGAAAGCTGTTATCCCCATACATCGACATAGGTCGCGGTCAGTTTACCAACACCGCAAATGAATTTTCGGTAGGTATAAACATTTAAACCGTTTTTAACTCAAGAACCAATGAACTCTACTTAGTCGTGATAGTTTTCCTATTAAATTCATTATATGTGCTTTAATTTAAGATATTGTTCAGATTTTTAGTACCTATTTGTAGTTTTGGCTGTAGAGGGGGGGACACTTGACTCTAACAAAAATTTGCGCTTTAAAGCTTAATATTTCATAAACGGATACCTTAATCGAAAAATTGTTTTCACAAACCCACATTAACCCCATATTTTTGAAAGACCTATCCAACGACACCCCACATTATGGGGTAGACGAGGAAAAAAAATCCCCGCGTTACGTGGTAGGGGAGGTACACAAAAAAAAAACATGATTTTATTTTACCACTTTGTTGACGTGACTAATATGTATATTCATGCCAAATTACAGCTTTCTAGGACTAAGAGTCTCTGAGCTAGGCTGCGGACGGACGGACGGACTGACATGGCGAAACTATAAAGGTTCCTTGAGTTCCAAAGTTTGACTACGGAACCCTAAAAAGCCTCTGAAAAAGCCTAATCTATTTTAGTTAAACGTAGATATAACTATTAGATAGATTAAAACCCTAGATATTACGGTGCCCCCTTCTTCCAGAGCTGACATCTCCTAAACCGCCAAACCGATTTAAAAAAAACCTAGATAAGAACCACCGCTAGAAAAACTGCTTTGAAATTAAAAAAACCGCATCCAAATTGGTTCACCCGTCTCAGAGCTAGAGTAGCTAGACACACATACGCAAACACACACAGCGGTCAAACTTATAACACCCCTCTTTTTGCTTCGGGGGTTTAAAAACCGCGTCCTAATCGGTTTAACGTGTGGAAACTACGATGTCACAGGCAGACAAACAGATTTAGGTAACTTAAGTAAAGCACCTCTTGCATGTAGTTGTGTACAAAACTTATATGGAATTGACGTCAAAGGGCATTGGGTAAATTTGTTTGAAGAATATTGTCATATTTTTTTTCAGCGGCCACGGATGATTCTTACATAGTTATTTAGAGGACCTCTAAATACATATAGATATATATAATTTATGGCGTTAAATAATATCGGGGCGGAGATTTTAAAGATTTAAGTGTTCAGTTTTTAGTACAAAAGTACGCCCAAGCATGAATATTTAAATATCTCAGCTCCGATGCACTTAAGAGTATTACATTACATAATAAAATATGTTTATTTTTAATAATTCTATCATAATTTGCCACTTTTACGAATGGCCGCTCACCTTGAAAATGTATGAATTTTACAAATGACAACACTTTTACCCAAACCCCTTTCAAATATACAATGTCGAACGGTCTATACAGATGTGTTTACTATATAATACTACATGCAAGAGAAGATTTACAAGTTTTTTACCTATACTCACGTTAATCTATTTTTAGTGAGTTAAAAATGAATCCAAAGATTTCTCAAATTTCAAAGTACAGTCAAGCGTAAAAATAAATATTCGCACAAAAGGTTTGTATACATATCTTTGAGACTGGGGTGTACACGGGGTGTATACATATTTATGCCCTTGACTATCAAGAAATAGACATGAATACATATATGTATATCTACAAATACGTACCCTTCAAAGTTAGCAATGTCAGAATGTCAGCAAATTCAAATTCACTTGCTATTACAATTTCTAAGGGTCGAAACCAGACCATAGTATAAATAGAAAAGTAGGAAAACTCCGACCCTTTTGGAGTTCGTTACTATTACCGCTGAGCGCTAGGGTTGTCCATATATAACTACTGCCTGCGAGTTCTTTCGCGTAGAGTTCGATTATCCTTTTTCCCTCGGGATCTTTAATTTTTTTTTCTGGATAAAAAATAATACGTGATGATTTTTTGTGTCAATTCGCTTCGCTCGATACTTGATACGCAACGCACGCAACTGACGCAACCAAACGCGGCGACGGCGCGGCCCCGACTCAACCGGCTCAGTCCGTCCAGGGGTGTGATTCTCTCAAAAACGCGGTCGGACGAACGAACGAGTGAATGTCGCAGCGGCGAGTTTAAGTAGTCACGTCAGAGCGAACAAACCACATTTTAGCGCAAGCATTTTCAATTTGGCATGGCTTCTGTCGATAAGATCGAACGTATCAGGACGTATAATAGAGAATGTCAGCCAATTAAGATTTTTGGCTTACCGTGTTCTTCATTAAAAACTAAAAATAGTTGTAAAAAAATTATTTCGATACGTCAAATAGTTTTCGAGATATTGAATTTTAAACTTCGTATGCGGCGCTCGAATAACACGTATTCTGTGAAAATTTCCAATGGCTACTTATAAAAAGATAAAGCCGTGTAAACTTACTCGTTCATATAAGGGCGCGTACCGCTGTTAAACGATGACGTCACTCCAGCAAGATGGCCCCCGCGCGCTTTAATATTATTGACCCAAATTTTAAACGTTCGTAGAATCAAAACTACTGGGTCTATTTGAATGAAATAAAAAGTAGTATGTTTGTTTATTTATAAACTTTACTGTTACATAGTTTCAAACGATTTGGCGTACCTAATGACATTCTTTATTGAGAATGCTCGCGCTAAAATGTGTTTTGTTCGCTCTGACGGGACTACTTAAACTCGCCACTGCGACATTCACTCGTTCGTTCGACCGCGTTTTTGGGAGAATCACACCCCTGTTGAGCTTGCTTGTGGTGGCTCGCGGCGCGTACGGTCGAGGCACGGACACATGCAAGCCGCGCGATATACCTTTTTTTTAAACCTGAGGTTCCTTGTACTAAAACTACACTCGAAGATGTAATTAAAGACCAACGTGGGTTGCCACTAAAAAAATATATATTTGCCTTAGTATATTTCCACTTTTTAAAAGACCGCACTAAGAATATTTATTTGTAGGTAGTTTTAAACCTTCGATTTAAATAAACAAGTTAATTCAAGTTACTTACACAAATACAAGATGGCCTATTAAATATTTAACCATAGAAGATTTTTGGTAGCAAAACTGTTATTGCACTTGTAATACTTCAGGTATTAATAACATTTGGTACGATAAATAAACAATAGTTGTAAACAACGTTAGATGCAATTTAAATATTACATACGTTAGCTATTCGACAAAATAACAGGCCAAAACTGTGTAGCTCACTTTATAATAACAATCATCGGGCGTTTTACCAGCCATGACACCAAGGGGTCCATGGGTAACTGTCAAGTTTAAATCAAGCATAAGTGTAAGGCATCCGAATTCAGCTTGTCATTTTGTTTTAGCTGATAAAAAAATCGCCATTGAACACACACACCCGCCATTTAATGACTTAACACACTATATGAGAAAATATTTGTTTTGGGATATTTTAATGTTTTGAATATCGGGTAGATAAAACATTGAATGCATATTACCTATTGTTAAATATAACTTTTGATATTGAAAATGTTAGAATTATCTACAAATATTTACAACAATTTGATTATCAATGCAAAAAGGTTGGCTAACTCTGGAATATTCGATTGACACTGACATAAGTGACTTTGACACTTATGACAGTGACGTATCTGTCGTAGTTTTTTTGGTCTTAAATTAGATTTTCGAGTATAGTACAAAATACGGCCATTCAAATAAAGATCTAGTGCAAAAAAAGTGTAATTTCTTTTGTTTTTATGACATAAGATGAAATTGGAAAATTGACTTTATGTCATTCGTAATAGATTCATATTCCATTGACAAATTTCGTTGTATGCTGGGCCGTAGGAGGCTAAGATGAATTACCGTTTCTACTGTGACCAGACTTGTGCATGATTGCTTACGCAATAGATATAAATAATGCGGTTTATTCAATGTGCTGTCTTTATTTACTACCCAAGTGTTGTTAAGTCTGAGGAGAATGGAGATATTTGCAAGGTTATGTATGTGTATTGTCATTTATATTTATGGCTTTGAAAAATTTGTAGATGTGTTTGTTGGTAGAAATAGAATATAGAATCAAGTGTTGCTGTTTTCGCTTTAGGCATAAATAAAGTATAAATAAAATATTATATTTCCTTTATGATTACATATTTAATTGCTTACTTAGGTACCTGAAAAACAATTTTGATCTTTTGCAAGACACTAATAAATAAATAATACAAATCGTCGATGAAACTGCAATACCGCGTAACCAACAATGGCATTAGCCATTGTTACTAACAAATGTGTCAAATTTGAGTTTTCGCGGCTGTAGGTAGAGCACTGTGATAGGCTCCAGACGGCATTGACAGCTGTGTCGATAACCCATCAGAAAGCTCCAAAGTCACGTCATGTCGATACCGCGAGAGAGCATGTCGTTTTTACAATTCCGCGAATGTGCATACAAGTGTAGAGATGACGTATTATTCAATTGTGTAATACCGCGTAAGTGCTTTATATATACATACTGGTAAATTTGGATGCTTAATATAATAAACAGCTACATTATGGGGTTAACAAAGTTATTTAGCGTTTGGGTAAGTTTAACCTCAATAAACACAAAGATATTCAATTTTAATGCTCTCCTGTAAAATTTGTCACAAGTCAGTTACGCGGCATTACTTAGCAATTGTTGGTTACGCGGTATTGCAGTTTCATCGACGAAATACTTGTTATTGTGTAGATTTATTAAAGCAAATAAACAGTGATTTAAAAAAAAAGTGCTTAGTTTATTCCTTTTCACGGCTAAAATAAACTTATGAAGTGAAAAGCTCCTTTCGCAATCCACGGATATTAATGGAGCAAACTTAAGTAGATTAAATTAATGGCCACTCCTCACGTCTTTGTATTATTTATTTATTTATTTATTCCTGTCCTGCAAAGGATCAAAATTAAAGTTGAGAGGGCCCTGCCAAGAAGAATTGCGCTAATTAGCGTTTCTATTCGTTTCGTTTTTAAACCAATCGCGTCACTGGTAGATCACGTGACTTTTCGTATCACGTCATCTACCAGTGACGCTATTGGTTTAAAAACGAAACGAATAGAAACGTTAGTTAGCGTAATGCATCTTGGCAGGGCCCTCAGGTATGAAATCAATTAATTTAATTGAATTATTATAATTAAAATCTTTGGAGTCATGTCCACAATATTGCGAGTAATGACACCAAACTGTCCGATCTTTGCTTATAACACAACTTGAGTAGCTGTCTGCTAAGTGAATCCTTGCGCAAAGGCAGTAGCGAGCATTAGTATATTATATAGTGCATTGTAATAATACAAAGCCCGTGCAACTGGTGCATTTATGAAATTCAAATCTCGACTATTTTTGTCCCGAGCGAGGTGATAAATACGCCCGAGTTTTTTTTCTTTTTGTTATTGGCTGTTGCGAGGCTGAAAGGTAAGTGTTTTTGGTCTTTTTACTTGTAAATTATATATAGGAATTTTCAGATTCCTTCTTGTTTCATGTTTCGGAATCTGATCGAATCTGACGTTGGCAATGTTGCAGAGCATAGAAAGTACGCGATTTTCGGACGAGTCATATAGAGTAGTTGAGGCCCTCTAGTGTACGAGTCCATAAATTGCACTTTCTACCGAGGCAGACATAGTGCTTTTCAAAACTATTCTCGTGGCACTTGAGATTAATAAACTAACATGCGAGATGAAGATGTCAACTCCATATAAAATTGTATTTGTTTCGCCATATATCCCATTTAATTTCATCTCTAGTGGTTAGAGATTAGGGGCTAAGTTTGAATTACATTAAAAAATAAATGTTTAAAAAAACAAAAAACCGCCTTCAAAAAGCAAAAAATAACTTGTTTAAAATGGTAGGTAAATAGGTCAGTCCAACTGAAGTCGGCGTCCAACAATATTTTAACCAAAAGCAGACTTCAGTTGGACTGACCTATTTACCTACCATTTTAAACAAGTTATTTTTTGCTTTTTGAAGGCGGTTTTTTGTTTTTTTAAACATTTATTTTATTTTATACTTTTTAGTGATCCTATTTATGCTGTTACGTAGCTCCACTTCTAAATATTAATAAGAAACTATAGAACATTTCAAGCTCGCCGCAGACAACGCCGCGGGAATGTCATAGTCATATTTAAACCTAAATGTGCTTCGTCATAGTCGCTCAACTTCCTTTATCGAAATATCTTATCGCCACCCTTGAAATAGGTACCGTTAAGGAGTTCCGGTGGCCATCTGTGGTCTTCATCATCAGTTCCACTTCACATCACTCATGCATGAGTTACAGTGAAAAATACCAAAATCGCTATAGGTGTGCCTATAATATTTGAGGAGTTCTCTTGATTTCTCCATGATCCCATCATCAGATCCTGACGTGGTGACAATGGGACCAACTAGAAAGTATACCCATTCGAACAACGAAAAAATTTTTCAAATCGGTCCAGTGGTCTTCGAGTAATCGGGGAACATACATAAAAAAAAAAAATTAAAAAAAAATATCCCGACGAATTGAGAACCTCCTCCTTTTTTTGAAGTCGGTTAAAAAAAAGCAGTCAGATAGTTTTTAGTCTGTGTATCTTTTAGCAAAAATACACCTAATATTTTACGACACAAAATGGTGTGTTCTGATTGGTCGATTTCAATTTTTCATTATAAGGAACTATGACACAAAAATTGATTGATTGATTTTCATTGGTTCTTAAAGTTGGACAACAATGTTCTCGACCCATCAGCAAACACGCCGACAAAAACATTCTTGGTCTGTCCAAGTGACGTTTTGGGACCCCAAACAAGACCATCTATGGCCATATTTCCGAGCAGTGTTGTGAAAAATACATCTCTCTAATAATTGGCAGACGTGAAAGCCATATGTGGCATAATCTATGTAAAGGGACCTTATTGTCGATGGCGCTTACGCCGCACTGCGTCACGGGACGATGTATTTATATCGGAGCATCTTTAATAATCGCGGAAGCGCCATCGACAATAAGGTCCCTTTTCATAGATAACGCCACATATTTGAAGAAAAACTGAATAAAAACATACAGGGCCTCTGTTACAAGCTTTTATTTAACTTGCAATGTATGTATGTATGTATGTACGGGTCAAATCTTGCAAGTTAAATATGACGCACTTCCCGTTATCGGAATGAGCTGAAATTTGGACCACATATGTAAACCCGATGACAATGCAATATTATGGTATCTAAGAGGTGATCTGATGATGGAGTCGGAAGGTGGCGACAGGATCTCCGCTATACTTAACGTAGACCCTCCGTGTTAGGACTCAATCGTTTGGTCTTGATAAGCAGATAAAGATTTTGCAAAAATAATGTACAGTCGGCAGCAGAAGCTTGTATCAAAAATGGAATTTTTGACAGAAACTTATACTTTAACTCTCAAATTAAAAAGCAAGCTTTAAAAAACCCGACTGTTGTTGCTAACCAACTTTAAATCGTTATAAATCCTAAATTATCATTCAAAATGAAAAATGATTAAAGATACCGGAATATGATTTTTAAATACCTATTCAATGATACCCCATTTGTCATAGTTCGTCGACTTTATTTTTTTCATTTTTTACAATATGGCGTCTGGTTGCCGCCATATTGAATTTTAAACACTGTCATATCTTTAGTGACACTCACAAGATTAAGACAAATCGATTGACATAAGAATCATCAAAATCGGTCCACGCGTTTAGTTTCTAGAACGCCACAAAGGAACAAACATACATATATAGGCTCCGGCAGTCGGGTAAAAATAATGGTGGATGAAGTTTGACGCCTAGTTTTGTCATGTGTGTCTGTCTGTCTGTTCTGTCTTGTGTTCCCGAACGTAAAAATCTGCATTGGATGGAAACTGGTTTAATGGGCAAAATTCTTGTCTTAGTTTGATGAAAATCAATTAGGTTGTTTATGAGAATTGTGAAGCTGAAAATTTCCATATAAAATGCTATAACGTGTCTCTTCTCTTCAAACCTAGAGTCCATTTTTTTAAATATGTTGTGGATGAAAAACTAGGTACCTATGTAACTATGTTATCATTTCCAAGAAAATATTTTAAAGCAATTAAAAAAAACGGGAACGTACGGTCAAGGACCTTAATTGTTATGCTACTATGGAACCCTGTCATAATGACAGCGTGAAACCACATGACAGAAATGACGCTTAAATGTATGATTACCGTTATGCATGCCGTTATGCGACAGGGTTCCATAGTGGCATAACAATTAAAGTCCTTGACTGTACAAACCTAGTTTTGCATAATAAAATCGGACTTGTATAGGGGGTGAGAAACCTTATCGCCCGGAGCATAAGTAAATATGTGTGATTTTTGAAGTGATAACTTTTTATGGGAGGGTAAACCGCTTCGTTACGTAACGCGTTACGGCGCCAGTCTGTCTGGCTTCCCTTTCCCTCACACATACCGCAGCGGGGCGGGGTGGTATAGTTCAACTTAGATTAGTTTAAGTTATCACTTCTGTCGGGCGTCCCGAGACACATAGGTACTTTTTTTTTAAACAACGCGACATAAGCGCCAGTTGGGTTTAAAAAAATTCAACCTTTTTAATCTATTTTAAATTATTAAATGTATAATTGCGTCTTGTTTGTTGTCAGAGTTGCGGTTGCCGCGTTTGCAAGAACAAATGATCACACCAGGGAATTGTTAAACTCATGTAAGTTTTTTATAGTAAGGAGTTGGGTTTATTTAAAAAGATAAAAAAAAAGATAAAAGATGTTTATTCAGTAAGTAGGCCGCACGGGCACTTTTACACGTCAAAAATCTACCAGCGCTTCGCAAGAGACCACTGCTGAGAAGAAACGCCGCAAGAAACTCAACAGTCACTCGTTTTTTTAAAAAATTACTTATACAATTATAGAACTTAACCTAGCATTATATAAAACAATGAATTTAACATTATAATATATATATCATGCGTAGTTGAGCAGGAAAATGTGTCAAAACTCAGTATGTTCAGATGAACTCTTAAATTGTAATAATAATAGTATACATTTACTTACCCATGACGGTGCAAAACAACCACATAGTTTTGATACATTCTCCTACAGAAACCGTGTCCCCTAGACAATAATTATACCTACAATGTTTAGATATTTTCCTGACTAAGCTATTACTAAGTTATTTGATGTAGAAAAATATTTAAAACAATGCTGTGGTGTTAATTTTTCTGAAGAACTCGTCTTATTTTACTTTACATTACATACATTACTCGCAAGTTGTCTTATTTATGAAGTATCTTAATAGATGGCTCTATTTTTCGTATAAGTTCCCTAAATGTGTAAGTAATAAAATACTGAATTTAAATCTCATACAAAACAGGTCATATCAACATCCTTCGTACCCGCGAGTTTTTTTTTAAAGTGTTTTAAGCCAAGATCCCATTGTCCTCTCATGCGAACCCGACGCTAGCTTTTTTAACCAACGATATATAACAGTTATGTATCGTCATAGTACGTTGTTTAACGTTTTTTTGTTGTAACAGCATCCGTCATGACGCTAACTCGGCTGAAGGCTCTGCGAGCCATCATGACGGCGTCCCAGCCGACCGCTCTGGCCGCCTACATCGTTCCGACGGGAGACGCTCACAACGTAAGCATATCTATCTTCTATACACCAACTATTATTACCGAATCACTTGCTGTGTCCTGCTACGCCCACGACGCAGTTGTACGTGTCCTGATTACATTACTCTACGGAGGCAAAAGATCTCGAAGAGTATGTACGAGTTAAGACCGGAGTTACTCCTAGGGTCTAGTGGTTAGAACCCCGCCGCAAGGTTAATTTTAAGTATTTTATGGTGAGAGTATTTTTGTTATTAAATGCTTGTTTTGCAATTGCAATCCGTGCAATTATGTCCTGACTAAATCGGGATTCACTATTTATGATACTTCCAAGATATTTGAACTGTTTTACTTCTTCCAATATTGTTCCATTTAATGTAATTGGGCTATACATTTTAAAGTCTAAAATATCCCAGAAAACACGAAAACATTTTATAAAATCATACATATGGAGTATAGCACTACATGGAAGCGAGGCATGGACCCTAATACAGAGGGATAGAGAGAGGCTGGAAGCGTTTGAGATGGGGTGCTGGAGAAGGATGGAAGGAATTAGCTGGACGGAAATGGTATCAAATCAAGAAGTATTGGCGGGGGTAAAGGAAAAAAGAAGGATATTGGAGATTATAGAGAACAGAAGAGGAGGCATGATTGGCCATTTATTGAGACACGACATGCTGATCAAAAACATTATAGAGGGGAAGATTGAAGGATGGAGAGGCAGAGGAAGACCAAGAAGAAGCTACATGGACCAAATCAAAGAGAAGGTGCATGTCGTGTCATATAAGGAGGTCAAGGAGCTAGCAGAGAGGAGAGAAGATAGGAAATTACTCCACCGACAAGAGCGAAGCTTTTAAATTAAGAGAGAGAGAGAGTGGTGAGAGTACCGACCAAAGATCTGTTGACCTTTTTCAAGGAGGAATTGTGGCCGAGGGGTGTCCTATTTCGGCGGTTTCGTGGCCGCCGTCTAGCAGACACCGCGAAAGTGTAATAATAGTAGTTGTGTTAATTTTATGTTATATATTGTTATGTACATTAGTTTGTAAGGTATTTGTAAATATGGGCGTTGTAGTCTGAAATAAAGTTATTCTATTCTATTCTATTAGGAACCATTTTGCTCCGTCTGGTACTAGTTCAAATATTTTTGTGTTTATGTTTTTGTTTGATAATTTGTTTTTCTGTACTTGTGTTATATGCAGAGTCCGGACGAATGGTCGTCTTTACTCGCAATAATGTGGACATGACTCCAAAGATTTTAATAAAACAACTTAAATTACATTAATTGATTACTTATTCTAAAAACAATTTCGGTCCGTTGCAAGGCAGTAATAAATAAATAATACAAAAACTTGTTATTTTGTAGATTTTTAAAGCAAATAAACATATTTTTTTATAATTATTCAGTTGCATGGTGGTTACTTTACTTACTTTATACCTTTTCACGGCTAAAATAAACTTATGAGGTGAAAAGCTCTTTTCGCAATCCACAGATGTTAATGGAGAAAACTTAAGTAGATCAATATAATATTAATGGCCACTCCTCACCTTTTTGTATTATTTATTTATTACTGTCCAGCAAAGGATCCAGATTAAAGTTCAGGTAAGAAATCAATTAATGTAATTTAATTTGTTTAATTAAAATCTTTGGAGTCATGTCCACGTTATTGCGAGTAATAACGGCTATTTGTCCGATCTCTGGTTATATGAAAGCAAATAAATCGTTTTTTCTTTCTTTCTTTCTTTCTTTCTATATATAAAATGTATCCCTGTTTCCCTTGGTCACGCAATAACTCGAGAATGGCTCTACAAAATTTAATAAAAAAAAGTTGAGTTTGTAACGAACACAAGGCACAAGGACACGCAAGGAGGTTTGCACAAGGTTTTATGAAAAAAAATTACACCCGGGCGGCGCCGGGCATGGACAGCTAGTATACCAATTAATAAAGTTTAAGTGAAAACTGCTATTTATACTATAGGTACTAGAGGACGCCCGCGCCTTCGTACTCGAAGAATTAGTCTCCCGCTACTCCCCCTATTTTAACCCCTTAGGGGATGAATTTCCAAAATCCCTTATTAGTGCACCCCTCGGATATAATGGAATATTCTCTTTTTCAAGCGGTCCAGCAAATTGGGTGGTTGCTGGACTCGTATAGGCCGTTTTATAAAGGCCGAGCCACACCGGATGCGAATAGAAGTGCACGTGCGCGTGCGCGTTTCACTGCGTTGTACAGTATGAATCCTCAAACAAAATAGACATATTGTATGAGCATTCATACTATACAACGCAATGGAACGCGCGCGCATCCGGTATGGCTCGGCCTTTACTCATAATCATTCCGCAACCGCCTTCTTCCCGCTCTCTGTAGTAATCTATTGTTCCCCAGTCCGAGTACATAGCACCGGTGGATGCCCGCCGCGAGTGGCTCTCCGGCTTCACCGGCTCCGCTGGCACCGCCGTGGTGACCCTTAGCCAGGCGCTGGTCTGGACCGACGGGCGCTACTATACGCAGTTTCAGCGGGAGACGGACCCGGCGGTGTGGACGCTCATGAAGCAATGTAAGTATACAGGGTGACTCCTAAGTCGTGAACCCAAATCTGTTTTCTGTCTGTTAACCGTTATTTAAAGCACTCGTACGTAACATTATGCAAAAAAATGTAAATGTAATATTTTGTTATAATTAATAAAATAATTAATTTTAAATTAACCGAGACTCATGGTTACCCCACTTCTTACGTTGAACTGTCAGACTCATACATAACTCGTCTAGTAGAATAGGGTGACTACACGATTGGTAATTTTTACTCTTTAAAGAAATTGAGTTTTACCTTATGGTTTTACTTCAAAAAAGTTTAATTGTTGGTTTTTGGAGTTAATGCACTGATTTCGCCTTGAAATGCTTCGTTAGAAACTATAATTTCAGTTCACGACTTAGGAGTCACCGTGTATAAATAAGATACTCTCTCACGCATACCGCGTGGCGAGGTGGCCAAGGTAGAGCAAATGAAACCACAAGCTGAGGCACATGCCTCGAGCCAAACCGTAAAATAAAACAAAATGGCGCCGTTAGTTTTAAACAGCTGATTGATGTCACTGTAATTTTGTTATCCAAAGTCATTTGATCAAAGAAACTTACCTGTGGGTCCTTTGGTCAATTTGATATGAATTTGACGCCAATGCTTTTTTTAACTGCTCTACCTCTATGGCAATGTTTAAGATTCATTGCTTTAGTTAAAACCTGCTCAAATCACGTCCAAACTTGCGAGGCGCATGAGGCGTGGTGCCTTTCAGCACGGTTAAAATATGGACTCCCGATGGCTCGCGCTGAGGCAGCCTCATTTTGAGACACGCCTCTTGCTGAAGCGCGTATCATTTAGCCATGTATCCATTTGAGCAGACTCAGGCCTAGCAGCCTCGACTTGAATCAAACAGCCTCAGATGAGGCTGCTCGCTCTGAGACAAAGGCTGGAGGCACGTTGCGGATCAGCTCAAAGCGAGTCGCCTCAGCTTGATCCGCAATGTGCCCAGATTACACTTCCGTCTTCATCGAAAGCACGGCTCGGACTGAGGCTCCTTTGAGCACGGCAAAAACCGACAAAATATGGTTCGGCTCGCGGCGACGAATTTGTCTCGTGTCGCGGCGTGCCTCAGGTTGAGGCAGCGTCTCCACTTGCGCGGCCTCGGAGCGATCTGAGGCTGTTTGATTCAAGTCGAGTCTGCTCGGCCTGAGTCTGCTCAAATGGATACATGGCTAAATGATACGCGCTTCAGCCAGAGGCGTGTCTCAAAACGAGGCTGCCTCGGCGCGAGCCATCGGGAGTCCATATTTTAACCGTGCTCAAAAGCACCACGCCTTTTGATGAAACAGGGCGAGCCGTGCGGGCCTCGCCTCTCTAGTCCGTACACACTTTAGCTAGATTTCGTGAAAATCGGTTAGGCCGTTTAAGAGATATCATCTCTGAAAGTAGGGGTCGGAATTATACGCACTGCTAGATCAAAACAGGAGTAACTCAAAATTCAACTGTATTTTAAATTCAACTCTAGTACAACTTCTATGAACTTGAAACAAGGATTTTGAGTTGATACTGTTTTGATCTAGCAGTGCGAATGGGGGTTTTTAGGGTTCCGTAGTCAAACTAGGAACCCTTATAGTTTCGCCATGTCCGTCCATCCGTCCGTCCGCAGCCTGGCTCAGAGACTCTTAGTACTAGAAAGCTGTAATTTGGCATGAAAATACATATTATTCACGCCAACAAAGTGGTAAAATAAAATCTTGAAAAAACATTTTTTTTAGTGTACACGGAGCGTGGGGATGTTTTTTTTTTCTCGTCTACTATTTTTCGATTAAGGAATCCGTTTATGAAATATTAAGCTTTAAAGCGCTAATTTTTGTTAGAGTCAAGGGCCCCCCACCCTACAGCCAAAACTACAAATTCTAAAAATCTGAAAAATATCTTAAATGAAAGCACATATAACGAATTTTAAAGGAAAACTAGACGACTAAGTAGACTTGATTGGTTCCTGAGATACAGGTGACTACAGTGTTTATACCTACTAAAATGACCTAAGACCACCAAATAACTTTAAATAGAGAATTACTTCATACTTGTGATTTTTGAAAATAGTTTTTGTGTATTAACGGCTTCGGAACCCTACTGAGCATGGCCAGACATGCCCTTGCCCGGATTTTTATCCATTAAATTGTGTTTACCGAAAATCTTATGCTAACTCCATAGGCAGGATTCCAACTGGACTATTAGTATACGTACCTAGAGATTTTCCTAGCACGAAAGACGTGTTGTTAGTGCTTGACACAATAAAAACATCGACAATCCTGTTATCGATAAGTACCACTTCAATGTCATAGTGATTTTCACTGAAATATGTAAAATATTAATAAATTGATAGTTTTGTTATTATTCTTTTATTTTATAACGCACCACGTTCTTACGTGAATCATATGACATAATGATTGTAATATTTTTCCTTGATGAAATTATTTCGCCATGTTCTTATAAGGGACTTCAATGAGTATTAGGACATTGTGAATATTTTTTAACCCTTAAATGATCTCTCTACGTTTCAATGGTTGTTTTTTTATATAACTACAGTAAGAAATTAAGGTTAGAAAAGAAAAATATCATGTAAATTTTCAAGTGATTAAATTGTTTTTATTTTTTATTTTGCTCGCGTCTTGTTCTCGTCTCGTGCATAGTCGTTCTTAATGCATAAATGGGAAAGAGATAAACTAATTAATGTCACTTGGTACTGAATCTATGCGACAGTTCGTTGAAATTAGAAGGGTGAGCATTTAATTTATGTGTCCTTTAAAACGGGCAAAATCCGTTTAAGGGTTAAATAACTATTGAAATGATGTACGATTATTTCCTCTATGCCGTTGAAGTGGTGGTTATCGATAACAGGTTTGTTGATATTATAATTATGTCAAGCACTAACCACATGTTGTTCCTGCTACAAAAATATCTAGGTATACATTAGTCTCATTAGCATACATCGGGGTTTTCGGTGCAGGAATGATTTTAGAAAGAGTAGAGATAAACAGATAGGTTAATCTGAGAAAATATATATTATGCCTAATAAATAACTACCTCTCTGCGAATTGTATACACACTATGATACAATTTTATTTAAACTTATATAATACTTTAGCTTTACTACCAAGGCTATGAGATAATAATAAAAATAACTTTAAGTAGGTAATTAATCACCTGCAGTAAATTTAGTAGTTGACACTATTTTCAGAATAAACTATTAATATATTTCATTTCATAATTTAATTTCATCTTTTTACGTCGGCAGTTGTAGGTAGGTAGGATATGCACCTACAATTATATACATTTTTACGCGTCCGATATCTGTGACCTATTTGCTTATAAATGAGTTGGGACTTCACTGAAGAGGTTGATAATGAGTGACCATTTCATTTATGAAATACTTATTATATTTTCAAGTTTTTTTTTTCAATTAATTATTTATTAGGTAAATAGAAACCTGCTAGACTATATTATGTTTTTTAAGTCAATACCTACTCTTTGGCTAATGTCAAACATTCCCGCACCGAAAACCCCGATGTATGCTCATTAGAATATTGTTTGCAGCACTCCCAGACACGTTGTCGATGGAGAAATGGCTGGTGAAGAATCTGGTGGAGGGTGCCGTGGTGGGCGCTGACCCTCACACCATGACCCGCGAGGAATGGACACCTCTGCAGGTAAGATGGGGCTTCAGGCTACCACCAGACGCTTAACCTGACTTCTCAAGAAGAATGGTAATAGTACATTACTACAGAGGCCGGGACAAAAGGGGTTGCCGACCGAAGACATATAGACGGCCGAACAAAGCGGGCCGGATAGGTCTGAGGCGGGCAACCCCATATTTTCCGCCGAGGTATGTATAGTGCTTTTCTCAAACATAATAATAATTCATTAAAAAAATTAAAACAAAAATTACAAAGTCAAATTACTAGGAGTGCGTAAACATTAAAAGTAACTTACAGTGCTCAGTCATCCGCGCTGTGTAGTGTGCGTCCGCCCGCCCGCAGGTGCCCTGAAGCGCACCGCCTGCGATCTAAGTTGCGCTACGCACCCCTAATTACCTTTGTTCTCCTGGTACTTTAAATAAACATGCAAACGCTTTGGTTGGATGCACGGCTTAGTATATTAAAAAAAGAACAGCTATCTAGGCTGCTCATAAACACAGCCGCCAAAAAAAACGTTTATTGTTTTTTTTAATACCTACGCATAGTGGCAGAATGTCATGATGCCTGTGCCACAAATTTATGTCGAATGGAAATTAAAAAAGAGGACTTTGCCGGCCTAGGACTGCACGATTTGTATGAAATTCTATTAACGACCTCTTGTCCTAGCCCACCTGAAACGTCATATTCCGCGGCCATAACAGAACATCAATATTTCATTGCATGTTTGAGAAAATGCTCTAGTCAAACAGCACCTTGAGAATACGTCGAATTATCGGTAAGCCTTGTAATAAGTACTATAAAATATTAATCATTTAAAATTTAACATACACTGAGAAGTACTATTGATTGTAATGACTAGGGATAGGATTTTGGTGTCCTCGATTTTGAACCTCGATATGCAGGTTCTAGATGCCATGTAGTCGCTATTTCCTACTTATTATAATACATAACACTTTGATATTGACCTTCAGTACGGTCATATTCATATTTCAAAATGAACTACATACATTTTTAGTTTGGTTATTACCTACTAATATTTGCTTGTTTGTAACGCTTTCACAGCAGAGATATCCTCCATACCAAAATTCATTTAAATTGGTTTAGCGGTTTAATGAATAAATTAATTTTGAAATATACAGAATAAGAGCAAAATTAAAAAAAAAAGTTGCGTACATAGACATGCTCAGTTTTTTCTGCTTTATTTATCTAGCAAAACCGTATAACTGCAGAAGCTTTTACTATGGTTCTTTTTGATATCATGATATATGCTTCAACGTAAGGCTATGATCACTCAAAACTTAAAGTGCTCTTTTTTCATTATTAAATATTTATTATTTATTTATTTATTTTATTTATTTATTAAAAACAAACAACATGATACAATAATATTAAAGGCCCTGCAAAACTGTTACAACAGTTTGACTGCAGGAATGTGTCCGTGAATAAATCTGTTTTTTTTTTTAAATATAAATATTCTTAGCTATGTCTTACAGTGTGTCTAGTATGGAAGTGACTCTAATAAAAATTTATTGACTAGCCTCTTAAATCTACGTATATTTGGCTCATGCCGGATATCATCGGGCAAACTATTCAACACATATGGCACACGTTTCCTTAATGTTCTATCACCAAATATTGTGCACTTGTTCTGTTTTTCCAGAATACCCTCGAAATATTAAAATACTGAAGTCAAAATCAAAGTTATATCTATACTAATATTATAAAGCTGAAGACTTCGTTTATTTGTTTGTTTGCTTGAATGCCCTAATCTCAGGAACAATAGTTCCGATTTGAAAAATTCTGTCAATGTTAGATAGACCATTTATCGAGGAAGGGTATATATCATCACGCTAAGACGAACAGGAGCGGAGCACTAATGAAGAATGTTTCAACCTTCTACGTAAACAAAGTCGCAGGTTAAAGTTAGCGTTAGCCCAAAGTAAACTCGACTTAGACGAAGTCGCGGGCAGAAGCTAGTGTATTATAAATAATAGGAAATAGCGACTCCATGGATTCTAGAACTACGATTTGCCACCAACAGTCCTTTCCTAATTCTAGTAATGACATCGACTGTATGTATGTATATGAATGCTCTTGAGATTCGAGTGGCTAAGGACCGCATTAATAAACTCGCCTTGGATGAGATGCCGGTCTCAAGATACGTTGAAGTAAACGTCAAGCCATGAGAGCGTCGGTGGCCTAGTGGCTTAGGCGGTCGACTCGTGATCGTAAGGTACCGAGTTCGAACCCACGCGGTCTCCATGTACCAATGAGTTTTTCTAACTTAAGTGCATTACCCGTACGGTGAAGGAAGAACATCGTGACGAAACCTGCACATTCGAACAGCTGAGTGTGTAAGAGGGTAATTGCACAAAAGATCCTAAAGGTTTAAGTGTATCTGAAAGGGTCCATCTGTAAGATAAGATAAGATAAGCTAAACGTCAAGCCATAGAAAACTATCATTTTTGACGCATCTTGAGATGTCGCAGTCGAGATCACTTTATTAATACGGCCTTAGTTAGGGCACCACGTCAGGATCTGATGATGGGATCATGGAGAAATCAAGAGAACTCCTCAAATATTATAGGCACACCTATAGCGATTTTGGTATTTTTCACTGTAACTCATGCATTTGCTTTTGAAAAGTACTATATGGTGAAGTGGAACTGATGATGAAGACCACAGATGGCCACCGGAACTCCTTAACGGTACCTATTTCAAGGGTGGCGATAAGATATTTCGATAAAGGAAGTTGAGCGACTATGGCGAAGCACATTTAGGTTTAAATATGACTATGACATTCCCGCGGCGTTGTCTGCGGCGAGCTTGAAATGTTCTATAGTTTCTTATTAATATTTAGAAGTGGAGCTACGTAACAGCATAAATAGGATCACTAAAAAGTATAAAATAAAATAAATGTTTAAAAAAACAAAAAACCGCCTTCAAAAAGCAAAAAATAACTTCTTTAAAATGGTAAGTAAATAGGTCAGTCCAACTGAAGTCGGCGTCCAACAATATTTTAACCAAAAGCAGACTTCAGTTGGACTGACCTATTTACCTACCATTTTAAAGAAGTTATTTTTTGCTTTTTGAAGGCGGTTTTTTGTTTTTGTATGTTCGTTTGTATGGAGTCATCTCCGCATGCGATGCAATGATTTGAAAAAATATTATTAAAGGTACATTATTCCAGATGGGTATAGGCTATAATATGTTATCATGTATCGATAATTGGAACGCGCTATCGCTGCGTATGAGGCAAGCTCAAAGCAAACAGTCTTTCAAGTGTTTACGCAAACATTTATTTGATCGTGTACAGGATTAACACCGCACAATGTTCATATAGTAGGTAGGTATGTTTATTGTATGTATTTACGAGTATTTATGCTTTACCAATCACGAGACTATGGGAGCCCTGGACCTTTGGAAGGAGTACATGGTGCCGAAGCCAAAACGCAAAGGCCCTTTAGACAAGTTTAATTTAGTAAAGTGATAGGACACCAACCGGCGATTGTCCCTAAGTTCACACTATGGAAGTATACTTCCACGGACAGCCACCGGTTGTACGACTATTTAATAAGGATTTGAGCATTAATAAAATGATATGGATTGGTGAACTATTGATGAAACTATGGCGCTTGCCCGGGCAATGCTATTACTTGGTTGAAATGGCAGAAGGTGACTCGCCAACTCAATGGAATAGGCTTTCCAAAATAGTCGTATAAACATAGCAGCAAAGAGGCAACAGTTCCAGAGGGCCTAAGGGAGGAGAGGTGCTTCTTGACTTTAAACGACCTTAACCCCTGAGCTGTGGAGACAAAATATGGCCGCTAACGCACGTCTGTGGAGGTCCCGCGGGCCTTCTCCACAAAATACCGGTTTAGGACCAAACGATTTTTTTCCCCCGGTGAACATTCAAAATACTTGCTAGCTGTCTTGCTTCATTGGCAATACGTTTCAATAGATTAAAAAAACAAAAAACCGCCTTCAAAAACGCAAAAAATAACTTCTTTAAAATTGTAGGCACCTAATAGGTTAGTCCAACTGATGTCGGCTTTTTGCTGAAAATGTTGTGGTCGCCGACTTTAGTTGGACTAACCTATTAGGTGCCTACAATTTTAAAGTTATTTTTTGCGTTTTTGAAGGCGGTTTTTTGTTTTTTAAAACATTTATTTTATTTTATACTTTTTAGTGATCATAATACGCTGTTACGTAGTCCCACTTCTTAGTTGTAGTAGTAATGAAACCTTAACTTATATCAAGCGCGCCGCAAGCAACGCCGCGGGAAAGTCATAGTCATATTTCAACAAGTAAATATTATTCGTTGTGGGTAGTCGCTCAACTATCTTAATCGAGATATCTTATCGCCACCCTTGAAATCGGTACCATTGAGGAGTTCCGGTGGCCATCTGTGGTCTTCATGATCAGTTCCACTACACCAAATGATACTTTCTGAATGCAAATGCTGGACTTGTTACTAAAAATACTAAAATCGCTATATGTTTGCCTACAATATTTGAGGAGTTCCCTCAATTCCTCACTGATCCCCTCATCAGATACAGATTTGGTGACAATGGGACCACCTCGGAAGTATACACTATCAAACAAAAAAAAATATTTTGAAATCGGTCGACAATTGACGGAGTAATCGGTGAAAATACATTTAAAAAAAAAACATTCAGTGGAACGTATAACCTTCTCCTTTTTTGAAGTCGGTTAATAAAAGCGAGAGAAATATAAATTCCAAGGTTACTTCACTAACGAACGGAGACAGCTCGCCGGGCCGTCGCCACAGATAACGGTTAAAATATCGACAGCCCCGCTCCACAGGTGAAGGGATAAGGTTAAGGTGCCCACTTATGCAACACATCCGCCCTTCGAGCATATAGTTCTTGCGACTCCACTTTGATCGGCCAATAAAGGCAAGCCAGAGGTTGGAGTCTGGTCTTAGTCAGATGAGGAGAAGGACCTTCCCTCGGGAGGTCCGTGGTGTCGCTACTCACCAACAGCTCGCCACTAGCTGCCCTAATTATGTTATTGATTATGTCTATATATCTATTTTATTGTATATTATCTCATCACCGATATTCTATAATTCATGCTTCGCTGGTTTCTTGAAGTAAGCACCAACCTTTGACTGGTTTCTGTTTGACCAGTTGGTTGACTGGAAGAGGATGCCTTAAGGCATTCAATCCGCCATTAGTACTATTTTTAATTTAAAGTTGAAATAAATAAAACCTGGGCAAAGTCAGGACGGGCCGACATACTCAGTTCCAAATTTAGCTCCATGCTAACAGTCTAAAGAATATCAGATGAGCTAATTTTTATCAACGCTTTATATCCTTCTTTGTTGGCAGACGGCTTTGTCCAAAGCCAACATGCAGCTGGTGGCTGTGTCCAAGAACTTGATCGACGAGGCGCGCACGCAGCTCGGCGACCCGCCGCCGCCGCGCCCCCGCAACAAGATCATGCCGCTCTCTGTCAAGTTCACCGGTCAGTACACACGTGTATTATTATCATCGTCACTATCACTATCATCGTCAGAATCATTAGTCATTTTTTTTTTTTTTTTTTTTTTTTTTTTTTTTTATTTACTTTTACTCTTATCATGTGTTACTAATATAGGTTAAAGCTTCATTGTACTAACACTCTATGGATCATACCCGGTCTGAAATAAAAAGTTTTTATTTTTATTTTTTTTTATTTTATTAGTAGTATCATGAATCATTAGCAGCTATATCATTATTATGAGCATCATTAGAACAATCATCATTTTTTTCAGAATTATAAGAAGCATCATCATTATCAACAGAATCCTTAGTAGTATCATAATTAGCAGCAATATTTATTTATTTATTTGATCTTTATTGCGCAAAAAATACCATAAATAGAAAATATGAGTTATTGGCAGCATTATTATTATCATCAGAATTATTAGAAGTATCATCATTATAATTTATGGAATGTTTGGTTTAACTAGTCCTAGGTCCAAATGGGTTATTCCCACCTGTTACCACCAATTTGTTACCACTGGTAACAGCTGGGATTTTTTTTCCCACCTGTTACCACTAAAGTACTCGGTGGTAACAAGTGGGAATATTTTTCCCATTTGTTACCACTAAAATATTTGGTGATAACTACCACCAATTAGTTTAGTGGTAACAGCTGGGAATTTTTATTCGCAGTAGTTACCAGTGGTAACAGGTGGGAATAACCCGTCCAAATTAGTACGTAAATGAAATAATAGTCGCATTACTTGTTCTCGGCACTATACGTAATCTATTTATTTATATACTTACACATTACTTGAACATGCATGCTACCTACATTAAAGACAAATTAAATATGTGTTCTCATTAAGTGATTCTGTAAAAATTTTCAGAAATAAAATATTTTAATCTATATTTTCATCGAAATCATTAGTAGCATTATTATCATATTTATTAGTACCATCATCAGGATCATTAGAATCATTAGAAGCATCATTATTATCATCAGAATCATGAGAAGAATCATCATTACCATCAGAATCGTCAGTCGCATCATCATTACCATCAGAATCGTTAGTATCATCGTTATCTCTGGAACCACAATTTGATCTATTGTTCCTGTACTGGGTGTAATATTTACGATATTGTGTCACATTATGGAAACGATAAAAAATTGAGTATTGAATATTATTTTACAGGCAAAACCGCGGGGCAGAAGATAGAAGAACTCAGAGCTAAGATGGCCGAGAAGAAAGCCGCTGCTCTGGTCATCACAGCCCTGGATGAGGTTGCTTGTACGTATATGCTAGATAGATATAACCCTCCGATATATTGCCGACCCCTTCTTACAGACCATCCCAAGGTCATCCCAATTAAACTAGCTTTCTTTTAAAACAATTTGCGTCCAAATCCTTCCATCCGTTTTGCGCCTACGATGCGATAGACACACAGTTTGCAACGAGTGTTAAAAATTATCTATATCCTTATTTTCAGACACTTTAAACCTTCGCGGTTCCGACATCGAATATAACCCAGTCTTCTTCTCATATCTGGTGCTCACGAACACAGTAGCCAGCCTGTTCTGGGGAGACGGGACCCTGACGGAGGAGGTGAAGGGGCACCTGAAGTGGGAGGGGGTGGAGCTCACGGGGAAGGGGTACGGGGATGTGGTGGCGCACTTGACCTCTATGGCGGTGAGTTGTTAGGGTAGTTTTTAAGGGACTCCCACAGTCCCTATCAATAGCTGCTGTATCTTTTGAACTGTTATAGATATCGGGTTGATTTTTTGTCAGAATATGTGTTATTACTAGTGATCGGCGATCGGAAGCATTTTATGTCAAATTGTTGACGAAATTATTACATGGACATGACTATTTCATTTCTTGTAAAAAAAAATACCTTACTAAAAATGTATGTTTTTTTTTTAAAGCGTGGTTTATCTATCAGAGAATCCTTACATTTACTAGATGAGGTAAGGCTGTGTGTAATAATGACGTCCTCGAATTCATTAAGTAACAAAATGGAGTCAGTAATCGATTGAATCCCTGATTACGAATTTGTTAGAAACTTGAGTAATAATGATAACAACGAAATATCAGTTTACGACTATGCACCTCTCACATCTGTTGATGTCGAACGGTCGTTCTCTTTATATAAGTGGATCCTCAATGTTAAAAGGAATCGATTGACAATATTAAACGTAGAAAAAATAATGATTATTTACTATAACAAATTAAATTCAGTTACTTTTTAAGAAAGGTTTTATTTTGAACAACACCGACTTATCCATGTTAGTCATTACTATTCATGACGTAGGACGTCAAAGTGACAAAATGTTTCCGATCGCCGATCACTGGTTATTACGGCGGATTTATTAACATTTTTGTTTAAAGAAAGTAGAATAATATAGGGTGTCCCGATACGAGAAGCGTTTTTTTCTCAACGTATTTTTATTTTTGTTGTGTCAGAAAAACTAACAAATACTAAAAATGGTGAAGTGTCAGTTGCGCTTGCGCCGATTCGAAATCGGATTCAAATTGGAATATAATACCTACTGTGCGGTGATACGGAATCCTCGGTGCGCGAGTCCGACTCGGACTTGACCGGTTTTAGTGGTGGTAGCGACCTTTAACTTACCGCCAAGCACCAGTGTTCGCATTTTTATGACGGTGTGGGATAAGACAACCGGAGAAATTACTAGCATAGAGGCATTCCACCTTAGTCCTCAGGGTTGGCAACGCATTTGGAGTCTTATAGCCGTATTAATAAACTCGTCTTGACTGAGATGCCCATCTCGAGAGACGTCAAAGTAAACGTCAACCCATAGAACGCTGTCATTTTTGACGTGTCTTGTGCTTGGCATCTCAACCAAGATGAGTTTATTAATACGGCCATTAGCATTGCAGTCTTGAGATTGTAGTCTTGAGATTTCAAATGTGTATGGGTCTCAGATCCCACTTACAATCAGGTAGCCTGTGGGCTCGTGTTCATACCATAAAAAAACCGGTCAAGTGCGAGTCGGACTCGCGCACCGAGGGTCCCGTACTTGGTAACCGCAAGTATATTATCTTTATCTTTTTTTTTGTTATTACTCAAAAACTGTAAATAAAAACACTTCATTTTAATTTCCCATAAAATATAAGTAGTTATCTATACGTTTTTTGTAAATTTTTGGCTATAAATCGAAAAGTTTTTACCGTTTTGTGACGGAACCCTAAAAACATCATTAAAATTTATCAAGGGGAGGGAAGAGAAAGAGGGGAAGGGGAGAATCCGGACAATTTTATAAAATATCTATATTTTTCCCCAGCTGCCCAATGTATATTTAACGACTGTGTTATTTATTGCAGCGTGAGCTATCCGAGAGCGGCGATTGCTCGAATTCGGTATGGCTCTCGAGCGAAGCGAGCGAGGCAATTCACCGCGCGGCCGCCGGGGTACGTATACATTTATAAATATCAAATCAAAATTACAAATAAACATCATTAATGTATTTATTTTATTTCAGGGCGACAGTATTAAGAATCCGCTGTGTTTGATATCGGAAGTGTCCCCGGTTGCTTTGGCCAAAATGATCAAAAACGATGTCGAATTAGAGGTAATTTCTCTGGACTTCCATGCTCAGGTTACACCGTACCTGAACGTGGATGCCCAGACTGCCCCCCGTACTCTTTGGGGGGCAAAACCGCGCTCATTCATTGGCTATCTGCCCGAGGCAAGAGCAAAGCAGCCACGGCAACCCCCGCCACGCTGGCCTTGGATTTCTGCAACATCAGGGGTTTACACTCAAACCTTAATGCTGTTCACCACCACCTCGAGACAGCAAAGCGGGCCTTGCTCTTTTTAACTGAGACACAGATATCATCTCCAGCGGACACATCTTACCTCTCCTATCCTGGGTACGGACTGGAACACTCCTTCGTATCTCAGGCTGCGGTGTGAGTTTACGTTAGAGATGATATCAGTTTTCGCCACCTCAGCAATCTTAAAGGTAGGGACCTCTCCATCTTATGGCTACGTGTTGGCAGCGACGACCATCCCCGTCTTTGCGTGCTTATATAGACTGTGCGTTTCACTCGGTCTCTTTCCTGCCTCGCACAACTAAACTGTGGAATGGTCTGTCGCCTGCGGTATTTCCGGACCGTTACGACCTTCAAACCTTCAAGAAAAGAGCGTACTCTCATTTGAAAGGCCGGCAACGCACCTGTGACTCCTCTGGTGCTGCAGGTGTCTATGGGTGACGGTGATCGCTTACCATCAGGGGATCCGTCTGCTCGTTTGCCTCCTATACCATAAAAAAAACATTTTAGTCGAAATAATGCCTATACTTGGTTCATATTGTACTTTTCCTACTCCTGTACTTTTATCTGTCATTTCATTTATATAGTCACGAACACTAATATAAGAATATAGATAATATGTCCGCATAACATTCCGTAGAAAAGTCTATCTAGTCTATTCCCCTTAACAGCACTTGTGCTTTTTTGAGCCAAAACGATATGCCTAGCTGCCAAAGCTTACACTTCACCAAATTAAACCACCAATCACAATACACATTGACTGTCAATCGGAACGTTAGGTTCTTTTTGGTATGTAAACTCTTTTACTAATTTAACTCTTTAAAAACAACATTTTATTTGGTATCAACCAACCAGAACGCAGCTATATTAAAATCGACCAATCAGGTAAAAGAATTCATTTCTCAAATCATTAGGTGTTTTTAGTCCCTATTTCACAAGTTAAATCGATTGTGCAACTTTTAAAAAAAATATGAAACCTGGCAAGTGCACATCAATTTAAAAACAAAGTTAACCATAGACACATATTTTATTGTTTTCGAATGTTTCTCGCTCGTTTGTTGTTCTGTGCTTCGTTCGTTCGTATTCTAACCTAGGTATATTAATTTAATTTTGCATTTTATTTGAAACCTAGTCGTAGAAAAAGTATTGTATGCAACGGTGTATAACTAAGTCAAAAAATATTCGTGGCGTCTTGCTTTACGATGTTCGCCTGCGGCTCACATCGTAACCACACCACTCGTCTTTTTTGACCTCTCTTATACAACTGTTGCATAAACTACTATAATTTGAGATGTCAAAAAAATTCTAATCCTTTTACAAGCATATTCATAATTAGATAGATATACATCTTTTCATTACATTAAATCACGCCTGTTTCCCAGAGGAGTAGGTAGAGACCACTTCTTTCCACCTGCTACGATCCTGACAAATCTCTTTCGCTTCTTCCACATTCATACACCGACTCATGCACGTCGGTTTAGGATACTTAAGGTTCGGCCCTTTTCCAGTATTTCTCAGATTTGATTCGAAATAGTACGCCTAGGGCGGCCCCTTCCGACCCTTTCGCTCACTTTCGCTCTGCATATCACTCTCGTCAATCTTCTTTCATCAATCCTTTCCAAAATGACCGAACCATCGAAGCATGCCCTTTTCAATCTTAGTCTCTACATCTTCTTTTAGTCCACATTTCTCTCTGATCTTTTCATTCCTTACTCTAACAATCAGTTTCACACCGCACATACTACGCAAAGAGCGCATTTAAACTACGAAATTCAAAAACATACGTGGCTGTTAAGGTTTGTGAAGCTGGGACCGTTTTCGTTACGGTATTAACGATATGGTACCGGTATAAGATATCGATGCCGCTTAGGTAAGGTAGAACTATACCGGTTGAAATTCCCCTCGAACCTAGTCCGATTTTTACGATTTTTGAATATACAGGTTGGCGAAGACATAACCGCTCGGCAACGGATCAGCTCAAAGTAAGACATTGAAAAGTGTGCTTTGATCTGTGTTAGTATGATACATTTTTCAGTAGACGGCGTAAAGCCCGCCCCCGGCTATTGTCTATATTTTTACTTTAAAAATGTACCGTACTAACACGAATCAAAGCTCACTTTTCAATGTCTCACTTTAAGCCTTTAGTCGCAAGTTTGATTTTGGGGTGAGAAACGAACGTCGGTTTCTCGTGCTTTTGACTTCTACACAACATCTAGTAAATAAATAGATAAATTTGCCTTCCGTGAAATTAAAAATAATCCTCAGGGTTTCCGCAACTGTCACGTGCGAGACGGCGTAGCTGTGTCTCGCTTCCTCCGCTGGCTGCACGTCACGTTAGACGCCGGGACGACTGTCACCGAGATACAAGCCGCCGACAAACTGTTGGAGTTCCGCAAGTAATAAAAACCCTCCCACCCCGGCTGGGGGTTGACCCCTTCTTTCAGAGCTGGTATCTCTTCTACGAAATCTAGCTAAGAACCACCGCTAAAAAAACAGCTTCCATATTTAAAAAAACCGCATCCAAATCGGTTCACCCGTTTAACTCTAAGGTCTATTTCAGAGAGGAAGAGGACTTCATGGGACCTTCGTTTGAGACCATCGCCGGCGCGGGACCAAACGGGGCCATCATCCACTACAGCCCTTCGAGGGACTCTCCAGCTGTCATCAAGAGAGACGAGATGTTTTTGCTGGACTCTGGGGGACAGTACAGGTGACTATACATAATTATGGTGACTATAGACACGGTATAGGTATTATTTAGCTAGTACAGGGAACTATAGGTAGTGCAGGTGTCAAAAGATTCAGGAGACTATAAGAATTCGTGACTACGGATAATTTGCTCTAAAATAACTGTATTTAATAGAGAAGAGAAGTTTTTTCTTTATTAGGTAGACAGTTTAGTACCTTCACGTCATAGATTTATGAAAATAAATAGTATAAGCAATAAGCATTTTTTTCTCTAGGGATGGCACAACCGACATCACCCGCACGCGCCACATGAGTAGCAGCCCTACCCCTGCCCAAAAGGACGCCTTCACCAGGGTGCTGAAAGGGCAGATCAGTCTTGGAAGCGCCCTCTTTCCTCAGGGAGTTAAGGTGAGTGCGGCACCTAAACCTTTGTTAGACGCGTCAGGTCAAAAAGTACCCTTATTGCTCACGGAGTTGGGGTGAGTCTTGCTTCTTAACCTTTGTCAGATGCGTCAGTGCAAACACCTACGTAGCGTATGAAAGCACTCTATTTTCTCACGGAGTTAAGAGTTAGGCTTGCACCTAAACCTTTGTGAGATGCATCAGTGCTTACATCTACGTAGCGCATGAAAGTACCCTTATTCGTCATAGAGTTAGGGTGAGTCTTGCTCCTAAACCTTTGTTAGATGCGTCAGTGCAAACACCTACGTAGCGTATGAAAGCACTCTATTTTCTCACGGAGTTAAGAGTTAGTCTTGCACCTAAACCTTTGTGAGATGCGTCAGTGCTTACATCTACGTAGCGCATGAAAGTACCCTTATTCGTCATAGAGTTAGGGTGAGTCTTGCACCCAAACATTTGTTAGATACGTCAGTGCTAACACCTAAGTAGCGCATGAAAGCACTATAAGTATTTTCTCACGGAATTAGAGTTAGTCTTGCACCTAAACCTTTTTTAGATGCGTCAGTCAAATATCTACACAGTGTATGAAAGCGCCCTCGTTTTTCAGAGAGTTAGGGTGAGCCTTGCTCCTAAATCTTTGTTGGATGCGTCAGTGTAAATATTTCTATTTAATTATCAGTGTTAGAAGTATAGTCGCAATAAAATGTTTTTTTTAACTTATATAATTGTTAAAGTATTTCCCCAGGGCAACGTCCTAGACAGTTTCGCTCGCAAATCCCTCTGGGACGTAGGGCTGGACTATGCTCACGGCACCGGGCACGGCGTGGGGCACTTCCTCAACGTGCACGAGGGCCCCGCCGGTGTGTCGTGGCGGCCCTACCCGCACGACCCGGGCCTGCAGCCGCGTCAGATACTCAGCAACGGTAGGTATCATACCCTATAACCTTATGCCCAACCAGCAGTTCAAGTGTGTTAGAGAATCGGTAAAATTACTAGCATGGGAGCATTCCAACGTGGTTTTTAGGGTTGACAGTTCATTTGCAATTTTACCCAGTGTCCTACCTAAGCGAACCGCACGCGAAACGAGAAGCGACGCGATGCGACGCCAATTTTTACAGCTTATTTAAAGCCAAGTGACGCGACGCAACAGCTTACGTACATAATATCGCGTCGTATCCACTTTGTGTTCATGAACTGATAATAACCGGTAGTAGAATTTTTGATGTATAATGTAGGCGGTTCCGGTACTGAATAATGGAAAATCCAATAGCCGACATTAAAGAAATCGCAATCAAGTTCGCGCTAAAAAATTAAGCTTCGCGTCGCATCGCATCGCACGCATGCCCTTATGGGTCACGTAGGACACTTATGAGACGCGCAGCTGTGTGTTGTTTTGCGCGAAGCCCTGGCGTAGGACGCTACGTTAGGAGCGGTATTTAAGGATCGTGAAGTCATAATTTCAGTCAAGATCATGGTATTAATACTCCCTTACCAGCGTTAAGACCAGCGCTGGTTTTAACGCCAGCATAACGCTGAGTTGGAACCATTTCGTGACAACGGGTTTTTTGTCTATGTCAGTATATTGTTCTTTCTTTCTTTCTTTCCTCATAAATAGCAAATGTTTCTCTTGTACTCATATTATTTTTTCATGTTCCGTCTACGCCACTTCCCATCACATGTGACCTCCATCCTAAGATAACATTCGAGAAGTTATCAATGAAAAGGGACCTTATTATCGATGGCGCTTCCGCCATTATGATACTCATGGTCTGTTTCCAGAGCCTGGCTACTACAAGGTCGGGGAGTACGGCATTCGGCACGAAGACCTGGTGGAGACGATCGCTGTCACCAAGGACACTGAACACCCTCGGGTTTGTAAGATTTATATTGTTAACAGTCCCCATACAATAGTACATTATTGCCTAGGCATGGAAGTAGGCAATTGCGGGCCGAGTATTGGTTTAAACGGACGAGCTTGCGATTCCGTTTAAAAATACGAAGCCCGCAATTGCTGTTCCTGCCGAGGCAAATATAGCGCTTTTCTCAAAAATCGCCAGAAAAAAATTGTGTTGGAATAAAATAAAAACTTCATGTGAAAAAACCATCACTCTTTACCGCCTTTTTGTTTATGACAAGGAGAAATGCAAGATTTGTTTTTAAAAAAACATAAGCTATTCCAGACACAGATAAAAAAGTTATGTTTCGAATAAAATTTGGATGTATAAGACTTGTGCCATCATTTTATTATGGGCTTATTCACTTTTTAAAAAGTTACAAGCTAGATAGTAATGGAATTTGTATGCAACATTGCGGGCTTGTGTAGCAAGCACGCAATGTATTTTTTTTTAATTTGAGAACTGTCAGTAAACTATGTACTTCGCGTCTTATTATGTAGGTAGTAATGTCAACATTCGACATGAAATGTCATGTCATGTTCATGTCGACGTGAAAGGTCTGCAGAGGGATTTGGATGGTGTCCAAAACTGGTGTCTACAAAATGCTATGGTACTGAATGCCAAAAAATGCTTACATATAAAATTTACCAGGAAAAAAATGCCTGTTTCGGCATCCTATTGCATCGACAACACCGTCCTCGAAGAAGTTACTGCCATTCGTGACTTGGGGGTATTACTTGACAGTGGGTTATCGTTCCGCGATCATATCGATAACGTTACAAGAAAAGCGTCTAGGCTCTCTGGTTTTATCATTCGCCAAATGAAGTTTTTCAATAGCTCTAGTCTAGCTCTAGTTCTATATAATAGTCTTGTGCGAAGTACCTTGGATTACTGCAGTCCTGTGTGGAGCCCAAGTTATGCTATTCATATAAAGAGACTTGAGGCTATCCAAAAACGTTTCTTGTACCACCTTGCCTTTTGGGAATCTAAAGTTCGTGATCTAAATGGTTACTCCCAGAGACTGCAGCATTACGAAATGTGTTCCCTGGAGACACGTAGGGCAGTGGGTGATATTGTGTTCTTGTTTAAAATAATACATGGCAAATTAGAAGCTCCAGGATTTCTTGTCAATGTAACCCTCGCAGTGCCTCGTTTGGGTAGTCGCCTTTCTAACCGTAAGACATTTGCATTACCTTCTCAAAGAACAGTGGCAGGTCAACATTCACCGCTATATCGTATTTGTTCACAATGCAATAAAATTAGAGACGATTTCGATATATTCACTGGTTCTGTGGTCTCGGCCAAAAGGCTCTTATTCTCTTTGTTCGAAAAGGACAATCTTTAAGTTTTTTAACGTGATTATAATAATACGTCATTACTTTAGCTGTTAGAGGTGGCTCTTGGACTTCAATAGTAGATTTATTATTTAAATTTTAATATCATCATGATAGAGTAATAATAGTGTTAAGTTTTGTTTTTATAATCATGCTGTGTTCACATCTAGTAGAGCGTACACCATATATAGCGCCCAATGTATAAAATCTTTAAGTATGCTTGTGTAACGTTCAGTTTTGTGACCCAATAAAAAAAAAAAAAAAAAAAACCGAACATTTTTGAGAAAAATGTTTTAATTGGTGTACTGCTGTTTCGCAGTACTTTTATTTAGCAAACGAATCTTTAGCACATTTTAATTTGGCAGCTTTTCATTTGGTCAAATTATCATCTCGCAATATATTACATACCAAATAGTTGCTTAGCAAAACATTGTACTAAAGCGACAATTACTCTTTGCATACTAAATTCCATTAGAACTGTGACCACAACAGAAACAAGTGGCTACGTTACAGTTGTGTCTAGGCGGATAGCGACTCATCTACACGGAGAAGTTCGCTGAGCTCCGTCGACCAGAGGGCTCAGACAAGATGCACTGCGCTAACTAACGTTTCTATTCGATTCGTTTTTAAACCAATCGCGTCACTGGTAGGCCACGTGACTTTTCGTATGACGTCATCTTCCAGTAACGTGATTGGTTTAAAAACGAATCGAATAGAAACGTTAGTTAGCGTAGTGCATCTTGTCTGAGCCCTCAGTATCCTTACCATGAGTTACAATTACCGTACTCGCTAGCGAGTCGAATGCTCTGTCCCTCGAAGACCTCGCAGTGTTTTTATAGAGTGTTAGGGACAGAACATTCGACTCGCTAGCGAGTACGGTCATTGTAACTCATGTTAAGGGTACTACCATGGTCTTAAATGTTTTTTCTCAAACATGCAATGGAATGTTGTTAACATGCGTTATGTTAGTTATTTTAGGCCTCAAAGTATCACGTTGCGGGCGGAACACCGAGAGAACTGTAAAGGAACTTCATACAAAATTCAAGGCCTAGGCCTGGAAGTAGTTTTTTTTTTAATTTTCATGTAAACATGGCGGCGGCTGTGTTTATGAACAGGCTAAATAGCTGTTTTTTTTTTTAAATATTCTCTGCCGTGCATCCAACCAAAGCACCCGACACAGCGCGGATGACTGAGCATACCTCGCCGTGAAAAGGGGTTGCCAGCCTCTGTAGTAATGTACTATTAATTGGTATAAAAGTAGTATTTTATTTTGTACTGAATTAGGATAGACACTATAATGCCATAATTTTGTGAAAATAAAGCCAACCTTTTGATTCTTGTGTAGGCATGACAGCATATGTGGCCTTTACCTTTTGAACGCCTTACATCGAATACAAAATGTGTCACTCACACGTCAAACATGTTTGCTATGCAAATTACACCTTATTGATACGAAACAAAGTCTCTTTTATTCTTGAACTTGTGACGGCTGTCGTTGTAGCACGACTTAGGGCCTGGCCACAGGACCACGGCACGGCGTCATTAACATGAAACGGCGCCGGTACTGTGCTTCATTATAAAGTGCAATATTAACCTCACGAAAAATTCAGTATGTAGTCACTACAGCCCGTAGTCCTACCAGTAGTACTATTGTCTTATACTCATTCAGACCCAAGTACTAAAGAATAGAATAGAATAGAATAGAATAGAATAAAAATTATTTTCAGACCTTTCAATCCATAGTTTCGTACAATAAAATTAAAAAAACAAAAAACCGCCTTCAAAAAGCAAAAAATAACTTCTTTAAAATGGTAGGTAAATAGGTCAGTCCAACTGAAGTCTGCTTTTGGTTAAAATATTGTTGGACGCCGACTTCAGTTGGACTGACCTATTTACCTACCATTTTAAAGAAGTTATTTTTTGCTTTTTGAAGGCGGTTTTTTGTTTTTTTAAACATTTATTTTATACTTTTTAGTGATCCTATTTATGCTGTTACGTAGCTCCACTTCTAAATATTAATAAGAAACTATAGAACATTTCAAGCTCGCCGCAGACAACGCCGCGGGAATGTCATAGTCATATTTAAACCTAAATGTGCTCCGTCATAGTCGCTCAACTTCCTTTATCGAAATATCTTATCGCCACCCTTGAAATAGGTACCGTTAAGGAGTTCCGGTGGCCATCTGTGGTCTTCATCATCAGTTCCACTTCACCATATAGTACTTTTCAAAAGCAAATGCTTGAGTTACAGTGAAAAATACCAAAATCGCTATAGGTGTGCCTATAATATTTGAGGAGTTCTCTTGATTTCTCCATGATCCCATCATCAGATCCTGACGTGGTGACAATGGGACCAACTAGAAAGTATACCCATTCGAACAAGGAAAAAAATTTTCAAATCGGTCCAGTGGTCTTCGAGTAATCGGGGAACATACATAAAAAAAAAAAAAAAAAAAAAACCCGACGAATTGAGAACCTCCTCCTTTTTTTGAAGTCGGTTAATAAAATATAAATTAAAATTACAATTACAAATTAAAAATTACAATATTACAAATTACAATATTAATAATAAAATGGAAATAAATTAAATGAAACTAGCAGCATCTTTGTGGATATGGAGACGATTCCAATAGGCCACAATTGGAGAGTCCAACCTGCCTGCTGCCGCGTCCAGGAGAGTGTTGGGGCTGCCGCACGCGCGGCTGAGCATGGACGCGCTGCGCTTGCGCATGATAGCGTGGAAGCCATCGACGCGCGCCTCGGCGAACATGCGCGAGGCGCTGCAGTAAAAAGACAAAATGGCGGGTTTTCTATTGAATTCTACTGGTAGGACCGTGGTACGCTATAGGCGGGTTTTCTATTAAGTCCTACTGGTAGGACCGTGGTACGCTATGACTGCACAACTGTCGAAGGAGCTGGGTCTGAATGACAACGTCAATAAGTACTATGGGTAGGACCTTGGGCCTTAGGAGGTCAAGTCGTATGTCCAGCGCGGAAAGATTAAAATAGCTTGAAGCCGTTGTTGATGGCCAGAGCAGTCTGTGGCGTTCAAGATGTTAAACCAAAGGTATGATTGCAGGCGGCTGGTCTGGTAGGAGACTACGAGGGCCGCGGCGTGCTGGGCTTCCACACGCTCACCGTGGTGCCGCACCAACGGACTTCCGTCGACGTCGCTCTGCTGGACGACTTCGAGGTAATCAAATCATCCAACACCGTCATTAGGTTCGAAGTTTTCATAGCAAAGATATGGATAGATATGGAGTCGACATTAATTGGACTCGCGTCAATCTCATACTTATACTCGATTATTTATTGCATTGCACAATTTAATTCTTTTTTTTTAAGTGCATGTCTGACTCGCGCACCGTGGGTTCCGTACAAACTTGTAGGTTTGTAAATAGTTCATTCATCACGGGAATCGATTCTTGAAGATTATTCCCACTTTAGAAGGAGCGATTTTGCTGCGACGTGAGAGAGCACAGTGCTGGGTCAATATAAATGGGTGGGTAAATGTATGAAAATAAACATGTGGTCTATTCGAATATTTTTACCATGTTGTATTTTTTTACCTTTAGCTATTATGTTCTCGCTGCTGAGGTGAAAAGTTGTATGTGCAACACGGGACTAAAGTTATTTGCATCTCGTGTCTTCTACTAGCGTTTCAACCGCTATCACTTTCCTGGTCGCATTATTCACCATTTCCCTGTAGGTTCGGATTAACATTTTCGGTTATTTTCTAGGAGTCCAGGCATTCTACAAAACAACTCAAAATGGTAATCCGATCCTACAGGGAAATGGTGAATAATGCGACCTGGAAAGTGATAGCGGTTGGAACGCTAGTAGAACTACCCTCGAATCCCTCGATGCGCTCAGGATTCTAAATCCTTCGCTTAATTGGGATTCAAAATCAACACTCGCAGCAACAACCAACGTAGCTCTCTTGTTACTTTTTTAAACGACTGCCCCAAAAAAGGAGTGTAATGTTTTCAGGGTTCATGTTTGTATGTATGTATGTATGTATGTGAGTTTCTTTATTCCACTATAACTTCTAAATCCCTTGACCGATTTAGATGTGTGAGGTATCGTTAGAATCCTTACGTCATCCCGGGTGACATAGGATACCTAAACTGTTAAAATTGAAATAACAACAATGGCAAAATGATAATTATTAACATATGTAGGTATATCGACTTCAGTATAAAAAATGCAGTCGGGTTTTTGAAGCTTGCTTTTCATATAGTTATTGGCGATTAATATGTATAACCATGCTAGATTACAGGTTTGTAGTTCCAAAAGTTTCTGCGTTTAACCGCGGACGGACAGACGAACGGACTGACGGACATGGTGAAACTATAAGGGATCCGTGTAACAACAAACAAACACACCAAACGACATCGTATTTGTATATTGTACATATCTTGCTTTTTTATTGAGCTTTATTTTATAACCCACGGATAAGTTATCTGAAAAGCAAGATAAAATAAACTTATCCGACAAATACGTCGTCGTTTATCTATCACTACATCTTAACAGCCGGTATAAAAACGACATAGGAACCTTTAACTATATCAACTTATAAAGGTGGCCGGAACATAGACGTCCAAAAAAAAAAATTGGTCCCTCGTGTCGTGGGGTATCCGAATCACCCCCATGTATGTTCCGCGACTTTTAGTATTTTCGGAGATATTCATCATTTTAATCGGTTTGTAATTTTTCCTTTTGTCCATGTTATGAAAAACCTTTAAGTTCAAGTATTATTTTAACATTTTTTCAGTGGTTTATTGCATTGATAGAATAATTATGAAGTAAGGACGGAACATACATGGGGGTGATTTAGATGGCCCACGACACGAGGGACCAAAATTTTATTTTTGGACCTCAATGTTCGGGCCACCCGGTATAGGATATATAAAATATAATGGTACAAAACGAGTAAATACTGCGATGAAATTAAAAAAGAAAAAACGCAGAAAATTACTTCTTTTAAAATGGTAGGTGGAAGGACTGAAGTCGGCTTATGGTTATAGTACATTGTGTATTAAGGGTGGTAAAGACAGAAATACAAACGAGAATCTGTTAGAATGTCTGTGTGAATCTTTAATGACTCGAGCTTTGTATTTCCTTTACCACCCATGTAACATACAATGTTTTTCATCACATTTGCGAGGAAATTAAATAAAATCAGACAAAAGATCATATTTTTAACTTACGATTCTCACTAATAATTTAAGCCGCGTTGGCGATGTCCGTTGGAGTCGCATTATCCCTTTCTTCTGATGACGACATGTATTTTATTGATATATACATTTTAATATGTGCACAAAGACACCCTTTTAATTATTATTTTGGAATCACACAGTTTATAATCAGTATTTATAAATTAGCGGCAGACTACATCATTGTCTATGACTTACCACAGATAATGTCAAACGTGTTCAGGAGTCCGATTGTAGTGACAGTCGAGATCAATAGTTTATATGCGACATTTTTAGAAAATTGTATGCAACTGACATTTCCTCCCGAATGAAACTTCATATCGAATGGCACAAGAATTGGGGTCTTGACATATTATGATAGTTTGAGTCCACGTATTATATTTAAAAAAAAAGCTATTACCCACGATAGGGCGTAATGGTAAAAAAAAGGCCCGCGGGTATTATTTTGGATTTACGGTCGATTTTTCTAGCATGTTAGGACACTATTTACGAGCAAGTGTGATGAAAAAAATATTGTGAGTCGCCGACTCCAGTTGGCAAATAACAAAATGAGTATTTTCTTTAGCGGTTACCAAGCATGTTATCTTAAATACGGGACCCTCGGTGGGCGAGTCCGACTTGACCGGTTTTTTTCCTTACAATTCCCTACAAAATATCACTTAAAGTGGTTAGGAACATTTTTATTGGTTCTCAAAATTGAAAAGTCATATTTGTATGGAAATGAAGTCGGTTAAAAACGCAAGCTTCCCTAATTAATTGACAACAATTCATATGTGCTAAGGTAGTAAAATAAAATACCGTTTGTAGATTTTACACTGCTGATTACAGTAAAAACATTTTTGGATTTTTTTATGCAGTAGTTTTTTATATTTAGGAAAAACAGTAAAAAAAGTTGGATTGTGAATGTTAGGGATACACTTATAGTGCCCTTAGTCCTTTTATTACCAACCGTAATGTCCATTTTTCATCTGTCTGACGGATTACTTAATTGTAACGACACGCTTTCGAGTCTCGTAATACTATTGTTTTGATATAAGCTATTTAAAATGAAAGTAACTAACGGACTTGTAAAAGCGGATAGCCGCAATCTGCCCAAAGTCGACGAATTTATGTTGTTACAGTTGTTATGGTTGACAAGTGACATGACATGACAGTCAGTTCTGTTTCTGTTTAAAGTTACTTTTTTATTTTATATCATGCTAAGATCACGTCATCAGTATTCCTAACTTTGTACGGTCTTTTTAATGAATATTTCTTTAATAAATTACTAACGACGAATTTAAGTTAAATAAAGAAAAACCGAGAAACACGGGTAGTCTAATTTTTAACTAGCTATTATAAACGCAAAAAAACAAAAATGCTTTTTTTTTGAAATTTTGTCAATTATGTAACAAGCTATGTGTATGATTCTCATAAGCACTTCACACTTGAAAAAATTTACCAATATCCAATATTGTAGGTAGCAGCTGCCTTAGGCTAAAAGGGCGTAACAAAAACACAGTAGCTCTATTACGTTCAACCTTACGCTCTTTAATATAAGGAGATATTTGAATCAATATATACCATATTTTGTCTATCAGAAGCGATATCAAACACTTGACATTCAGATAAAAAGTTAGCTTAAAAGTATGATAAAAAGCTACCGAACTGTGTGACACAAGCTTTTAAGGGCTCCATCGATCTTTGAAAAGTCCAGGGGAAAAAATATACAGCCTTGGCCAAACGTGTTGACCCCACGTTTTCCTTTGTAACTTATAAATAAAGTATTTTTCTCAAAAATGTCCGGAAATGTTGACATTCCTATCTACATATTGAGACGCGAAGTACATAGTTTACTGACAGTTCTCAAATTAAAAAAAAAAAACATTGCGTGCTCGCTACACAAGCCCGCAATGTTGCATACAAATTCCATTACTATCTAGGTTGTAACTTTAAAAAAAGTGAAAAAGCCCATAATAAAATGATGGCAAAAGTCTTATACATCCAAATTTTATTCGAAACATAACTTTTTTATCTGTGTCTGGAATAGCTTATGTTTTTTTTAAAACAAAGCTTGCGTTTCTCCTTGTCATAACCAAAAAGGCGGTAAAGAGTGATGGTTTTTTCACATGAAGTTTCTGTTTGTATGCAATATAAAAAATTAGTTCAAGCGATGAAGATTTCACTCCAACACAATTTTTTTGTGGCGATTTTTGAGAAAAGCACTATATTTGCCTCGGCAGGAACAGCAATTGCAGGCTTCGTATTTTTAAACGGACTCGCAAGCTCGTCCGTTTAAACCAATACTCGGCCCGCAATTGCCTACTTCCATGCCTAGGCAATAATGTACTAATTTTTCAATTTAAGAATACACAAAGACGTAAAATATAAAAAAGTGTTTGAAAATGTGCAAATCATTAGTAGATATCGTTTCGAAGTAGCTATTTGCGTGTGAAAACTGAACCTAGAAAAAGTCGGGTTTTACAATTAAATGCTTAATTGTAAAAAAAAACACGGAATTTCCCTTAACATCCATAAATATGACTAATCTTTCCAATAGATATATAATTTACCATAATAAAAGATATAATGCACCTTTTAAAGTTTGACTTTTATATGAAAAACGCATGGGTGCTCAACGGGTCTATATTGACTGACATAATTATTTTTAGTCATAATGTGCTTTAGGTCATAATTATCGCAAGTCATAACGTGTGTTTTTAAAGAAACTGTTACTTATTCAGGATTTTTATAAATCAAACCTAACATAACCTAGCCTTGTCTACACGTTAGGTATTTCAGAACTTCTGAAAAGTTTACAGTTTCAGCGATATGAAAAACTATCAAAAATTATGTCAACAATTACATTATGACCAATAAAATTATGGGAAACAAAGGGCTCCCGTGCTCGTGCCCTTTGGCCACAGGCCAAGGGTGTAAGAGTCCATTTTACCACATTAAGAGACCTACTTAAGGTTTCAAAAAAACTTAAACGTTACAGGAACTAAGTAATACGTGTTTATATGAGCTGTCATTGGAATCATCCTAAACTAACCCAACTATAGTCAATAACATTGTTTTAGTTGGCGTATATCAACTCTTACCACCAGCGCGTCCTGAACACCCTGGCTCCTATCTTGGAAAAACGTGGCCTCCACGAGGACAAGCTCTGGCTCCAGAACGAATGCGCCCCGATTGCAAGGGGATAGGTAAGTTTCAAGACATCACTATAGTCGCGCCATTATTTATTATTATTATTTATTTATTGATTAAACCAACAACAAAAATTACAAATAAACAAAAGCCCTGTAAAACTGTTTTAGTTCAGTTTGACTGCAGGAAGACTTTAAAAGAACAGTACTATAATCTTAGTATGATACAATGCTTAGTTCGACACAATAGGCACCAGTTAAATAATTCGAAGGCAGTGTATCTAATAGATGTTTCTTTATTTTTTTCTTAAATATACGTTTATTTTGCTCGAGACGGATGTCCTCAGGTAAACTGTTAAGAATATATGGCAGGCGCTTTTTTAAAGTTCTGTCTCCGTAATAGTTGTTGACTCTAGGCACATCAAACTTACCCGCGGACATCAATCTCGTACCATGATTGTGATACATACTCAGGTCATGCTGCCAACTGTCATGGTTATCAATAGCTAAAAGGAATTTGTGCTTTAAAATGACTGAAGGTCCGATTGCACGCAGTACAAAATGTAACCTCAAACACATATGAGGGCTTCCGTAAAACCTCAACTAGAGGCAAAATGGAAAAATTTAGCAATCATCCCGTCGGAACAAAGACAAACATTACGGAGAGCTGCGACCTGAGGGACTTTTGCCTAACGCACTCGCCATCGCAATCGTTTTCATTTTGAAAATCGAAGGCTTGTCTGCATACAAAATGAAAACAATTGTTCCGCTTTGAAACCGATTGCGATTGCGAGTGCATTAGGCAATAGCGACGCTGCTCTTTCATCCAAACCGTGTTTTTTATAAACAGAGATTATACAAAATTAAACACTTCCACCATTCGATTACGTTTGCGTTATTTTTGCTCTCCTGTTTTTTTTTAGCTAAAATGTGAATTAGAGTCAGCTCGTTTTGTAAGTGTGGTCTGGCCGAAGGAACATTGGAACGTTTATTTTTGGATTGTCCAAAAATATCTGCTCACATATATAATCTACTTCCCCGTTGTATTAGCGTCCAATTAATGTCCACTTTCTACTAACATTAGTACCTATTTACGTCGTATTGTAATAGTAGATTGTACAACAAGGGTATAGAACAAATCATTTTATTTGCACTCATATCATAAGTCCTCTATTATACGTTCAAAACGCGTAGGCAATGACCAGCATTACCTGTGGTAGTAGGTGACAGCGATGACAGCTGTGTATTTTGGAAAATGTTCCAAATTCGATAACGTAATTTCAAAATTACGTTATAGCTGTCATCGCTGTCACCTACTACCACAGGTAAGGTAATGCTGGTCATTTGCCTTTCGGCTTCTGAACCCATCTTAGATTACTTATAATATGTGTGTAGATAAAGTATTGTACGAGACTCTGCGTAATTAGCATTACAACACTCGTGTGATCTATTATGAAACTCGCCTTGCGGTTCGTTTCATTTACAAAAACACACTCATGTTGTAAAGCCTGTCATTACGCAACCGTCACGTAAACTACTATTATCCGAGACTTATAATATCCATCCGAGCAGTAGGCGCACAAGTTTAACTTATAACACCCCTCGGTTTTCTTCACCTATTCTCTACATAGTACAAAACAACATCGCTTTTTGTTTGTCTGTAAGGTATGTTCATTCTTACTTGTCTTATATAGTAAACAACTTTCTAACCTCAAAATGAACGTTTTTTTGGCTAAAACAGCTGTTTTATCGTAATCAAAGTAAAGTGAGTAAACATTTTGGACATCACTTGGCCAATGTATTGTCTGTGATTGCTTTATTTTGTTTAAAATAGCTGTTTTAGCCAAAAAACGTTCATTTTGAGGTTAGAAAGTTGTTTACTATATAAGACAAGTAAGAATGAACAGACCTTATATCCAACTAACTCCTCCTCAACCACGCAACGGATTTTGAAGCGGTTTTCATCATCAGTTAGATAATTTTTCACTGAAGGTATAATAAATTCTGGGTTATGTAGGATGTTACAGAAAACTCACATAAGCCGAAGCGAAGCAATGGCGGGTCGCTAGTTGAACATAAATAAAAAAGAACTATTTTCCCTGATCTACAAAACACATAAATGTGTGGATTTATAATAAAAAATGTTGTCTTTTCAGATCGCTGGAGCCGTTACGTGTTGTGACTAGATTTTTCTACGAAGATTTTAAAGAATCAAACCTTTAACTCATATAACTGTTTTGTAACACGATGTATACTTATTATAAAACTGCAATAAAAAAATATTTAACAAAAAATATTTCAATATAAAGGACGCCCGTTCCGTTAATCCCCTCTTACTTCCCAATGGGGGATGATTTTCAAAAGAAACATGTCCTAGTGCATCCCTAGACTATGACGACCTATTTCTAGACTCTATACAGATGTGTCACAACTACATTGAAGAGGTCATTTACTTAAGTTTTTACCCGACTGCCGAAGGAGGAGGGTAATGTGTTTCACTGCCCAATTATGTATGTTTGTTCTTTTGTGTCACTATAAAAACGAAACCCGTCGTCCGATTTTGATGATTCTTATGTCAATCGATTTGTCTTAATCTGGTGAGTGTCACTGAAGATATGACAGTAATCAAAATTCAATATGGCGGCAACCAGACGCCATATTGCGCAAATTTAAAAAAAAAAGTCGACCAAGTATGACAAGTGGGGTATCATTGAATAGGGATTTAAAAATAATGTTTAGGTATATTTCATCATTTTTCATTTTCAATGATCATTTAGGATTTATAACGATTTAAAGTTGGTTAGCAATTGTCGGGTTTTGAAAGCTTGATTTTGTTAAAGTTATTCACCTATATTCCTTGACTGATTGAAATTTGGAAAGAATATTCGTTGGGTAACCTGTTCGACATTCTATATTTGAAAGTTGACGTAAATTACATATTAGTTTTGTATACAACTACATGCAAGAGGTCCGTTGCTTAAAAGGATTGTGAAGCTAAAAACTTCCATACAAAATGCGATTATGTTTCTCTCCCTTTAAACCTAGTCCGATTTTTACGATTTTTGAATATATTATAGTTATCATGAGTGATGTCTGTACGTTTTCCTTTCCAAGAAAAGAGTTCTTACAATGAAACGAATTTAAAAAACAAAAAATAGAAAAGTACAGACCTGGGGCCCGTTCCAGAAAGCCATTCTGCAACTCAGCACACCACAAATCCCACTCTTCAATCGTATTTCTGTTCCACAAAGCCATTGCAGAGTTGAAGAGGCAGAGTCAAGTGTAGAGTGTGGATTTGTGGATTTGCAAAGTATTTCTGTTCCACAAGACAATCGCAAAGTTGAAGAGGCAGAGTTAAATACAAAGTGTAGATTTGTGGATTTGCAAAGTAGCTTTTAGGAACAGAATCTTTGCAGAGAGTGTTTTCTGGAACACGTTTGCTCTGCACTTTGCGTTATCGTGGATTTGCAAAGTGCAGACTGCAGAGTTGCAGAGTGGCTTTCTGTAATGGGCCCCTAGTTCTTTATAATAACTACAACATATTCAAAAATCGTGGAAATCGGACTTGATTTAGGGGGTGAGAAACGTTATCGCCCGGAGCTAAAGTTATATAGATTTTTTATGACAGCTTCGCGATTTTAGCGGTGCTTCACAATCCTATTAAGTTTTTACCGTTCTCTATGTATACCTGTACTAAAGGACGCCCGCTACTTCGTACGCGTAGAATTCCCGCTGCTCCCCCTATTAAAATAGAATCAAACCTTTAGGTCCTATAACTGTTTTGTAACACGATGTATACTTATTATAAAACTGCAATAAAAAATTGTTTAGCATTTTTTTTTTCGTTTATATAAACTACAGGAGGTCCGTTCCGTTAATCCCCTCTTACTTCCCGTTGGGGGATGATTTTCAATTTGCTTAGTGGATGAAGGTGCAGCGGTTTCGGCTGTGCGTTGATCGACCCGTCAGTCAGTTTCTTATTTATTATGCCGCCCGTTTTCGGTCACAGACTAGTGTAAAAGTTTTTTTAAAGGATTAATGTAAACGCGCTGTAAAGGTTAAAATTATGATCGAATGTTATTCCGTTGAACTCCATGAAGCGTATTTTATTTTATCTCGTGTGATTTTGAAAGCGCTTTTAGCGGATAAGCTCTCGACTCAAGAGTTAATCGATATATTTACTAACAAAACGTATTTTTTTTCGTTTATGCTATTTATTTAACCAAATATTTTAAGCACACTTGTTCGTGCCCTTACGAGTATTTATGCGTTTGCAGTGTTATATTGCGGCATATTAAACACACGTGCTTTTTGCTTTACCGCACTGGTGTTTTTTACATTACGTTTTTTTACCAGCACAAAGTTTTGATATCCTAAAAACTGGTAAAGTTTTTGCGAGTAAACAGTTAACTTAAGTAGGGGTTTGATTTAAATTAGAATTTGAATCGAAAAAATAAATGACATAGTTAAGACTCGTTTTTTTTTCAACGAAAGTATTTCTTTTTTATATCGTAAAAACGGTAAAATATTCAAGTTCTTTAAACCGGTCAAGTGTAAGTTGTGTTCGCGATTTTTTTTTATTTCCTTAAGACAACATTCAATGAAATAAATTAGGGTAAAACCCCTAATTAATGGGCATTGTTGAATTATCGTCTCAATCACCTTATGTTATAGTTCATGGGGCCAATAATCGGTAGGCGGCCAACAATACAGCAGTTCTCCCTAATACGTCCTGCTGTGCGGTGGTACGGAACCCTCGGTGCGCGGAAACGACATGCATTGACCGGTTTTTTATATTTTTGGGTAATCTGGAAGTATTATTTTGAACATTAATCTAATAAAATCTCTTTTGCGTGCTAGGGGCACGCAAAACACAAACAACTAAGTTTGGTTTAAACAGACTTACTTAGTTTAGGTAAATGACGCGACACGAATTTTGGATTCCACCTCGTCATATTCCTAATTGGTCATATTCCTAATTCGACACTTTCCTAACTGGTCATATTCCTAACTCGTCATATTCCTGATTCGTCATATTCCTAAGTCGTCATTGTACAGTCAAATGAAATCGCGAACACGTGCTTACAGGATTAATAAGTAATAGGACAGATTGTACTAAGAAGTGTATGACACGATATCCTACTAATATTATAAATGCGGAAGTTTGTGTGAGTGTTTGATTGTTACTCGTTCACGCTGAACGGGATGACTGATTTGGATGGAATTTGAAATGGAGACAGCTTATACCTTACACAAAGGCCACTTTTTTCCCGGAAAATTTAAAAGCTCCCGATGGAATAACTATTATTGAACTCTACTCGGACGAAGTCGCGGGCAGAAGCTAGCAAATAATAAAGTGACAATGACATAAAGTTCATGATAGACAAGTAACACTCATCTATTAATTATCTAAAGAGGTTCTTATCATTTACCACAGAGGACTCTATAGTAAGTTCGTGCAGGCAAATGTACATGGTATGACGAGTAAGGAATATGACGAGTTAGGAATATGACAGTTACGAAAGTGTCGAATTAGGAATATGACCGATTAGGAATATGACGAATCAGGAACAAATCGAATTTTGACGGAGTTATACAAGCAATACCGAATTGTATGCTTGTATTCAATAAATCAATATGTTAATCTCGTATCTTAATCTGTTTTATCGCTGAATAGCTTTTGGAGATAGTGGAGCTAATTGATACAAGGATTTAGTCAGCGAAATGATGGCGAGGTGGGCTGTATTTGCAGTTTGTTGGTAAGTTTTTTAATTCTATTCTCGCTTGGGTAAAATATCAATGTCGGGTAAACGATACTGTTATTGCCCGCGACCTGTGATTACCCACTACATTTTATTTGGAGACTGCAACACGAAAAAAATATTTTCACTTCTCATGCTCCAAAAGTCCGTCTTTATGTCGTGCGTAGGCGACATAAAGTCGCTTTTTATGCTCTAGTGCATAAAGTAAAATCTTCGTCGAAGGCCAAGGCAATCGGTCCAACAGCCACACGAACAACTTTAACTTCATAGAATAACCTCTTTATTTTATTTCGTTTCGTTAGTATTCTAAGACCAAGGCAAGGATACCAACAGCCAAAGTACACAATAAAACTTCATGAAATAAACTCATAATTTTTATTTTGTCTCATTTATTATTATTATACTTGAGAAAATCAACAAGTATATTTAAAGCATGACAATAAGTTATCATAGATATAAAAAACAAAATGTTTTTATAACTGAGCGGTATGCAACGACCTAAGTCAGATGTCACGTACCTAATGAAAAAAAAGAAAAAAAAAGTTAATTGGCGGGTACCATACTTATTTTTTCATTGTCAATATTTGTGTTACAATAATTTACATGTTGCTGTTTCATTTCCTCGCAATCGAAGTGAAAATTAGAGTGTACAACTCGTCCATAAAACCCATTCGCTCGCAAGCTCACTTGGATGGATAAACCTCTCGCGTAAAATGTTGCGTTTTATGCACTTGTTGCACAATCTTCTATTACTACACATACGTGTAACAAGCAGTAACAAAGCTATGTTTCTACGTAAGCCAATATTTTTTTCTGTGATTGCAGTCTCTAAAAAATGTAGTGGGTAATCATTGGTCGCGGGCAATAACAGTATGGTTTACCCTACTAATCGTAGTTCTAAATCTTTGTGAATTCTGTTTATTGGTTAAAATCGAATGAAAATAAGTACCTAAATACTCGAAGTACTTAGTTTTTTACAACCTTTAATTTAACTTGCAATGTATGTAGGGTGACGCCACCAATGTTGGTCAGTTTTAGCTGAAGGCACCAATAATGGATTCTTAACTCTTAAGACCATAAGGTTATAAATTGATTGTTTCAAAATAACCCTTACATTCTGTACCATAAGAATCAAATGTCTATTATTGGTCCTTGTTCATTACTGATTCCATCGCCCTATGTATGTATGTACGGGTCAAATCTTGTAAGTAAAATTTGATCCACTTCTCGTTAACGAAATGGGCTAAATGGACCACATGTCATCATTATGGTATGTAAGAGGTGATCTGATGATGGAGCCGGAAGGTGGCAACAGGATCTCCGCTATTCTTAACGTAGACCCACCGCGTTAGGACTCAATAGTTTAGTCTTGATATGCAGATAAAGATTTTGCAAAAAAAGTACACTCGGCAACAAGAGTTTTGTCGCCACGTTTTCCATAATCATACATGTCTCGTTATGCCTCTGGTTCAAGACATTATCGTAATAATGGAGCGACAAACTCACATGCATGATAATATAGAGAGATAGTAATATAAATCTGCTTCGCATTAATTTACTGTTAACGTTAACTCCTTGGGTGCCGCGTTCGACGCCACAGGGGGTCCCGTCCGAGAGCAATTTCTCCCTTATTACGGGTTAGACCCTGTCCTCTAGCACGGAGCCCAAGGGCGGGACCCGAAGGCCCCCTGTTGACCCTCCTCACTCCCCTACAGATCAACCCAAAGCCTCCAAAACAATATCAATCTTTTGCCATCTCTTTACATCGTCAATATTACAGTTTATAAACACTTACCAGTGTACAGAACCATTATCTCTCACCTCACAAACTTGTCATAAACAACAATTCCAAACCTCAACCGTCGTCCATCTTTCTTCATCTACTCTTCCCTCCAAAGCTATATCACCTCCACCAGAGTTGCCAGGCATAATTATTTCGTCTAAAAATTACTACCGAACTAAAGGGGTTCATTCACTAGCATATTTAATGCATATCGCGATCATTCGCGACAAGTTTTTCCTAAAAATTAATTTTTTTATAGAATCTTATTATTTAAAGTGGCTCCAATGTTTTAAATTCATTTATTTATATTACACGTCCGTCTTTGGGTCACCGACTTACATACTGGATATAGTTCTGGTGAACGGGCTGGCCATGAAATAGTGCCAGGCCGCCCTATCCACCTGTTGGGGTATCCTCGGGGTATCATATTTTTGCCAAAAAATATTTATTGAGATTAACGCGAATATTCCTACTGGCAGACCTAGCGAAGAATTTTAGCTACACGACACAGCCTGTGTATCAGGTATTCAGAAACTTGCCTTTTGAACTCCTTGCGTCGAATATAAAATGTGTCACCCACACGCCAAACATGTTTGCTATGCTAGGCAAATTACACCTTATTGATACGAAACAAAGTCTCTTTTACTCTTAAACTTGTGACGGATGTAGCCGCCGTGGCGTCAGTGGCACGACTTTCAATTGACGGCCAGAGCGGTCTGTGGCGTTCAAAAGGATAATTGTGATTCTTCTAGCCTGAATTAATAGCAACAAAGAAAAAAATAATTATGATTTTTAGTACAATAATATTAGTAAAAAAAAAGGGACAAGCTTTTGTTGCCGACTGTATTTTTTTTAGCAGAGTCATTATCTGCTTATCAAGGCCAAACAAATGAGAGCCAATACGGTGTCTACGTTTAGCATAGCGGAGATTCTCTCGCCACCTTCTACTCCATCATCAGATCAGCTCCATGTCTTATTAGTATTGCATTGTCATCGAATTTACACATGTATGCAAATTTCCAGCTTCATCGGAAACCGGAAAGTGGGTCAAATTTAACTTGCGACATTTGACCCGTACATACATACATACATACATGCATTTTAAGTTAAATAAACGCTTGTAAAATGCTGTGGATTCAGTCGGAAAATTCTTATCACATTCGGTGGTTAAAATGGCAATTGGCGTAAAGGACATCTAATTTTTACTGTACAATTGTCCTATACGCCAATTGCCATTTTAACCACCGATATAATTTTCAGCTTTGCAACAAATGGGGTGTTGGGACACATCCCGAAGACCGACTACTATTATGATTCTGCCGAACCGGACGGGGCGGTTTACAGTAAGTTGTAATAGTTTTAATACGTTAACCTATGTCATACAAAACGCGGACATGAGCTAATTAAAATTACAAAAAAAACTTTTTTCTTAGATTGGTTCAACAGGATTTAAAAGTTATACCTACTTACATACTCAACTATTATACTGTGGGGTTTCGAAGATTAAATATACATATAACACAATCCAAAAATATTGGCAGTGTCATAGGGAACATGCCGCGAGCGGACCTGCTAGAGGGGGTGTTCTTTTTATAGTGGTGATTATTACTCGTATTTATATCTTCAATATTTTAGTAGCTCTTCCATACACATAGGTCTTCCATAAAAACAAATGTAGTCGGAGTACCACAAGGGAGCATTTCGGGACCGAAATTGTTTCTATTGTACATAAATGATCCGCCAAATGTTACGCAACAGGATTGTACACTTTTTGCTGATGATTTATCTGTTGTAATACTCTGTAATGATGTTTTGAGATATAATGATGTAATAAAATATGGAGATCAAATTATAGAAGAATCACGTCAAACAACGTTTCTTGGCATCACATTGGATGACAAGTGCTCTTGGACCGAACATATTAATAAAATATGTAATAAAATCAATTCCTTCGCTTATGCTCTCTGGCGACTTACACAAATCAGAACAAAACATATTGCAACGCAGGCATACTACGGATATGTGGGCTCCTTGCTTAGGTATTGCATTCTTCTGTTTGGTAATTCTTATCATGCAAATGGTGCATTAATAGCATAAAAACAATGCATTAGGACCAGACATAGGAGTTTTTGTGGCACGAATAAAATTATCCTAGGGACTTCGGAACGATATTCATTTATCGATAAATTGTACTTTTTTATGACAGTTATGACTATGATAACGTTTAATATGAACATGGAACTTGTGTACCTATACTTGGGAGCAAAGAAATCGAGCCACTTTAGTATTGAATTTCCATGCACCGTAACTCGAAACTTAAAAGTGGCATAGCCATTACGATAAAAATAACTGATTATCAACGAATTTTTATTTTTTTAATATTTTTCATTATATTTTCCGAAAACTGAGTAGGTATTATATTAGAGTATACTATTATGCTACACAATGTCATACAATTTACCTAAAATTCGATTGACATAAGAATGATCAAAATCGGACAACGGGTTTAGTTTTTATAGTGACACAAAGGAACACAAGGAACAATGTATAACATTGTGTAGCATAATAGTATACTCTAATATAATACCTTATATTAGAGTATACTATTATGCTACACAATGTCATACAATTTACCTAAATAGGCCCTTGTCACTCTTAGTTTCAGTTTACTTTGTATGAAAATCGGTTAATAATAAAATTTTGTTTATGAAAGTTGATATTTACTTGATGTTTAAAATCCCTAAAAAGTATGCAAATGAAGTACTTCAATTAAACATTACCTATTATTATACAACGTCGATGCGTAGTGATCAGCATTTTAGTTAATTTTTATTTTATCCGGTGAACTTAACACCTATCTACTGTGAAATGTCACTTTGAAATAAGTATTTATTGAAACATTTCGCACCTTCAAAACAATAGTGACGTAAATCAGAAATTTTAAATTTCGATTTAGGTCTCTATAATAATAAACTTATGACTTGAAGTTTGAAAGCAGAAATTTTGAATTAGGTCACTATTGTTCTGAAGGTGCGATTTATCAATAAATTTAATATCTTAAGGAAGTCCCTACTTAACTGACGTTTTGCCACAAAAACTATGTCTGATTAGGGCACTTAACAATCTTAACGTCTTGACATCCTGTCGACCACTGTATACGAAATTGAAGCTGCTGACGGCCCCATTCATGTGCATTTACGAAATCTGTCTATTTGTAAAAACGCAGCCAACTTTGTTCAGAACATGTAAAGATACTTGTAATTTTAACACTAGATACCCTAACAAACTAGTAATACCACAAAGGACAAAATTGTCGAGCATAAACACATTTTGTATGGCGTTTAGTATTTATAACAGACTACATAAATAGATTAAAGATAGCACATAAAAATAGCTTGTACAAGAGACTTTCTATTCTGTGGGTGAATACTTTGATTATTATAAGTATAAAATGTGACTTAACATTCATGTACTATATATGTTAGTAAAGTCGATAAGTAAAAACTGTTATTTTTTAACATGCCAGATGCTGGTGTAATGTGTGAAGCGCTGTAAGTGTTATACCATCTTATGTACCACATTTTAAGCAATAACTTTAACTAAAAGCAAGTTTTAAAACCCGACTGTGCTAACCAACTTTAAATCGTTATAAATTCTAAATGATCATTCAAAATTAAAAATGATGAATGAAACCTAAAGATGATTCTTAAATCCCTATTCAATGATACCCCACTTGTCATACTTGGCCGACTGTTTTTTTTTAATAAGCACAATATGGTTTCTGGTTGCCGCCATATTGAATTTTGATTACTGTCATAGCTTCAGTGACACTCACCAGAGTAAGACAAATCGATTGACATAAGAATGATAAAAATCGGACAACGGGTTTAGTTTTTATAGTGACACAAAGGAACAAACATACATATTATAGGCTGTGAAACACATTACCCTCCTCCTTCGGCAGTCGGGTAAAAATAAAGATACATACACACATTAAATCACGCCTGTTTCCCAGAGCGTTGGCGGAGACCACTTCTTTCCGCCTGCTACGATCTTTAATAAAGATATTCTATTCTGTTCACACCTCTTTTTGAGTCGGGGATTAAACAAGAGACACATAGGCGATATGTTTATTGAGATGCAGATCGCGGAATACTACCGATTTTATCATATGACTCTTAAACACCGTGGACAATTTAACAAACCTACAACTGTAATTATGTTACAGTCGACGACGGCACAAGTCGCACCACAAGTCGTCTCACCGCCGAGGAGCGTCTGACGGCCCTCCGTGATGTCATGGCCGAGAGAGGGATCCAAGCTTACATCGTACCCACCGCCGACGCACACAACGTAAGTTAACTTCGTCGGAATCGATCGTAACAGCTAATGTTCGCTGCTGTACGAAATTCTTCCAAGTGAGCGCCAACTTGCCTTTTCTTATACAGTGTTCTATCAGGGCAATGAAACCCTGATACCATAGAACTGTGTCACAGTTACGTTGTGATTAGGGCTTCCATTCCGTAATTACGTAATTACGGATTGATTTCGGACCTTTTCTAATTACGTTATTGCAAGCCACAATTCCATAATTACGTAAGTACGTATCTTTACTTGTTTATTGGAATAAGTGACGAAAATAGATCAAATTTTACCCTAAAATACGTTAAATCATACATGGTATACCTAAATTACTCAAGGAAAAGGCACAGGAAGGAACCCCCGCCTACCGGTTATTCCCCGCCCCGTGTATTATAGTTTGGCTCGGATAGTTAGCATACCTACTACAACACGACTCGTATTTAATGAAAATCAATAAACAATGGAGTTCAATGTCGACTAAAGAAATATTTTAAGGAGAACTCCCGAATATTAGTATACCGGTGCGGTGCGGTGCGGTGCGGATAAATCCCGACGGGGAAGTCCGTGAATATTACTTAAAAATTTCAATCAGATAAATTACGTAATTACGTAATTACGTATTTTAAATAAATATATTCGTAACTGGTTACTTAATTGAAATGTCCGTAATTTTGGATGCCCTAGTTGTGATTCAAGTCGTAAGAAGTGTCAAACAAATTGTTTTTCACTTCTCATGCTCAAAAAGTGTGTCATATTAGACTTTTCAAGCGAGACTCAAGTAGTACATGTAAACCCTAGAGAATACATTATATTCATATTTCCCCTAGGGAAAATAAAAAATGGAAAATAGAATGATTTATTTGTACAAAACATTTTAATCTGACCAATCAAAATACTTCACCAAATTAAATCCACCAATCAAAATACTTCACGAAATTAAATCAACCTATCACATACAAATCGACTGTCAATCGGAACGTTAGGTTCTTTTTGGTACGCATACTCTTTAACTATATTAATTCTTTAAAAAAAAACTTTGTATTTGGTATGAACCAACCAGAATACAGGTATATTAAAATCGACCAATCAGGGAACAGAATTAATTTCTCAAAACATTAGGTGTTTTTTAGTCCCTATTTTACAATCGTTAAAATATGATTAAACCGATTGTGCAACGCTTTGAAGCGCTAAATACTCACACGGTCAGTGGCGTTTATTTGCGGTATCTATATTTTGAATCTGTGTTAAAGTACTTTTGAAAAAAAAAACATGCCGCCAAATTAAAACAATATTTTCGCCGTAGAATATTATGTGGTGTGCTATCTTTGCTAATTTTTTACCTTTGTATAGGTAATGTTTTTATTTTCTCGCAATCGAAGTGAAAAGTAGAGTGTATTACTCGGGTCTAAAAGCCATATTAGGTACCCCTCGAACAATTTTCCCTCGCTTTGCTCGGGAAAATAACCATCTCGTGGTACTAAGTATGGCTTATTTTAGACCCTAGTTGTACAATTTACTATTATAATGTCACTGTGATACCGTTCTATGGTGGATCATGGTTGATAGTAGATTCATCAACTGCTGGTAACTTTTATCTATAAATCGTTTCTTTTATCTATAGATCACGACCACTATGTTATCTTTAACCTACCGCCAAGCAGCTCCTATGCAAATTACACCTTATTGATACGAAACAAAGTCTCTTTTAATCTTGAAATTGTGACGGCTGTAAGCCGTCGTGGCGTCACACAACTTTCAGAGCCGTCTGTAGCATTCAAAATGTCCAGCAACTTGTCCAGCCTCACTGGTCTACAGCTTATCCCTAACTTGGGTTGCCATCTCTAAAATTGTGAAACCTGTGAAAACACCGGATTTTGGAGCCCAGGGGGCCGATTTTTGACTTTCGAGCGCTCGACAGTGAGCAAAATCGGTGAGACCGTATTTTTGAAATTACCAGCGATAGAAAATTTAAAGACGAGTGGTCCACACCATTCGTTTTCAATTCTACCGCTAGTATTTCAAAAAACGGTTTCACTGGTTTTACTCACTTTCGGACCAAACTTTCGAGCGCTCGAAAGTCAAAAATCAGCCCCCTGAATCCGGACATGTCAACAGGGTTTTATGAAACGTAATACTTATAATAAAAAAAAACATTTCAATATGTCATAAAAAGAACGGCCCAGGGTTTAAATTTTTAAACCCGGACTACAAATGAAACCCCGCCCGGACGCTCCCCGGACGCCCTCAAAACTAGGACAAATCCGGGGAAACCTGGACGGATGGCAACCCTATCCCTAACAAATATTTCTTCAGTCCCAGTACATAGCAGCATGTGACGCACGGCGCGAGTGGCTCTCCGGCCTCTCTGGCTCGTCAGGCACTGCGGTGGTGACCGCTGACTACGCCCTCGTCTGGACTGACGCGCGTTACTTCACGCAGTTCTTTGTACAAGTGGACACCACGCAGTGGGAGCTCATGCGGCAAGGTAGGGCTGTTTTATAAACCTGACAGGTAAGAGATGCCAATTCGGTAGATATACATTGAAAAGTTAGGTTCGTAAGTAAATGCATGGGTTTTATATAGATCGCGAAATGTACACTGATTTATCATAGGCACGTGGAATTGTCACAATGAAATAGAGGGCAGACAGTCCAAGGGCGGAAGAGGGTTTTAATTTTGCGGTTGACATATGCCTATGTGATACCCGAAGCGAGCCCAACGGGAGCCTAATAATATGCTTACGCTCCGTCCGTCCGTCATAACTTCAAAGAGTTGTTTCTTTTGAACCGTCATAGATAACGGGTTGATGTTTTTTTTTTTCGAATATGTGTTATTACAGTTACGGAAGTTTTTTTTTTTAAAGAAATTGAAATAGATAATAAATGGGGTTTTTCAACGTATTTTTATTTTTGTTGTAGCGTAAAAACGGTAAAACATACAAGCGTCAAATTCGGTATATTAATAGTACGAACCCTGAAGAAAAACAACAAATACTAAAAATGGTCAAGCGTGAGTTGGGCTGGCGCTGATTCGATTCGAAATCGAAACCCATGAAATCGAAACCCATGAAAACCATGTACTCAAGTCTAGAGTCCCTTGAAGCTGTAAAAAAATCAAACAGCCATTTATGCCGCAAAAAGCGTATACTTCAACACTCAAGGAAATCAAAATTTATAGGGTATTTTTATTTTCTGTTGACCTAGAACTATGAAATTTGGGATGTAATTCGGTCTTTTACTACAAGTATAGGGAAATCTGAAAACTGTGCAAAACAAAGTGGGGTATCGTTTGAAAATCTTAAATATGGAACCCTCGGTGCGCAAGTCCGACTCGCACTTGACCAGTTTTTTTAATTGTCTTGTCGTATAGTAATATTGTGTAAATTACTAGAAAATAACTGAACTCCGGCCGGCCGTCTCCACCCATCATCATCAGCAAGGCTCGTGTTCTTTCAGGTACCGACCTCAGCATCCAGGCCTGGCTGGCTTCTAACCTGACTGCGGACGCCGTTGTCGGGGTGGACCCTACCACTTACACCAGGACCGAGTGGACTGCTTTAGAGGTTGGTATATATCAGTGATGTTTCTGATCCACGACGTTCCACTTCACTTGGTCGTACTAAAAAATAAATGTTTTAAAAAACAAAAAACCGCCTTCAAAAACAGCTACGTAACAGCGTATTATGATCACTAAAAAGTATAAAATAAAATAAATGTTTTAAAACCCGGCGGTCGGCTTTTTTAACCGACTTCAAAAAAGGAGGAGGTTATACGTTCCACTGTATGTTTTTTTTTTTTTTTTTATGTATGTTCACCGATTACTCCGTCAATTGTCGACCGATTTCAAATTTTTTTTTTTGGTTTGATAGAGTATACTTTCGAGGTGGTCCCATTGTCACCAAATCTGTATCTGATGAGGGGATCAGTGAGGAATTGAGAGAACTCCTCAAATATTGTAGGAAAACATATAGCGATTTTAGTATTTTTAGTAACAAGTCCAGCATTTGCATTCAGAAAGTATCATTTGGTGTAGTGGAACTGATGATGAAGACCACAGATGGCCACCGGAACTCCTCAATGGTACCGATTTCAAGGGTGGCGATAAGATATCTCGATTAAGATAGTTGAGCGACTACCTACAACGAATAATATTTACTTGTTGAAATATGACTATGACTTTCCCGCGGCGTTGCTTGCGGCGCCCTTGATATAAGTTAAAGTTTCATTTCAACTAAGAAGTGGAACTACGTAACAGCGTATTATGATCACTAAAAAGTATAAAATAAAATAAATGTTTTAAAAAACAAAAAACCGCCTTCAAAAACACAAAAAATAACTTCTTTAAAATTGTAGGCACCTAATAGGTTAGTCCAACTGATGTCGGCTTTTTGTTGAAAATGTTGTGGTCGCCGACTTCAGTTGGACTAACCTATTAGGTGCCTACAATTTTAAAGAAGTTATTTTTTGCGTTTTTGAAGGCGGTTTTTTGTTTTTTAAAACATTTATTTTATTTTATACTTTTTAGTGATCATAATACGCTGTTACGTAGTTCCACTTCTTAGTTGAAATGAAACTTTAACTTATATCAAGGGCGCCGCAAGCAACGCCGCGGGAAAGTCATAGTCATATTTCAACAAGTAAATATTATTCGTTGTAGGTAGTCGCTCAACTATCTTAATCGAGATATCTTATCGCCACCCTTGAAATCGGTACCATTGAGGAGTTCCGGTGGCCATCTGTGGTCTTCATCATCAGTTCCACTACACCAAATGATACTTTCTGAATGCAAATGCTGGACTTGTTACTAAAAATACTAAAATCGCTATATGTTTTCCTACAATATTTGAGGAGTTCTCTCAATTCCTCACTGATCCCCTCATCAGATACAGATTTGGTGACAATGGGACCACCTCGAAAGTATACTCTATCAAACCAAAAAAAAAAATTTGAAATCGGTCGACAATTGACGGAGTAATCGGTGAACATACATAAAAAAAAAAAATACATACAGTGGAACGTATAACCTCCTCCTTTTTTGAAGTCGGTTAAAAAAGCCGACCGCCGGGTTTTAAAACATTTATTTTATTTTATACTTTTTAGTGATCATAATACGCTGTTACGTAGTCCCACTTCTTAGTTGAAATGAAACTTTAACTTATATCAAGCGCGCCGCAAGCAACGCCGCGGGAAAGTCATAGTCATATTTCAAAAAGTAAATATTATTCGTTGTAGGTAGTCGCTCAACTATCTTAATCTAGATATCTTATCGCCACCCTTGAAATCGGTACCATTGAGGAGTTCCGGTGGCCATCTGCGGTCTTCATCATCAGTTCCACTACACCAAATGATACTTTCTGAATGCAAATGCTGGACTTGTTACTAAAAATTTGCCTACAATATTTGAGGAGTTCCCTCAATTCCTCACTGATCCCCTCATCAGATACAGATTTGGTGACAATGGGACCACCTCGGAAGTATACTCTATCAAACCAAAAAAAAATTTTTGAAATCGGTCGACTATTGACGGAGTAATCGGTGAACATACATAAAAAAAAATACATACAGTGGAACGTATAACCTCCTCCTTTTTTGAAGTCGGTTAAAAATGAAACCCTTATGAAATGACTTGTCCGTACGTCTGTCAGTCTGTCCGTCAAACGCAATACACTGTCGGGGGACATGGCTATAACTAAAAAATATAAAAATCGTACACAGACAATCGGCAAAATGAAGCCCTTCGTTCGCGTAGAATGAATCTCCCGCTACTCCCTATTTTAAACCCCTCAGGGGATTAATTTTCAAAAATCCCCTCTTATTTCACGCCTAGGATATCCAAGGAATATCCCCTCCAAATTTCAAGTCCTTAGGTCCAGCGGTTAGGGTGCGTTGATCTATTAGCCAGTCAGTTTCTTCTTTTATACATACTTACAGTTTTGTCGTTCTAAGAGGGCCGATTTGACAGCTGTCAACGCAGTATAAAATATAACCTCAAACACATATTTTGTACTGAGTTGACAGCTGTCAAATCGGCCCTCTTAGAACGACCAAACTTTACATACGAGTACATACCTTTATTCCTGTTGCCCAATGGGGTTGGCAAATACTATGGAACGACAGGTGCAGACCCGTCTAAGGTCTGTTCATCCTTACTTGTCTTATATAGTAAACAACTTTCTAACCTCAAAATGAACCTTTTTTTGCTAAAACAGCTGTTTTATCGTAAATAAAGTAAACCGAGTTAACATTTTGGACATCACTTGGCCAATGTATTGTCTGTGATTGCTTTATTTTGTCTAAAATGGCTGTTCTAGCCAAAAAAGGTTCATTTTGAGGTTAGAAAGTTGTTTAATATATAAGACAAGTAAGGATGAACAGACCTTAAATAAACAATTTTCGCTTCCTCTACATTAATTAACCTCTTCATGGGCATACTTCAGTCTCTGCCTCTCTGGTGCTTTTTTCTTCTTTTTAACCGACTTCATAAAAAGAAGGATGTTTTCAATTCGTCGGGAAACTTTTTAGTGATCATAATATTGTCATGCCATTATGTAGTCTCACTTCTCAATTAATAAGAAAGCCGTCGGCTCCCACAATATGTTTCACCAAAACTAAAACCGTTTTAGGCGGTTTTTTGATTTTAAAACACTTATTTAAATACTAGCTTCTGTCCGCGAATTAGTTATTCGGCCATCCCATGTTGTGGGGCATTTTCATTATCGTTGTTCGAACGGGAACATTTTCCAGTACGGAAAGTATCCTATGTGTTATTCCAGGACATATTGCTACCTCCATTTCAAATTTCATCCAAATCCGTCCAGCCGTTGCAGCGTGAAGGAGTAACAAACACATCATCATCATCATCATTATCAGCCGCAAGACGTCCACTGCTGGACAAAGGCCTTCCCCGGACTGCCGAAGGAGGAGGGTAATGTGTTTCACAGCCTATATATGTATGTTTGTTCCTTTGTGTCACTATAAAAACTAAACCCGTTGTCCGATTTTGATGATTCTTGTGTCAATCGATTTGTCTTAATCTGGTGAGAGTCACTGAAAATATGACAGTAATCAAAATTCAATATGGCGGCAACCAGACGCCATAATGTGCAAAAAAAAAAAAAGTCGACCAAGTATGACAAGTGGGGTATCATTGAATAGGGATTTAAAAATCATCTTTAGGTTCCTTTCATCATTTTTAATTTTGAATGATCATTTAGAATTTATAACGATTTAAAGTTGGTTAGCAACAGTCGGGTTTTGAAAGCTTGCTTTTTGTTAAAGTTATCATAGATAACGCCACATATGCTGGGCAGTTCTAACGTCAGTTTCACCTCGATTGTTCCCAGAACGCTCTAGCCCCGGCGAATATCGTTGTCCGCGCGACCCCAGAAAACCTGGTCGATCTGGCCCGGATCAACGTCTCGGAGTCGGCGCCGGACCGCCCAAACGAACCGGTGTTTGGGCTGCCTCTTGAGTTCACTGGTAAGCTTGAGACCTTGCTCCCAAACTAAGGCCAGGAGACGAAATAATGTAAACAAGTTTTCAAAAATCGTATCACTTCGAACGCAATCCAAACAAATGAACTTCAACAAAATGGCGGCCCTGATGTTGACAACTTCTGTACTGACCGCTTTCCTGTACCACGAATCACGTAACGACAGCCGTCATCGACCAACTGAAGATATTATTGCGTACGAGAAATAAGGACAGGAGGCCCTGCCAAGATGCATTGCGCTAACAAGCGTTTCTATTCGTTTCGTTTTAAACCAATCGCGTCACTGGTAGATCACGTGACTTTTCGTATCACGTCATCTTCCAGTGACGCGATTGGTTTAAAAACGAAACGAATGGAAACGCTAGTTAGCGTAGTGCGTCTTGGCAGGGCCTCGTATAATAATCGCTCGCTATCGCAATGTAACTCAGTAACGGTCAGTTTGTTTACATTCTTTATCTCGTCTCATTGGCCGTAAGTTTTCCGGGCGTAAAACCAAAGTATTAATAGTACGCAGCTGTCTATCCCTCTCTCTGGGTTAACAAATATACATACAGATACCAGGGAGTGTGACAGCGATAGTCAAGACAGCCAACTGGTGAATCAGCATCTGTTTTTGGAAAAACATTTTCACCGATCACGTATAACTTCCAACCGTGACACTGGCAGAATTGTCCCACTGGACAGTAGCCATATATCAAAGAATTGAACTTGGGTACTAATACCCTGGATTTTCTGTACATTATGGACCCCGAAATAACAGATTATAGGTCAGAATAAATTTGACACTCGTTGGGCAAAGAGCAATCTAATGATTTCTCGTATTTGTAGATGTATACGTCAACTGGTTTACTCCACAATAAGACAAAAAACAGACATAGATACATACAGAAAAAACAGGGTATTAGTACTCAAGTTCAATTCTTTGATATATGGCTACTGGGGTCCATATTGGCTCATATAATTATTTTTACTCATAACGTATTGTAATTCATAATCATCGCCACTCATAACGCATTTTTTTCAGCAACTGTTACTTTTTCAGGATTTTTATAAATCAAACCTAACCTAACACATGTCTTATCTACACATTGAATATTTCAGAACTTCTGAAAAGTTTACGGTTCCAGCGGTATAAAAATTACATTTTCGGAGTTCCAATAATAGGAGTTGTAATTTTATATGAACTTTGGCGCTCCCATTTTTTCGGAGTATACGGTTTTTTTCTAACTTTTGTCATTTTCAATTCTCAGGTAGACCGTCAAATCAGAAAATCGCCGACATCCTCCCACAAATTACAGCGCGCGGAGCGTCTATGCTTGTCCTCTCCGCGTTAGATGATATCGCTTGTAAGTCGCTTTCATTTACGCTCGCTTAAATTTTTTATGGTGATATGGCAACAAGATGGACTTGTTATAATGTATGTATTATATTATTCTCTCTTTCAGACACTCTCAACCTGCGTGGCTCTGACATCCCTTACAACCCGGTGTTCTTCGCGTATCTCATCCTAAGAGTAGACGTAGTAAGAATATATTTTATTGACTAATATTATCTTATATTAGCGACCCGCCTTCGCTTCGCTTCGGTTTTTGTGAGTTTTCTGTAACACCCGTACTATCGCGATTTGTGACCCATTTCAAGAAAAATAGGCTTGAAGTCGTCAATGTCATTAGAGATGCCAAATCATTTGTAACTTATAGGAGACTCAACCTTATTGTTGTAGAATGTCAGAATGACTTCGGACCTAAGGTGGGTCCCAAATTTGAGTTCGTGACTGTACATAAACCAGAATGTATTATACATAGCAACCTTCCTCTTGAATCACTCTATCTATTGGTGAACCGCCTTAAAATCCGTCACGTAGTTTGAAAGATCTAAGGGACAGACGGCGGGAAGCGACTTTGCTTTATACTATGTAGAGATTATCTTGCACAGTTACACCTCATATATTTTGTGCAATTACTCTTCTATAAAATATAATATCAGGGGACAATGCTCTGGCCTACACAATTTAGCTGTTTAAAATGTCATATTGCAAAACAAACGCTTAGGTTGCTAAAGGCTGTCGCTAAATTAAGTAAATTGGTCATTGTAAACTCTCAAAAATAATGTCTTAAAGTCGATTTTTATATAGGTAGTCTGGACATGCTTGATAATTATGCGAAAATTCGTCACTTAGGTTACTGATGTAAATGGCGCCCAACGTGGGGCGTGCGGGTTTGATTACGATGTTTTTCTTTCGCTCTAAGGCCTGATTTACATTTTGCGAAGTGCAAGTGCGAAGTTTATACATTTACTGTCAAGTGACAAGTAGCAAATATATGAACTTCGCACTTGCACTTCGCAAAGAGTAATTCAAGCATAAGAGCACCGAGCACTTGGGTAATTTATTTAAAGTCGCCCAAGAAACTCCTTCACCACTTTTCGACTGTATTTGTGGAGCATTATAGTCCAAAAGTGTTAAAGATATTTCTTGGTCACTATGCTTCGTCTTTAAAACTCACTTAAAACCGTTAAATAATAAATGGCTTCTTCGGAATAACCAGTTCGGTACTCGCATCTAATACTTCGTGAACTGAAATACACTTGGAATATATGTAGGTATATTATCCGGCCCGGCCCCGGCGCAAGGTCTCACCACTAATTTCACCTACAATTTCATGCAATATTCTGAAAGTTACCACAGTGAAATCGTTTAATTTCTGAAAATTACTGTAGTTTTGTCATGTAACGTGAGTAACGGAAACTTTTCATGTTAACTTGTGTCAGAATCATTTCCATCTGATTATTTAACTTTCAGAAGCTGTAATTTCGCAGTTAAGGAATGTTTTGCAATGTTTCAGAAGTCGCCCATCACTAACTACCACTAAAACTTATTTAGCTTTCACTTGTTTAGTAATTAGGTGTAAAGAATAATAATAACAAATCCTTTTTCAGCCAACAGACAACATCCTCCTCTTTTGGGGCGACGGTATTCTCTCAGCCAACGTCTCTTCTTTCTTGTCGGGAGAGGGTGTCACGGTCTCTGCTCGGCCTTACAGCGAGATCTTCGACTATTTGGACAGCATTGCGGTAAGTTATAAACGCACTACGGTCCCGTGTACTTTTTGGTAGATTAAATTTTTATACACCTAGTAAAATGCCGCGTAATATGTACCACACGTAGATTGTTTGGAGGGTCGCTGCATAAGTCCAATCTGGGCCAAAACGCTCCGCTCGCAAGAGCTACCCACCTGTACAACGGATTGTCAAACGCTGCAGGAGTTGATATAATGCACAACACCTCACAAAGTTTTAAACGAAAGTTGCTAAAATATTTATCCGACTCACTGTCTTAACTTTCAAAAAACCTGTGTTTATATTACGTTGGTTGTAGTATGTATTTGTAATTTATTTTTAAGTAATGAAATGAAATGCACGTATTTATTTATATAACTAATTAACTATTATACTTAACGTAAGTGTTCTAAGCAGTGCCGGATTAGCCATTAAGCAAAGTAAGCAGCTGCTTAGGGCATCACGAGTCAGGGGGCACCAAAATCTCCGATCAAAAATCAGAATTTTTTTTTGCTTGAAAAATACAGTATAATTGATAGATTATATACCTGATTATACACAGAAAAAAATACAAAGATGACAGAGGCGAACTCATCCCTATAGGTTGTGGCCCCTGGCTCTTTTCCGCAACGACGACTTAAAAATGCGCCTATTTTGCGTGAAACTCCGTTAACCTATGGGTAATTGAGAAGAAAAGTAATTGAATATCATGTGAAGAGTAGATATTTTTCCTTGGGTAGAAGAACGGCAAACGAAAGTATAGTTTAACTACGAAATCTTAAGGGAGGCCTTTGGGTATGTAATAGCTAGGGTCACAGGGGGCAGCACACACGAAAATGCTTAGGGCACCACGGCGGCTTAATCCGGCACTGGTTCTAAACTTCTATTTCAATGAATACTGTGTAACGTTGCATGTTGTGGACACCTACCTATAATTAAGTGAGCATTAATTGTATGCTTTGACTGTAAGTCTTAAGATGTTTGCTACAATGTATCACTTGTTGGTAACGCTAAATAAATGAAAAAAAATATGACTCGATTTCAAATCGGATCCCATTCAAATCATCAGGGAATGAATGTGTAAGACTGCATCGAGCATCCAGTGGTGCCTTCATTACTATTATTGTGTTTTAATTTAATCTAAAGAAGACATAAAAATACACAATTTATAGGGTATATAACAATGTTTCACGACACGCTGGCCTAGTTGGTAGTGACCCTGCCTACGAATCTAGCGGTCTCAGGTTCGATTCCCGGTCAGGGCAGATATTTATGTGATGAGTCTTGAATGTTTTTATGTATTTTTTTGCAACAGCCTTCGTCAAGACGTTTTACATAGGAATGATCATGGTTAACACGACTCGTCGAATTCCCTTATCACTAAAAAGAGAAATTTGACAACACAGACTATGTCTATAATCTAAGGATGTATTTCTCTAAACTATGTTTATCCTTGTCTAATTCCCATAGTACGTCACAACACGGGATTGTTGACCCACTAGCTTATCATCTTAACTTGGTTGTGTTACACGAATGCCGCCGTTTTTAGTTATTGAAACGTGGCCATAGCAACCCTTTTGTAACGACCAATAAAGACTGAGTTCAGTTTGAACCAATAGTGACTGTTGTTTGAACGTAACAATAGTAATCATATAGTAAAACAATACTAACATAATATTTCTGACGTAGAAGGGTAAAAAGACACCTGTCAAAAGCTGCTCTGTCTCTCCATCTCAACAATCCCGTGTTATGACTGTACAAGCCTAGAGCTTCGATCAATTTGCGTGAAATTGTTCCCTGATATTTATTTTTTATCTTTTAGACGGTGCTACCAGAGGGCAGCACGATATGGCTGTCTCAAGATGGAAGCCACGCCCTCCACTTGGCTGCCGAAGTTGTAAGTATTTTAAACTTTTCAGCACACAATAGGTATCATATTGTTTTTAAAAAAATATAAATTTGGAACGATGAATACCACGATAGTAGATTTAATCATAACACAACTGTTTCTTGTAGTTTAGTTTGAGTTCTGAAGAAATTAGTTTACACCGCCTGCCATGTATTTTTGTCTTTTATTATTTCTCTGTCCAAGTTTGTCTGGAAGAGATCGCTATTTACGGAAAGACCGCCTGTTGCATACCTATAGTTAAAATGTACTGTTCCGTGTTTTGTTTTCTGGTGTTCCATAAAGAGTGTTTGTATTGTATTGTATTGATATGTTTCCATTTTGTAGTACACTGGGGCTTCATTCTACTTGTCTTAAACTTACTCGCTTCTGACATGTTATTCTATGGTCATGGTCAACGTTATGCAGTCAAAAGCCCTAATATTTTTACGGGCATCATGCCAAATATATGTAAACGTTATTATCAGTGGCATGGGGGCGTGTAGATATTTTTGACGCCTAGGGTACGTATACAGTGTGTAAATGGAATACCAGCAAACATTTAAACTAGACGCAGGTTGGCTCTACAAGTCATGTTAATGTGGAATTTCGTTAATAGCTCCAACACATAAAGCGCAATTAATTTTTAAATCTCCCATCGAGCAGCAATGTATAATGTAAATTGTATTTATTACTTTGACTTTACAAACGCTTTTAAGCCGGGTTCTCTAGCGAGCCGTAACTTAACTGTTGCACGTTATGTGATGTGTACGCGGCTCGCGAGCCTGAGGGCTCAGACAAGATGCAATATGCTAACGAACGTTTCTATTCGATTCGTTTTTAAACCAATCGCGTCACTGGTAGACCACGTGACTTTTCGTATCACGTCATCTTTCAGTGACGCGATTGGTTTTAAAACGAATCGAATAGAAACGTTAGTTAGCGTAGTGCATCTTGTCTGAGCCCTCTGTTCTCCACTAGAAGCTCGTTACTGTAGCTGCTATAGTAACAGTTACAGCCTGAGTACCCGGCTTTATATTATTAATCTTCCCCTACTGACATATATGGTATTATTGTTTGTTTTAGACTAACTTACAAAGTGTATGTCTGCTTGTTTGTCTAGGCAGGCAGAGTGACAACGGTTTCGACTCTATCTCCAGTGGCTCTGATGAAATGCCTGAAAAATCAAGTGGAATTGGAGGTACGTGCATTTTGACGATGATTGCATTCGACTTTTTAACCGACTTCTAAAAAAGGAGAAGGTTCTCAATTCATTTTTTTTTTATGTTTGTTACCTCAGAACTTTCGACTGGGTGAACCGATTTTGATGATACTTTTTTTATTTGAAAGCTGGTGCTTCCCGATTGGTCCCGTTCTTATCAAAATGAAGATCTGATGGTGGATCTATGAGGAATCAAAGGAACTCTTCAAAATTGATAGGCTCACCTATAGCGATTTTGGTATTTTTCATTGCAACTCGTGTATTTGGTCTTGGAAAGCACTATTTGGTGAAGTGGAACTGATGATGAAGACCACAGATGGCCACCGGAACTCCTAAACGGTATATATTTCGAGGGTGGCGACGATAGGTAGTTGAGCGACTATGACAAAGCATATTTAGGTTTAAATATATGACTATGACTTTCCCACGGCGTTGCTTGCGGCGAGATTGAAATGTTCTATTGTTTCTTATTAATTGAGAAGTGGGAGAATAACAGCATAATTATGATCACTAAAAAGCATAAAATAAAAAAGTTTAAAAAAACAAAAACCCACCTTCAAAAAGCAAAAAATAACTTAGCATGTACTTATTGATATTTATAACATTTTAAATTTAACTTGAATATTGGAAAAGGTGTTCCAGGAGGGGACAAGCTAGTCCAAATGTTGATTTTTTTCAAGAAATAGGTTTTGAAATTCATTGCTTGTCCCCGCCTGCAATACCTTTACCAATATTCAAGTTAAATTTTAATTTTTATAAATATCAATAAGTACATGCTCTTACAATTTTCTATAGATTATAGAGCTTTTTTTTCGCTTTTCAGTTGTTTTTTTTATTGCAGTCGGGTTTTTTGTTTATTTTTAATAATTTAATTTATTTAACTCTTTTTAGTTTTTATTAATAAAATTCCTAGTGGTTTAATTAATTATTACTAAGCAATATATGAGCTCTGGAGCTTAATTTTTTAATGTCGCGAAGCTACAAGTGATTTCGCTTGTAATTTGAAGGGAAACTCTCTTTCTAGCGAAAGGGGTTTATTACTTAACATTTACGTATTTTTTGACTTTCCTGTCAAAATAGTAGCATCAAAGGGTTATAATGTATATATATATATATTTGGAATGGGCTATTTAATAGCTTTCTTTTGATACCCATATTGTGATTTTAAAAAAACCCCCCTCCATATTTTTTTCCGCGGGCGCCATATTGAAATATTATATACCCTATGTCACTTCGGCAATTAAGACGAATCGAATGACACCTCGTATGTTAAAATCCGTCAAGCCGTTTAGGCTGCAGAGCGTGCCCAGAAATAGACATACATACATCCATACATACATACGCTTGAAAAACATAACCCTCCTTCTGACGCAGTCGGGTAAAAATTACCTTCTGCTTGAGTTTCTTGCGCTTCCTGTCCGCAATGATGGTTTGTCCGAAGCGCTAGTACCTATAGATTAACTCCATATTCCCGACGTGTAGAAGTGCCCTTATATGGCAAATGTATTGCATGAACAATATAAAATAGTCAAATTGCTTAGCAATCAAATTCCTCGACTGTAAATATACCTAAGTGCTCATTCAATTTGACACAATTTTTCTTACTTTAACAGGGATTTCGCACAGCTCACGTGAAGGACGGCATAGCAGTGGTAAGATTCCTTCGCTGGGTGCACGAGGAGGTTGACGCAGGACACAACGTGACCGAGGTCGACGTGGCGGACAAACTGGAGCAGCTCAGAGGGTTCGGCCTTTTTTACTAGCTTTTTATTAACTTATTGCAACGTTTGTTTCCGTCTCATTATCAAGCGGTTCCAACGGAAGACCAGCGCAAGCTTTTCGGCTAGCGAATGCTGAGTTTGGACCGTTTCGCAACAGTTTCTCTATGCCTTGTTCTTTTGGTATCTATGTAATGTAATTTTGTATTGTTGCGAATAAATGTCTCTTTATCTTTATTTAGGTCTCCACCATCCACCATTTTGATGGTTGGAAATCCAGTACCGTGCGTTTTTCAAGGGCCTTAACCACACACAAGTCGGCGACTCACGATATTATTTTACCAAAAGCCGACTTCAATTGGACTGACCTATACCTAGGGTGACAGCACCAATGATGGACACTTTTAGCTGACAGGCACCAGTAATGGACACTACACTCTTAATTCAAATTTCATACGGTCCTAAATTGATTGTTGCAAAACAAATGAATAACCCTTATCTTCTGTAAAATTGGTCTTTAGATTTTTTATACAAATAACGATTTGTGTCTATACTCATCATTTCTTCGAAAAATTTACCTGTTACTTTTTTGTTCATACTTTTTAAGTCATAATTATCGCAACTCATAATACATTTTTTTAAGCGCTCATTCCCAAAATACCAGCATTTCAAAATACAAAAATAATATTTTTACCAGATTCTCAAATAACCAGATTCGAAATATTGGGTGAAGATAATAAACTATACCGTAATTTGAATGTTTAGTTTTGGGATTCCGATGTATTGAGAATCTGGTATTTTAAAATACTGGTATTTCGGGAATGAGCGTTTTTAAGAAACTGTTACTTTTTGAGGATTGTTACAAATCTAACCTAACCTAACCTAATTTTATCTACACGTAAGATATTTAAGAAATTCTGAAAAGTGTACGGTTCCATGAATATTTGCGTTATAAGTTCAGATGAGTATAAGTTCCGATCATTATTATTAAAAAATATTATGAAGAGTATGAAGAGTGATCATTATGATGTAAAATGGTATGAGAAAAATTATCGGTGTTCCAATAATCGGAGTTGCAATTTTATATGAACTTTGGCGCACCCGCCCAATTATTGGTGCCTTGTCCATTACTTAAGAAGTTAATTTTTTGCGTTTTTGAATGCGATTTTTTGTTTTTTAATTCAATCTATAAAATGCCAGGGAAGAACTAGACGCCATGGGTGACTCGTTCGCAACCATCGCGGGCGCTGGGGAGAATGGCGCCATCATCCATTACAAGGCGTCGAGGGAGGGGGAGCAAAGAGTTATCACCAGGGAAGATATGCTGCTGGTGGACTCCGGCGGGCAGTACCGGTGAGACCAACGCTTGAACAGTAATATTTTGTCATTGTAACAACATAGGCAGGGGCGAAACCAGAGTGTGTCAGATCTCACACTGTTGGGCTGCGAGCCACGCCGCGCCGGCGGTACGCAGAGCCCGCGGCCAGCAACTATTACGGCAAGAGGACCTGCAGTTACATAACTCCTCGAATATTCAACGAAATTTTTCCGGAACATGAATGTAGCAGTAAAAACATATTTAAAACTAGGCTAAAAAAGTTATTATTAGATGCTTTGAAATAAGAATATTTAATGTAACACTCTAATATTGTCAACAGAAACAACAACGAGTTACTAACCTTAGAAATAATTTTATTATAAGTAGTTTAAGTATAGTCTATTATGCGGTTGATACATGTGGCCTATTATGGGTACCACATGTCTGACTAAACAAAACCGACTAGGTATAAGTCATATAAGGGTCAACCAATCATAGGCAGTTGTTAGGTGCATGCAGAATGTAAAAGTGAGTGCAATAATTGCCAATAAACTTACGTTTGGCAAACTGTTAAATTAAAAATGTACCACACTGTTTTTGGAATAAATAAATAAATAAATAAATAAATAAATAAATAATAAATAATTCGGTCTCAAGTAGGTACAGTCAAGGGTAAAAATAAAATATTGCGGAAAGGTGCAAAAATATATACACATGCTTGTTGCCATAGTATTAAGGTCTGTGTACTTATTTTTGAGACCTTGTGGTGTATACGTAATCGTGCCCTTCACTGTACCCAACATACGATAAACACCACCCAGCTTACCTCATGACCCCCCGCTGAATCCGCCCCTGATTTTACTATTATAGAAGCATTCCGTCTTAGTCCTCTGGTTGGCATCGCAATTGCCGTCTTACTAACCGAATCCTGTACCTACGAGTGTCCGCCCTTGTTGCGGAAACTGCTAGCAGAGTCCTATTGAGGTGGAGCATTAGCTAAGACCTTTATAATTGTCCCGTGAGACTTAGAACTCAGGTTTAGCTCTAATATAAACCATACCAGCCATCTCTCTGCTCGAAGAAAGGTAGCATCCTTAGAGTACACACTTTGTGTGGGTATATCCGTTTCATTGTGACCTCCTAGCCTTTAACGGCTTGACCGATTTTGAAGAGTGAGGTGTCGTTAGATTCGTCTCGATTGTGGCAGTGACATATGTCATTAAAAAAATAACATTATGTTGACGACAATATCAAAATATGCAGTCGGGTTTTTTTAAAGCTTGTTTTCCATTAACTGAAAGCTGGTCGACCCTAAGGCTCGAAAAGATTGCCAGCGGGACGGTAGTGGGGCGTGATGAGCGAGTGATGCGGGCGAACCCCGGCGGCATTGCGCCCCACTTCTGTCGCGACCCGCCAGCGCAGCCCGTCGCGCGGCTCGACCAGTCAGTGTGACGTCAGACAGCGCAGCGCGAAACAAATGACCAAACCACACAGAGCAAGCGCGCATCACGCTGGGCTCGCGCCATCAACCCGCCAGGATCGCGCCATCAACCCGCCAGCATCGCGCGAGCGTCCCGCCCGCATCGCGCTCTCCCGCTCGCTCTCTGTGGTTTGGTCATTCGTTTTGCGCTGCGCTGTCTGACGTCACACTGACTGGTCGCGCCGCGCGCCACGGGCTGCGCTGGCGGGTCGCGACAGAAGTGGGGCGCAATGCCGCCGGGGTTCAGCCTGTCTGACCACGCTAGCGGTTTGTATGGAAATATCGCGCGACACGCCGGTCGCGCGCAGGCCGCATGCCCGCGACGGTGCTGTCTGGCCGAGCCTTTACTTGTATTTACACGCACACTACTAACCCGACTGGCGACGCTTAGCGACGACAAGCTACGCACGCAGAGGCAACATGTACACACACAATCCGCTTTCGTGAAATAAAACAACTCTCAAATGAGTAGCCTGTGTAATTGGCAAGTGTTTTTTAGAGATGGCACGACAGACATCACCCGCACTCGACACATGAGCGGGGACCCAACGGAGGCCCAGCGGCGGGCCTTCACTCGCGTTCTGAAGGGGCAGATTCTCTTGGGGACCGCAGTCTTTCCGCGAGGAATCACCGTAAGTAATCGACCGAGTGAAGTGAGTTTTAAGAGTCAACACCTTTGAATGAAGATATCATTACGCGAAATTTTCATTAAATTGAAAGGCATTTCTCACCATATGAGTCTAACCTAACCTATGCAATTGCGCCCTTACTTATAAACGTGGAATAACCGTGGGGTAAGCTAAACCATACTTTGTCCTTATCTGTCAAATTCTAATGTCACAATGACAATAAGGCCGGAGCCCCACTGCTGCGCACGGTCAAGCTACACACGTGGGTACAAAAACACTTTGTATGAAAATTTAGGTAGATACTTCCACAGCAGTCCATGCACGAGCACGCTGCGCACGAAATGACGTCACTGATACACGCGTGGTCTGTTCCGAAGTGCCTGCCACGCACACGCTAGCGCGCGTGGCAGGCAAACCCCACCGCGACCCACGCTGCCCGTGTGTTGCAGTGGAAAGGTGGCTTCAAGGGCGTCGCACCCCCCGCGCGCGCGTGGATGTGCGTGGCCCGCAGTGGGGAATGTAGACACACGCAGCTGACCAACGTAGCCACGTGGCCCACACGTTTTATGTGTGCGTGCATTGGTTGCTGTGAAAATGTTGACACACGTATCTAGACCAATGGACCCACGTGGACGACGTGTATAGCGTGTCCGTGCGTAGCGTGGTTTAGGTTACCCCACATTCTACGTTTAGGTATAAGTTAAGTAAGGGCGTTAATGTTTAAGATATCCTGAAAACATCATGGTTTCAGCAGAAAATAGCGTTCGATGAAATGAACGAAAGCTAGTTCAATCGGGATGATTCTCAGCTAGATTTCATGAAAGGTCGAGCCGTTTAAGAAATATTATTTCTCAAATAACAGATTGCTAATTTATAAATCGGGTAGGTGTAAGGCTTCACGGATCCAATGAGGCGGAGACGAGCGGAGCTGTGCCAATATTAACCAATAGAAGGCGCATGCGGTCACGTCGAGCGCGCCTTGCGCACGTTAGTTTAGATTGTATTGGTCAATATTGGCACAGCTCCACTCCACTCCGCTCATCTCCGCCTCAGTGGAGCCGCAGCCTTATTAGCTGCTTATCTGTCTGTTTGTGACTTTCGTTTGTTCGGTACAAATGCAATAAATTCAAGCTAATACAACTAGTGATACAACTACTAGGTACTAGAACTAGTGATGGCAGTGTTGGACACTTTAAGCTGACATGCACCAATAATGGACACTTAAGTGCACTGGACACTTATTTACGGAGACGCAGGGCGTCGCGCTTAGCCTTCAAATTCAAACATATGGCGTTGTATAAAAGCGTTTACGGAGAAGCGGTTTTACGCGCGTTTGCTTCAAATACAGCGTTACTTGCGGCGGAGCCCGCGGATAGCATCGCCGCGTTGCACGCAGCGTCGCACGCGTCAATAACGGCGGTTCCCGCCGCTGCGCCCGCAGCGGGGCCCGCGGCGGAACCTTCCGACAGTCTTGTGCTCCGCCGCCGCGGATGTAGCGGACACCGCTACTCTCTACGCCCCGCATTTTTATAAACAACACCGTACATTGCCATATGTTTGTGTTTGCGCGTGTGATGACGCGGTCCGCTGCACGCGCCGCCTCTCTGTAAACGGAAAAAAAACCCGACGCGCCGCGCAACGCCAAGCCGCACGCCACGCGCGACGCTCCGCGTCTCCGTAAACAAGCCCTAAATCTTAATTCCACGGCCGTACGGTCATAAATTGATTGTTGCAAAACAAATGAATAACTCTTACCTTCTGTAAAATAACAATTAAGTGTCCATCATTCTTCCTTGTCCATTACTGGTTACATCATGATATCCGTAGGGCAACGTATTAGAGACCCTAGCCCGCAAGGCCCTCTGGGACGTCGGTCTCAACTATGGCCACGGCACCGGACACGGCGTGGGCCACTTCCTCAACGTGCATGAGGGACCAGCCTGGATCCTGTCGGCAGCTACAGCTGGGGACCCTGGCATCTCCCCCGGCATGATCTTCAGTAACGGTGAGTAACAGAGCTGTCACTGATAGGTCAGAGTTTATTGATGAGCTGAAGCTTTAGTGTAAATTAAATAGGACTTTGTGCAGGGTCCGTTCTGGTAGCTACCACCGTAGTCTTTTAACCTAAAGCAGCATTCGCATTGTTGTGTTCCTGTGTGGCAATAAGACAACATGTGAAATTAGCATCCTCAGACTTTGCAGTATTTAGAAGGCAATGCTCTCAGATTCGTGGCTGTATGCTCTAATGCTTTCTCTTTCCCTTAAAAAATATACAATTATGTCAACTAGTTAGAACTAGTTAAATTACCAATTTATATGGACCCGTCACTTGACACCGACAGTACTGTTGGCAACATTAATTTTATAAATGTCTATCTAGAATGAATATCTATTTAAGAAATTAATGTTGCCAACATGATCCGGTTCGAAGGACCATGTTTAAGTTTGTATTAATAGAATTGTTCAGTAATAACTAATAAGTCGCTGGTTAATATTGAGACTTTATTTTAAGCACTGCACACATTTTTTACACCATCTTGTTGATTGTTGAGAAGAAGTGGTGTTGCCAACCACAATCTTAAATATCTAGACATTTATAAAATTAATGTTGCCAACAAGTACTTTGTACTAGACTATCCACTATCCGATGCTCTTATGGTAAAAGAAAACATCGGAAGGAATCCTTATTCGAACAGCTGAGTGTGTAAGAGACATGGTCACTACCAACTAGGCCATGGGTCGGCAACCTGCGGCTCGCGAGCCACATGCGGCTCTTTTGATTTGAAGCTGCGGCTCTTTAGTTCCATAATTTATTTATGCAAGTACTATTTATTGTTAGCAAGAAAAAAAATGTTGATCTGTAAAACTTTGAATTTTTGTATATTGTAATTTTTTACTCGTCCGTATCAAAAGGTTGCCGACCCCTGAACTAGGCTAACGCGTCCTCAATGACAAGTCGCACGTGAGTAAGTAATATGATTATTTTCTTGACAGAACCTGGGTACTACGAAGTTGGAGAGTACGGCATTCGGCATGAGGACTTGGTGGAAGTCATCGAGCTGAACAACAACTCTGATCATTTACTCGTAAGTTCAATACCTAGTAGACAATACAATGGTAGATTGTTAACCGAGGGATAAAAGTGAATAATAGCATACCGTGAAATTTAGGCCGCACGAGCGTTAGCGAGTTAATCACTTTACTTTTCATTTCGATTGAGACGAATTGTCACGAACCATTTCTTTAGGTATTTCAATTAGGAGTGTTTGTGTTTTAGCACAATTTCAGGGGCACGTGTTATAAAACTACAAGTTACAATTTTACAGGTCTAAACTGGCAACACTGCTCAAATGGCTGGTCGTCATTGGCCGAGGTTGTCAGGGTCGAGGGTGTCAAATGGAAACTTGTAACCTGTAAATTGTAATTTGTAGCTTTATAAAACAGGCCCCAAAAAGGAGTTTACTCGTATAAAAACGTCCGATTTATTTCGTAATCTATACTAATATTATAAAGAGGGTAGTTTGTGACGTTGTAGGGGGTAATCTCTGGATCTACTGAACCGATTTTGAAAATTCTTTTATCAATAGAAATCCATGTTATTTGTGAGTGTCGTAGGTTTTTTTTTAAATTAACCCAAAAAATGTTTACGCTACGCTGCGCGGAGCTCCTTCGACTTTTTCGGACATTTATTACAGTTTTTGAGCATTGTGCATGTTATATATTACCTATACACGGTAGGTATTATACAATAGTTTATCAGGCGCTTATTTGAATTAAAAAGCTTAGAAAAATCGAGCTGCTAAAATTTTGGAATAATTAATATTCGGTATTCGGAATAGGAATATTCGGAAAAATATTTTTCGGGATTTTAATAAATAGAAAGTGTGAACATTCGGAATTTAAAAAAATCGTGATTGTGATGCTTCGTGAAACAAAAATTCGGAATAGTGATGATTCGGAAATTTCAAAATAGGAATTCTGAAATTCGTGTTAATCAAATTCGGGAAAAATGTTTCGAGATTATGTAATGTACCCTTTTCTGTGCTACTTCCTTGACGACTTTCCATTTTCTTTTAGGCTTCAGGCCTGGTGGGCAACTTCGAAGGACGCGGAGCTCTGGGCTTCTACACCATATCCTTGGCGCCCCATCAGACCGCATGCCTGGACATCAGCATCCTTAATGACTTAGAGGTAAGAGAGATAAAACTGACTGGCCGAATGATCAATGCACGGCCAAAACCGCTGGACATAGACACTTTAAATTTGGAGGGAAAATTTGGAATATTCCTGTGATATCCTAGGGGTGCACTATGATGGGATATTTTGAAAATTCATCACCTCATTCCACAAAAAGTCGTCATGAAAAAAATGGCATGTAGCTTTAAAAACATCCTAAGTTCATAATGATTCTATCAATGTAAGAAACCTTAAGGGTTATTGATAACATTGGCATAAGGAAAAATTACAAAAATTCCGATTAAAATGATCAATATCTCCATACTAAAAATTGCTGAACATACATGGGGGTGATTCGGATGCCCCTTAAGGGGCTCTACCTCTGGACTTTCGATGAACACTTTACGCTGGGACACACTGTATAATAAAACCATTTTTGTAAGAAACTCTCTCACTATTATCTCCTGGCATGGCAAAACAACAACAAAAAGTTGATCGACCCAAATGTAAAGGCCGGTTTAGACGGAGACTACTTTGAGACTACGCCAGTGACTACCGCGGCATACAGCACACTTCAGACCGTTTAGACAATAACTATTTTCAGCCACTAAAATCTCGCCGCCAGTGAGCAGCAAGCCGACCTAGACATCGTTCAACACCACTCGCAGCCAAAGCAGGGGCCAAACTTTAGCGATCTATGGCGATTGCTAAAGCCAACCCACCCGGACCACCCCTTTTACAGGTCGACACACGTAAAAAGAGCTCCGAGCTGCTAGTAGAGGGGATATGTTGGCGCATGTTGTCTACTAACAAACCAATCATAGATAAGAGTGTACTACTGGGAACCAATAGCGTGGCAGCAAAGCGGTTTACGTTCCCCCCACCGCGCCCACCAATTTGCTCCGTAATTTGCTCACTGCGCAGGTAGGTCGCTCAGGGTTCTTTTTACATGTGTCGACTTGTACACATGGTTGGACGATCAGTTCGGATGTGGGACGATAGTACAGTGCCTGCATTAGAAGGGCCATCGAAGTAATAGGTACCTATATAGGTACATACGACACTAATAACTTTTTAAATTTCCAGATTGAATACATCAACAACTACCACGAGCGCGTCCTAGCGACCCTCGGCCCGATTTTGAAAGAACGCAACCTAACGGAAGACTACGATTGGCTGGAGAGAGAATGCGCGCCAATTCAGCGTAGTTCCGCCATCTTGCTTTCTGCAACGCCGCTATTGGCCCTTCTCAGTATTGCCAGGATTTTTGCATAGGAGCATTTCTCTATTTTTTTGCCACTGTTTAAAGTTGACCAAAAACAAAACTATCGTTAAATATAAAGTTTTTTAATGAAATTTGATAGAATAATAATGAGTAACCGCTTTTTAAAAGGGTTTATGGGGAAAAAATCACAAAATATTCAGGGAAGGTTACGGGTTCTCATTGTGTTACTTTTTTTGTTAATATCATAAAAATTTGCACATAAATGAAAAAAAAAACAATAAAGCACTCATTTTCTTATTTTATATAGTGGCAAAAAAAAAAGAAATGCTCATAGATAACACTTGTACCTACATCTGGGTCTTTCTTGAGGGGTGTCAATAAAAGATGTTATTAGAAAGTAAATATTTAAGTCAAGTTGTAAAGGATCCAAAATAAGAATTAAAATCGTTTTGTAATTTGGTGTGGTTTTATTTACGTTTGTCTCTAGCCCAGTAAGAATTCAAAATCTAGGGTGCTGGTTCAGGGATCACACCCCAAACTGCTAGAACAGATTTACCAATTCGACAACTAATAATGGACTTTTCTGACGATAATAGACAGCATTGGACGTAAGTCTATGACTTTACAGCCCTCCTCATCACTATTATATTTTTTAAGTCTGGCAACACTATCTGCCAAAGTAGTCCATCCAAAAATCTATCATGGCTTCATAGGCACTGGCATTATTTTCGTCAACTGCGTCATTATTAACACATTCACTGACAGCCCAAGAAACAAATTAACAACCACACGCTAGCGTAGCGGCAAATATTACTATAGTACCCAACAATCGGGTAGTCCGGCATGGGGACAACATCATAGAATACCTGATTGGCGGTGAATGTGTTAAAGTATTATTCAGACATGGTTTAGTATGAAATTATATGGAGTGCTGACCATCCCAACGGACCAGCGTCGCTATTGCATCGCACTCGCAATCGGCTTCAAGTAGAACATCTGTTTTAATTTTGTATGCAAACTCACCGGAGAATTTCAAAATGAAAACATTATGTTGGTGACGGAATGCGGTTAACGCATTCAGTTTAACCAGTTTAATATATTGAGTTGGGCTGTTTACATAACGTCGATGAAACTGCAATACCGCGTAACCAACAATGGCTAATGCAGCGTAACTAACAAATGTGTCAAATTTGAGTTTTCGCGGCTGTAGGTAGAGCACTGTGATAGGCTCCAAACGGCATTGACAGCTGTGTCGATAACCAATCAGAAAGCTCCAAAGTCACGTCATGTCGATACCGCGAGAGAGCATGTCGTTTTTACAATTCCGCGAATGTGCATCAGTGTTGCCAGAACGTCCCAAAAGGGACGATTTTCGTCCGTTTAGGCCTCGCAACGTCCTTTCTTTGTCCGTTCATACATACCGTCCTTTTTCCGTCCCTTTTCAAATAGCCAGCTACAACAATTTACTGTATCACAAAAATCTCGTACGTTTCAAAATTCAAAAATAGAAATTAATTTTATTTAAAAATTTACAAAAATGCGTTTCATTTCATGAATTTATTCATCTAAGTTAAGTAGATGAGTGAAACCAAACGCCGCGCTACTAGAGCCGCCGCGTGTGAATGTGATAAATTCAGACCGCTACCGAATATCGCCATCCTTTTTCTACACGCAGTGATCCCGTATCGCTTGCCTGTACGTTCCACGCACACAGACACATTCGCCTGATTCACCTTACCATCCATCCATTACTACATTCAGTTCAGTTCATTTCATTACGTTACGAGTTAATTTCATAATTTGAAATTAAGTTGAGTTTTTAAGAGTTTTATGTGAAAACCATTTACAATAATAATAATACTGTTTAAACGGTGTTTTTATTGACAACAGTGAGTTGAGTTGAGTGGGATACTATCGTGGCGACTAACTTCACTAACTTCTAACTTGCTCGCTGCTGAGCCGCTGTACGTAGGTTTAGGTACGTATCCGTTTTTCTTCTTTCTTGATCATAATTATAATTTTCTTTACACTTCTTGTTTTGATGTTTGATTATTTTATGTTTAAAACTGAAGTGCATGGGGTCATACATTACATTAACCTATACCTACTTTGCAATTTTTAGCTATTTGAAAGATTGTAAACAAACGAGAGATAGAGAGGTTATATTGAAATACTAAAGATATAATACAAACCAAACATTGTCTCACTAACTAACTTCTCTAACATAACGTATAACATATTGTTTAATGTTTTTAAATACTTAAAAGTACAGACTTATAATGTTTGGCCACTTTGGCGCCACGCCGCCGCCATTCGTTTCGTCAGCCAGCCAACCATGAGCAATCTAGTATCACTCACGTACTAGATTGCTCACCTTAACTTCATGTCAATTTGATTTAATTGTAGACGATGAACTTTCTTAGTTTCTTTTTTTTTGTTCGACACTTTTGGACCTTAATAGCCTTGGAATAGAGACGAAACGTGACGAACCTTTTCTTGCCGTGACTAGGTAGGTACCTACAAACAAGGTAATATAGGTGCATGTACTTACTTAACTACTTTTCCAAAAGTAATATTTTCGTGTGTTGGTGGTTGTGTGCAAAAAAAATATTTGGTTGTGTGTGTGACTGAAAGACTTAAGACCAACAAGAATTCAGCATTTAATGCTATCGTGCTCTCTTTCAGTTCATAACGTCATGTCATGTAATAAAGAGAGATTTCGATAAAGCTAAGGTAACGAATTATCCAGTTGCCAGGTTAAAGAACAATTACCCAATTTAATTTAGGTATATGAAAAATGATTTATGCCGGCCGCATACATTCGTTTGCCGAATACAGTTTCCGAATACGTTTTCTGCATACGGACATCCGCGGCCGGCCGCATACATACGTTTTCCGTATACGGTTTCCACATTCGGAAAAACGTATGTATGCGGCCGGCCGCGGATCGGATGTCCGAATGCGGCACACGTATTTTGTATACTTACGGAAAACTTATGTATGCGGCCGGCCTTAGGGTGGTCTAGTCTTTCATTAGGTGATGGCATGCAGGGTTGATTGATTTAAATGAAGTGTTTGTTTAACTCAAATGTTTTTTTATATTTGTATAAACGATAATATACTATCAATGAAGTTATACCTATATATGGGGCTACGAAAAAAGATTTCTACTCATTTTCATTATTTTTTCTACTGTAGGTATCACTGAAAAAAAAAACATGATTTATCTTTGATGAGTTTAGAGAAATTGAAAAATCTGTTTTTCTTTGAAGGATTTTTAAAATCAGAAAAAAAAATCATGTTTCTTTATTTTTTATTATTTATTTGTAAGTAAAGTGTCCTCCCTCTTGTCCTTCCACGCATCCCTGTCTTGTGCAGCCTCCTTTTCTTTAAGGAATGTTAAATAATCTTAAACAAAAACACTATAATTTTTATCAACCCTGGGGTCATGGATATTAACCGGGATTGTTTTTGTTGCATTGCATTGCATGTTTGCTTTTGTGGACAGGAAATGGATAAATACATATTAAAAAAACGGAGAATCGACACAGAAAAAAAAGATGACGAAGCGAATACTTGCGATTTGCCTAAAGTAGCTGCAAAGAAAAAAAAGAATATATCTCCCAAAAAACAAAAGGTTTGTATAGACTTCTTGTTTAGCTGTTTGTGGTTTTAATATTAATAAATAATAAATTGAAGACTCATGACCAACCAGCAATTAGCGTTTAAAACTATCGTGTTCACTCTTTCAGTACACACACTTCGTCTCAGACTTATGTCATGTCAGAAAGAGAGGTTTCGATAAGGTTAAAGAAATATTACCAAATTTTAGTGTGGTCCAGTCTTTTATTTATGGTGTTATGGTTACTAACCGGGATGGTTTTTGTTGCATTGCATGTTTGCTCTTGTACACAGGAAATCAAAAAGAAAATTACTGCATCGGATCAAGCTACAACTTCAAAAAACAAAGATGACGAGGAATCATTAGAATCTGCGTCTTGTTCTAGTAGCACAGAACCATCCAAAAATAAATTAATTTATTCTTTTAGTGAAAAATGGTTAACCATTCCAGAATTTAAACAATGGCTCACTACCGACTACAAAAATGGCATTGAGGTGGCCAAATGCAAATACTGTCAGGTTATGTTACATAACCACAAGCCTCACTTATACAGGCATGCTGATACCGAAAAGCATAGAAACATCATGACTGCTATTAGGCAGTCAGTGCCTATCAGAGAAGCATTGCAACTGTCTGAAGAGGATAGAATGGCAAAAAGGGCAGAAATAAAATTAGCATCTCTTTTGGCTACAAATAATTTACCATTCCTATTATGTGACACGCTTGTCCCTCTCATAGCTAATATCTGTCCAGACTCAAAGATTGCTCAAAAAATGTCGATGGGTCGGACAAAGGCCACTGCTGTAACCAATCAAATTTTAGGATCCCATTTTACCAAAAATATAGCGGATTACCTAAAAGCGCCCGGAAATTTCTTTTCCGTGATAATGGACGAAACAACAGACCAAGGTTCTATTAAGCAATGTGCCATAACGGCAATATATATGGATAAAGATGACACAATAAAAAGTGTCTTCTTCGACATGGTCGAGATGCCATCTGGGACAGCCGATGATCTGTTTCAGGCACTTCTAGATAACATTAAGGAAAAGGACATACCCATTTCGAATATGGTTGGTTTTTCAGCAGACACGACAAATGTCATGGTAGGGCAGCATAATTCGGTGTTTTCAAAATTAAAAGAAGTTCTCCCTCACATTGTCTGCATAAAATGTAGCTGCCACATGATCCACTTGGCAGCTTCTAAAGCCTGTCTGAAGTTACCTTGTTCAATTGAGGATTTATTGCGAAACGTAGGATCCCATTTTAGTCGCAGTTATTCAAGACAAAAAAAGTTTTCGGAAATGCAAAGTTTTTTCGAAACCGAAATTCACAAAATATTGTCACCCGCTACAACAAGATGGCTGTCCTTAAAAGCTTGTGTGGACAGGGTCCTGGAACAATACCCAGCTTTGCAGTCTTACTTCAGACTGGAATGTTTTGAAGACCCATCTAAAACTAACGACTCCATCTATGCATCGTTGAAAAATAATTTTACAAAAGTTTATCTTGAGTTTATGTCGTATGTTCTGGAGCTGTTGAACGATTTTAATATTATGTTTCAATCAGAGACTCCACTATTACATAAACTGAAGCCTGAAACCGAGAAGTTAATAAAAACACTAGCCGCTAACTACATGGAACTCTCCCACGTTAAGGGAACCAATGCATTTCAAATCCAGTATAACAACCCAAGGCTCTACGTGGCAATAGATAAAATATATTTAGGAATTTCAGCACAGGAAACCATCAACGAGATGCAACGCCAACCAAATCCTCCCCCACAATCGGACATAGACCGAGCACGCCTTGACTGCATGCAGTTCTATATAGAAGCAATAAATCAAATAACATCTAGGTTTGATTTCTCGGACAGTTCTTTATTTAACATCCTACCAATTGTAGAGCCCGCCACCAGTACAAGTTTTAATTTCCCGGATTTGACACCAGCAATCGACCGATTTCCATTCTTAAAAGATGTGTTAGACTACAAAACGTTGGTCAAAGAATGGCGGGAGTATTGCCTAATGGAGACTGATGTGCAAATGTGTAAAGATCAACCAGCGGAAGAATATTGGAAAACAGTTTTCCAAATAAAGGATATTGCCGGAAATCTGAAATACCCCAACATAAAAAAGTTCATTGGGATGCTGTTGGTTTTACCTTTTGCAAATGCAAGCGTGGAAAGAGTTTTTAGCAAGCTAAAAAGAATTAAGACAGAAAGCAGAACGCGCCTCAATACCAACACCGTAGTATCACTGATGGCCACGAGTTCGGGAATTAAAGACGTAATAAAGTTCGAGCCGACCAAGGACATGATCGAAAAAAAATTAAAATATTGAGTTTTTTTTTTTATTATTATTATAAACAGCAATTAAATTCCTTACATTAAGACGCGCTTCGGAAACCTTTGAGAGGTTTATATGTAGCACGAATGAGGTGGCCTCATGTAACTTATTGTGTGTGGTGTGAGTTTTCATTTAACTTATTATTTTTGTTTGAGCTTTTATTTTTAAATGTAACCGTATTCATTCAATTAGTATTTCTCGAGCCGTCCTTTTTTTTCAAAAACCGTCCTATTTCAGATAGCCAATTGTCCGAAACTCGTCGCAAGCACTGGCAACACTGATGTGCATACAAGTATAGAGATGACGTATTATTCAATTGTGTAATAGCGCGTAAGTGCTTTATATAAATACATACTGGTAAATTTGGATGCTTAATATAATAAACAGCTACATTATGGGGTTAACAGTTATTTAGCGTTTGGGTAAGTCTAACCTCAATAAACACAAAGATATTTAATTTTAATGCTCTCCTGTAAAATTTGCCACAAGTCAGTTACGCGGCATTAGCAATTGTTGGTTACGCGGTATTGCAGTTTCATCGACGATAAGTTGGTGACTGAATGTGTTGTCCGCATTTGTTTTAACCAGATCCATCAATCGTCATTCCCCAATAGCAAGAGTTAGTCATGAGCAGTGATCGGAATAGGTACAGTATATTTACCTAAAGTTCGCAAAAGGACAATAATATAGAGTGGTTACAACCGGGTGAAATATTAATTTATTTTTATTGATTTCCGGATTTCTGGTATTTTTCTGGTACTAGTTAATGTAGTCGCAAGCAAGTCTCCAGTTTATGTCTTTTTTCTAAGAAGTTTAGGTAAATATACTCCTCCTATTAAGGTAAACGTCCGAGTGCTCGACGCTGAACTAGTATGGCATGGGCATTCTAAGTCAAAGTGACATGGCTTAAATTAGAATGAAGAATAAGTCTTAGTTTGAATTTAACCCATATTACTTTGACATACAGTGCCCATTCCATATACTAGTAAGGCGTCCAGCACTCGGACGTTTTCCTTAATTAGATACTTAAAAGAAAAGAGTTACAGCCCCTTTTATCATAAACTAACATAAAATATCCCATACCGTGAGTAAATATCACGTATATTTAGCATTAGAAATACCGGAAATCCAAAATTCAATAAAAATAATTAATATTTCATCCGGTTGTAACCACTCTGTATTATGTCCTTTTGCGAACTTTAGGTAAATATACTCTTCCTATTCCTATCTCTGGTCATGAGTAAACCCATGATCAATAAAAATACATAATAGTCAGTAATCAAATTGAAATAAAACAACAAATTCTAACTGATAATTTACCTTTACTTAAAACTGAATCATATCACACAATATGTTTGCTAATGATTTTACGTATGCAAAGTTACTCCAGGTGGCGGTAGTGCTTGATGTTGTACAGGACCCATGCGGGGACAAAGGACCAGCCAAACACCATAGCGGAGGCCAATACCACCAGCTCCTGAAATGTCAACAAAATTACATTAAGAATATGATTTTTATATACAACAAAATTTGTTAATGGAATAAGAATCTATTAAGAATGAAATAAAGTCAATTTTCTAATTTGCTCAAGAGTCATATAAACAAAAGAAATTCCGCTTTACTTCCTTAGCACTAGATCTTTATTTCAATGGCCGTATTATGGGTCCATATTGGCTCACCTAATTATTTTTACTCATAACGACTCATAAGTCCTAATTATCGCAACTCCTAACGTATTTATTTCAGCAACTGTTACATTTTCAGGATTTTTATAAATCAAACCTAACCTAACCTAGTCTTATCTACACATTGAATATTTCAGAACTTCTGAAAAGTTTACGGTTCCAGCGGTATAAAAAATTCATTTTCGGAGTTCCGATAATAGGAGTTGCAATTTTAGTTGAACTTTGGCGCTCCCCCGTATTATACTTATACAGCCGATCATAACAAGATGTATATCAATTTTTGGACCTCATTACAATGCAATAAGGTCCAAAAGTGGATTCATTTCTTTGTAGTCGACTTGTACTATTTTTACTACAAGGAACCTCAGGAGGCTTAAGGCCCAGCCACACCAGATGCGTGACGTGCACGTGCACGTCTGCGTTCGCTTTCCACTGCGTTGTATAGTGACATGTCGTAATGAGAATTCATACTATACAACGCAGTGGAAAGCAAACGCGCACGCGCACGTCACGCATCCGGTGTGGCTCGGCCTTTAATCAAATATTAGTGGTGGTAACTAATTATCCTGCCAAACAGCAGTGTTTGCATTGTTTCAGTGCGGGAGTAAGACAACTAGTAAAATGACTATAAGAGGCATTCCATGTATGGTTTGTACGCTAGTTTTCCCGGACCAAGCAATAAAAAATATAACATACATAGACTGGAGGGAATGGGAATTAAACCATCAGATTCTGTCAAAATACTTTTTTTAAACATAGCCACCTAATTGTTATCTATTTAGGATCTACCCCCGTATTTAGGCAAAATAAATACTGGTTAAAAAAACACTATTAAATTCAAATTTTAAAAGTATTACCATAAATAAATAAATAAATAAATAAATAAAACTATATTCGGTTCGGATATAGTTTTGTGGTAATGATCGGATTAATGACACCCTACACCGCTAATTATACATGGACATGGTTATTAATGGAATAAGCTATTATCTACACAGAATAAAATAACCTACAAATTTTTCTTAAAATTACGTAATGAATAAATATGAAAAACGACTGAACTAAGATTTAAGAAGTAACTAATTACTATTTATAAGTAATTAGGAATGTTAAAAAACATTTGCAAAGGTTTCTAGTGCGCTAGCCAAGTATTTGGATAAGGTATTTAAGTCTAAAAACTTACACCAGTCGTAACCTTCTCCCTAGCGGGAGTGACAATAACGGTCATATTTCTCTTCTGGATGACATTCTTGGCGATCTGAGCGTTGCTCCTGAGAAGGCTCCTTACGGCAAGCATTTTGTTTTATTATTTATTTCACTTCACAAAGTTAGACACAGCAAGTGCGCAAGAAATATTGACTGCGGGATACCATGTATAACATCATCATCATCTGCCAAATTGTGTTGCCAATAAAAAATAAATGTAAGTCGTTTTTTTTTGTGTCTTGAATAGCACTGTTGCTGTGCAACTAAATTATAGTTTTTGAACGCGTTTCGCGACTGTCAAATCAAATTATTTGTTTGGAAGTAAGGGCGCAACGCCGTATTATTTCGATTATTCGTGTTAATAGTGAAATTAGAGCTCTATACTAGTGTACAACATGGCTGTAAGTATTTTTCTTATAATAATTGAATTTAAATTGTAGATAAACCTTATACATTAGACCGTTCGATTGCTGTTACATAGTTCAACTATATTTTAGGTTATGTATCGTTTTATTGCGACTTAAAAAATTGATAATCTCTACAAGTACTCGGTAAATTTATGAAAATTTCTCGTTTTCCAGTCACTAGCAGCAGCGCAAGTGCAAGAAGTGCGCTCGATTACGCGTATCGAGCGCATTGGGGCTCATTCGCATATTCGAGGTTTAGGACTCGATGACTCCTTGGAGCCAAGAGCCGTGTCACAGGGCATGGTGGGGCAGAAGATGGCTAGGAAGGCCGCTGGCGTCATCTTGCAGATGATCCGAGAAGGTATTGAGCTAACAGCAGTTACTATGGCAACCAATAAAATGGCATTGATTTTTTATGGTTCCAAATTAAAAGGGTTCTAATGGGATCCTATTATTAAGCTTTCTTATTTAGGCGCCATATTTTGATCTGTAAAAGGTAACTGGTTGAAATCTCATAATACATATACACACGTAATACATATATATACGTCGGGGTCACCAATGTAGGAAGAGAGCGCAATAGAGAGATCTCTCTCCAGGCGGGTGTTATGCCTGGGGACCGAAGTCCATTGGGATGAAGTTGGAAGTTGTGTATATGTCAAGTGACTGGAGAAACTTCGTTAGCTCGTTGTAGAACACTTAACTTGCGCTGTCTGACGCTTGTGGCGCTGTAGGTTGATACAAGTGGAGGCAGCGAGTAGGTTGATACAAGTTGCTGTTAGATGTCGCTACACCTATATGTCATGTACTAGATCTCACGTTGCTCGGTTTACGTAAGTTTTCCGTAACACCCGTACATACATTTTATTATACATAAAAACCTCTAGTGGATAACTATCTGACTGATGGTAATAACCGCATCAAAATCTGTTGCACGGTTAGGAGGAGTTAGCAGAATGTGGAAAGTGACGTGTTTTATTCTAAGTAATAATAATAAAGATAAAGATGATGGATAATTAAGATTAAAAAGTATGATAAAGAAATTTAAGAGGTGACCTTAACTCTTTACATTAGAACGTAAGTAACCGATAACTAGGGATTGGAGTTTTCATAGCATGGTAAGACTAAAGCGAGCTATGGAGATGACATTCATATTAAAACTCGCCCCATACTCATAATAAATCATTTATATCATTCCACAGTTTATTTATATCCTTAACAAAGAGGTTAAAAAAAATCTTTCTATTTATATAAATTTTCTATTTATACTTTAACATAATCTGATGAAAAATATTAATCTTATAGCTACATGCTTTATGGATATTGATACTTCGATAGCTACATATGGTTATAGGTGGTTGGACCCTATAACTTTGTTTAGAAAAATAGAAATACTTTATTTAAATTATTATTATTATTATTATTTATAATACACTAGCAGCTCTTTGAGCTGATGCGTGTATATCACTGCACTTGTGTCTATAAAGTTTTTAAAAACTTATCAAGTCTATTTTTAAAGGAGTTCACTGAGGGTGCACTAATAACAGTTTCTGGTAAAGTGTTCCACAGTTTCACCACGCGATTCGACAAGAAGTGTCTCCTAGGGTTGCTAGCACACAGAGGCTTGACTAGTTTCATGGAGTGCCTTCTTAACCTTGTGTCCTGGCTTAATGTGTACATGTTTTTCAGATAAGCAAGGTTATAGTGTCCATTTAATATTTTATATGTCTCGATAAGATCCCCTCGTTTTCTTCTTTCCTCCAATGTTGTCAAATTTAATTCCATTAGGCGTTCTTCATAGGGTCTATCTTTCAATGCGGCAACCATTTTAGTTGCTCTTCGCTGGACTTTCTCCAGTAATTCAATATCCTTCTTAAAATAGGGGCACCATATTTGAAAGGCATACTCAAGTAAAGGGCGAATGTAAGCTTTATACATCTTTACAAACAAGTCTTTGGTGATGACGTGGAATGCTTTTCTGATCATATACAGCATGGAGTTGGCCTTCTTAGTCACGTTTGTAATGTGTGTGTCCCACTTAAGGTTCTGGGTGATGGTGACGCCAAGATCTTTTTGTGTGTCAACAACTTGAAGTGGAATGGAGTCAATCGTATAATTGAGCTTAGGGTTTGTTTTTCCTATGTGTAGGACAGTGCACTTGGCAGCATTAAGAGACATCAGCCAGTCCTTAGTCCACTGCATAATGCGATCTAAATCTTTCTGCATAACGTTATGAGTAACTAAAGGGTTACCCATTACTTTGGTGTCGTCAGCAAATATTGAGAGGTCAGACTGTATAACACTCTTCAGATCCGTTATAAAAATGCCAAACAGAATTGGTCCGAGTACTGACCCTTGCGGAACCCCACTGTGGACATCGTAAGCATCGGATAAAGTTCCACCCACTCTAACTTTAAATTTCCTGTGGGACAGAAAGTCCGAAATCCATTCGAGGAGTTGACCCCGGATCCCAAAGTGTTCCAATTTGGCAATGAGCCTCTTAATGGGTACGCAATCAAATGCTTTCTCATAATCTAAGTAAATGACGTCTGTAGGCTGACGGTTATCCCAACTTTGTGTCCATTTATCAAGGCACATGACGAGATTAGTAACTGTAGATCTTTTAGGTATGAAGCCATGCTGTTCTTCGATTATAATGTTCTCCTTGTTTATAAAACTTCTTAGTTCGGTTACTATAATTTTTTCCATGGTTTTGCAAACTATACTTGTAAGACTAATGGGGCGATAGTTAGCAGCAACAAATTTGTCTCCTTTTTTATATATTGGGGTAACATGAGCTTCCTTCCAGTCTTGTGGTAACTTTCCACTCTTAAGAGACAAATTCATTAGATACGCCAGGTCATGATTTAGCACACTATCACACTGTTTTAAAAATAAGGATGGCAGAGAATCTGGTCCCATAGAAGTGGAATCACTGAAGGTTAACAATGCCTTAGACACATTCTCTGGTGTAAAGATTAATGATTCTATTGAACTCTCTATACGTGGCATATGAACATCGGGAATAATTGCACGTGCTGGTTCACGAACAAAGGATTTCTGAAATTGGTGTGCAAACATTTTAGCTACATTTTTCGTGTCATTAGTTACGTTTCCACTATCATCCCTTAGTGAAGGAGGAACAGATACTGTAGAAGATAACTGCTTACGAACGTAAGAGTAAAATGATTTGTGACCGTAATTCACAACACCAGCCTCAAACTCTGCTCGCGATTTTCTGACCAGGGTCAAGAGTTTATTATTTACTATTCTATAAGCTCTATATGATGGTTCAGAGCCATTTAATATATATGCCTTCCACAACAACATTTTCCTTTTAACCATATCTAATACTTGCTTAGTGACCCATGGTTTATTGATATTGCGATTTTTATTCTTAGTTGTTAATGGTACACAAGTTTCGATAGCATCATGGGTTTTTGTCATAAATCGTTCCCATACCATGTCAATGCTATCTGCGTCCATGCAGTATCGTTTGTTTGCTGACAACTTTTTCATGATTTCTTGAAAATCAGCTCTAAAGAAATTCCTTCTGAGTGGTTGTGCACAAGCATTGCTGTCTAATCTCAATTCGATCTGCAATGTTGCCAAGAGTACCAGATGATCACTCTTTCCTATATTAGGATAATATTCGACTTTAGTACATAGATTTTCTTCATTGCACATTATTAAATCAAGTAAAGATTCTTCACTATTCCGCTTCCTTGTAACATTTGTCACTAGTTGGATAAGGTTACTGTTTACGTACATATCAATAAACTTAGCATGTAGTGTGTTGTAATTGCTGATATCAAAATCATTTAAAGGCCATTTTAAGTTTGGTAGGTTGAAATCTCCCATTATTAATAATGGATCTTTATTCATAGCTGCTTGTTCAATCGCTTCAAATAATATCCTATCAGACTCTTCAAACGTGTAATGAGTAGGACGATAAATTCCCGCTATTGTTATTTTGTAATTTTCATATTTCAAGTTTAACCACAATGCCTCGACTTGAGAATGAGCGTTATAAATAGGGTGAGGGACTACTTGTATAGGTCTGCCGTGGAACGTATGAGATACATATATCGCGACTCCTCCCCAGCCCGTTCCTTTAATTCTATCATGCCTGTATAGAGCGTATCCATTAATATCCAATAAACTATTCCCAATTGATGGTTTTAAGTGTGTTTCAGTAATAATAATACAGGTTGGTTTCAATCGGTTAACTTCAATTATAAGCAAATCTCGTTTAGCCATTAAGGATGCCAAGTTCGTGTATAAAAATGTAAATTCTACAATGCTATTGTTTTTTATAGTAGCTTTTTTGTACTTATGATTTTTGGCGAATTATTGACATACTTCAAAGTCAAATCAGTTTCACCATTGTCGATTCGCTGCTGAAGCTCTTCACGCAATTTTATCAAGTAGTCACGCTGGTACGGTGTCTGATCGTTTTTAGCCATAATTTTATTTGGCAGCTTGCTATTATTTTTCAGGACTTTTAGGGCCGCTTTCCTATTGGAGAAAACTATCTTTAGCGGGCGAGGCATGGAATCAGTTCTGGGTTTGCCTAGACGGATTACTGCCAATGGTGTCTCGGCATCCGGCACACCTGACAAGGCTGCTTGAACCTGCGTTATATCATGTTTAATACGTACCTCTTTGTCGCGTACCTCGTCGCCAGTGAACAGCGGACACTCACCAATGCCGAACATAATTAAATTCGCACTACGCTTCTTCCTTTCAGCTAGCTCTGCTAGGACACATTCCATGTTTGTACCTTCGTTTTGTTTGTTCTTCAGGGCTTCAATTTCTGATTTCAGCTGGGTAACCATCTTTCTCAGTGCCGGTAGTTGACGCACTCCCAGTTCGCAATCAGGACACAAATATTTTAGAGTAGGAGACTGCAGTACTACCACTCTCAACTCCGTAGCTAACAACCCACTACACTTGGCACATATGAATCTTTCACAACCATGACACTTGATTTTTGGGTTTTTATCATCCACTTTCGGTATCTCCTTATCACATTTTAGACAGATAGGCATTTTAGACAGGAAAAAAACTAAAGCACTTAGATTGAGGTTATATTATTTTTTTGTTAGACAGTTACGACTATTAGTTTTGAAGACTTCCTCAAGATAACACTTTCACAGTGGATTTGTATTATAAGGAACACAACACTGCCAATAGACTACAAAATAACGGCACTTAAGTAATTTTTAATGTAAAACTTCCAGGGATAGTTATTTAAACACAAGTGCACTTTAGTGAGGGTAGAATGAGAAATTAAATGTTTTGTCTATCCGGTTTAATACAATAAAATACATTTAAAACGATAGCTTTTATTTAAGTTACCAATTAATTTTAATAGTAGAATGAAATAAAAACTGAGTATGAGTATAACGCGTGTTTTAATTTTAATGTCAACTCCTTCGATCGCTTTAGTTTTACCGTGCTAAGAAAACTCCGAAACCCTGCCGATAACAGTCCAATGATTGTTTTTTTTTACTTTAACTAGGTAAAATAGCTGGACGAGCAGTACTGTTAGCAGGACAGCCTGGTACGGGCAAGACAGCCATTGCCATGGGGCTGGCACAGGCTTTGGGACCCGACACTCCGTTTACTAGCATGGCTGGTAAGTCATATTTATTTATTATCTTTTTCATTTGCACTTCTCAGTGATGTGCAATAAATAATTGTATCCCACCAACAAGATTTAAATACCTGACTCTTGCTAACCAACTTTAAATCGATATAAATCAAAATGAAAAATGATTAAAGAAACCTAATGATTTTTAAATCCCCATTCAATGATACCCCTTTTGTCATACTTGGTCGACTTTTTTTCTTTTAATTTGCACAATATAGCATCTGGTTGCCGCGATATTTAATTTTGATTACTGTCATATCTTCAGTGACACTCACCAGATTAAGACAAATCGATTGACATAAGAATCATCAAAATCGGACTACGGGTTTAGTTTTTATAGTGACACAAAGGAACAAACATACATATTATTATATAGGCTGTGAAACACATTACCCTCCTTCTTCGGCAGTAGGGTACAAAATAGGCTGAGTTCTCAGTTATTTTCTAAAAAGGGGCCAAGTTTGGCATTAGATTGTTGAGGCAGTCAGACCAATTTATTGCCACCCGATGCCATTGCAATGCATTTGAATGAGGGATTATACTATTTTCCGATCAAGGGTAGAAATATTATAAGTGTTTGAATTTTACCTTTACTTGTGCTGTAAGACCTACCTCAATGCCAAACTTCAAGGCTCTAAGTCATTGAAGTACCCTATAGGCTTTGATGAGTGAGTCAGTGAGCACCAAATACACCGGTTTGAAAAATTAATAACTTTTTACAGAATGATTATAGAACCTTGATTTTTTGACTTGCCTTAACATCATAAGATGAGCGTGGGAAAAGGGCCTGTATGTAAATATCATGTAAATATATGAGTACACACTACAGTGTCGCTCAGCTTTTCCTTGGAACTTGTCTGGACACACTCATATTTCTAGATCTAGATTGTATTGTCACATCCTCATCATCATGTCAGCCGAAAGACGTCCACTGCTGGACATAGGCCTCCCCCAAGGCTCTCCACTCAGACCGGTCTTGTGCTTTTCGCATCCACCGCGTTCCCGCGATCTTAACAAGGTCATCACTCCATCTTGTTGGAGCCCTACCTACAGCTCGTCTCCCGGTCCGCGGACGCCAATCAAGAACCTTCTGGCCCCATCGGCCGTCAGTCCTGCGAGCAATGTGCCCCGCCCACTGCCACTTAAGTTTGGCTATTCTTCAGGCTATGTCGGTAACCTTAGTTCTACTGCGGATATCATCATTTCTGATTCTATCATGCAGAGAAACCCCGAGCATAGCCCTCTCCATAGCCCTCTGATTGTATTGTATACTTAGGTAATATTCTATTTCTTTAAGAATTTGGACTAAGTTATAGACAAACCAACACTGAATTTTTAATATTGGTACTGATTAATATTCTTGTTTAAGGCTCGGAAATTTACTCCCTCGAGATGAGCAAGACGGAGGCTCTTACACAGGCCATCAGAAAATCTATTGGCATCAGAATCAAGTAAGTAACTAAAGCATTATCAATTTGGCAAGTTGGACTTTAATATAAAGGTGGATAAGCACTATGGTAGAAAATCCTAGATTGGTTAAGTAGGTAATTGTTTTTTACACGCTTTGAACTAACTTCATGTGTATATTTAGGTCAAGTCACAAGTAAATTTGGTACCAGTTCCTGTAAATTGCATGGGCTGAAATTGTTAAAACCCGGCGATCGGCTATGCGAGTTAATAGTGTGGTGTTGACGAAATTCATTGCTCTTTGGCAAACCTACAACTTGTTTGGTAATTGGTTAAAAACTAACCCTTGGCAATTCATTATTTCAGGGAGGAGTCAGAGATTATCGAAGGTGAGGTTGTGGAGGTGGTGGTGGACCGGTCGGCGGGGGGATCGACGCGCGTCGGCCGGCTCACGCTCAAAACCACCGACATGGAGACCAACTACGACATGGGTGCCAAGATGATAGACTCCATGCTCAAGGAGAAGGTACGAGTCTGTTCGTCACTTATACACTAGTGCCAGACGAGTCTGCTGATCACTGACACAAGTGGTTCCGGACGAGTCTGTTCATCCTTGATTCTAGTAGTGTCGGAAGAGTCTGTTCATCACCAACACTAGTGCCGCACATGTTTATACCTACACTAGTGGTGCCGTATGAGTCTGTTAATCACCGACACGCTAGTGGTGCCTGACGAGTCTGTTCATAACTGACACACTAGTGGTGTTGGACAAGTCTGTTCATCACCGACACTAGTAGTGCCAAATGAGTCTGTTCATCACCAACACTAGCAGTGCCGGATAAGTCTGTTCATCACTGACAGTAGTGCCGCACAAGCCTGTTCATCACCGACACTAGTGGTACCCGACAAGTCTATTTGTCACCAGAACACTAATAGTCACTCAAACACTCTTACTGGAATTTTACTTTGTTCCGGTGCGTCTTCTCACCGGGTTTCCTGAGACACCTTGTATCACAAAACCCTTCATTATGCGACATGTTGTATAAATCTTACCCGATTGTAATGTCCAGGTGCAAGCCGGCGACGTGATAACCATCGATAAGGCGACGGGGAAGATCAACAAACTGGGTCGCAGCTTCGCTAGGGCTCGAGACTACGATGCCACAGGTAAGATATATTGCGTATTTATTTCTGATCTGTCCATTCAGACATGGGCGAAAATCTTGCCTGCCCTAATGTACCGGTATCCGACCACACACACACACACACACACACGCACACGCACACGCACACGCACACGCACACGCACACGCACACGCACACGCACACGCACACGCACACGCACACACGCACACACACACACACACACACATATGTAACCTCATTGATAACCGATACTTTAATGACATGCAATACTTTAATGTAACATAAAAATACAACCACAGATCCAGGTTTCTTAATATAGGCCATTTGACTATATCTCCGAACATATACAGGGAAATTATGATATAGATATATAGATGTAGATAATAGTAGTTTACGTGACGGTTGCGTAATGACAGGCATTACAACATGAGTATTGTGCGGCTCGTTTCATAATAGATCACACGAGTGTTGTAATGCTAAGTAATTACGAAGAGTCTCGTACAATACTTTATCTACACACATATTATAAGTACTCTAAGATGGATTCAGCAGCCGAAAGGCAAATGACCAGCATTACCTTACCTGTGGTAGTAGGTGACAGCGATGACAGCTGGAACGTAATTTCATTACGTTATCGAATATTGTAAGGTAATGAGATCCAAATTTGGAACATCTTCCAAAATTAACAGCTGTCATCGCTGTCACCTACTACCACAGGTAATGCTGGTCATTGCTTACGGGTTTCGAACGCATAATTAGAGGACTTATGATATGAGTGTAGATAAAATATGTTTTTCACTTCTCATGCTCCAAAAGTCCGTCTTTATGTCGTGCGTAGGCGACATAAAGTCGCTTTTTATTCTCTAGTGCATAAAGTAAAATCTTCGTCGAAGGCTAAGGCAATCGGTCCAACAGCCACACGAACAACTTTAACTTCATAGAATAACCTCTTTATTTTATTTCGTTTCGTTAGTATTCTAAGACCAAGGCAAGGATACCAACAGCCAAAGTACACAATAAAACTTCATGAAATAAACTTATAATTTTTATTTTGTCGCATTTATTATTATTATAATATAATATTTGAGTAAATCAATATATTTTATGCATGACAATAAGTTATCATAGATATACAAAAACAAAATGTTTTTATAACTGAGCGGTATGTAACAATATAAGTCAGATGTCACGTACCGAATGAAAAAAAATATGGCGGGAACCATACTTATTTTGTCATTGTCAATATTTGTGTTACAATAATTTACATATAGTTGTTTCATTTCCTTGCAATCGAAGTGAAAATTAGAGTGTACAACTCGTCCATAAAACCCATTTAACACTCGACTTTATATCCATCCTCGCTCGCAAGCTCGCTTGGATGGATAAACGTCTCGCGTAAAATGGTGCGTTTTATGCACTCGTTGTACAATCTACTATTATCCCCAACCAGGCCAGCAAGCCCGCTTCGTCCAGTGCCCTGAAGGCGAGCTGCAGAAGCGCAAGGAAGTCGTGCACACAGTCACGCTGCACGAGGTCGATGTCATCAACTCGCGCACCCACGGCTTTCTGGCGCTCTTCTCTGGTGAGTGTTGCCAAACGAACACTTTAAAAAAAAACCCGGTCAAGTGCGAGTCGGACTCGCGCACCGAGGGTATTTAAGAAAATAGGCTGGGTAACAGCAAAAAAAAAAAAAACATTTTTGTATGCACTTTCTTTTCTATGCTATAAGGTCCATTTTGACTAGCCTAAATTTTAATACAGGTTTTTAAAGTTTTTTGGTTATTTCTCAAAAACTGTAAATAATTAACACTTCATTTTATTTTTCCCTTAAAATATTAGTAATTATGAATACGGTCATTGTTTGTAAATTTTTGGGTATAAATCAAAAAGTACATCACAGAAAATAAAAATAAAAATGTTTTGAAATGTGCAGATTAAGCTATTTCATTAGACACCCCATCTGCTGTAATCAAACCACTTTCATTTTCAACCCCCATACTAGACCCCTTTTCAATTATTTACAAAAATAATTTCATATTTTTTGTACTAAAAACAGATGCGGGTAAGGAGGAGATTATTTGTATTTTTTACAAACTAATTTAAAAAGCACAATTTCTCTCGGCGGAAGGGGCATTTGTCTCGTCCATAAATTGCGTACTTTCCAGCCTTTGCATCTATGTATTGTTTTTAGGTGACACCGGTGAAATAAAGTCTGAAGTGCGCGAGCAAATCAACAGCAAGGTGGCGGAGTGGCGAGAGGAGGGCAAGGCGGAGATGATCCCCGGGGTCCTGTTCATTGACGAGGTTAGTGCAGTGGTTTGATGATTTTCCTGAATGACTCAGTTTTTATTTTTAAATTTTAGGCTTTGTCGTTTCTATGATCAATTTTCGCCTATTTATCTTAAAATAACAAAAAACATATTTGAGATTCTCACAACAAGCCCTCTCATTTGATATGTCACACGATAGAGTTTGGAATTTTCTTTTCTTTTTATTTAAAGTGGCTACCATGTTTTAAATTCATTTATTTACATTAAACGTCCGTCTTTGAGTCACCGACTTACATACTGGAATTAAGTCGGGTGAACGGGCTGGCCATGAAATAGTGCCCGCCCTATCCACCTGTCGGGGTATTCTCGATCGAGGAACGCTCGTACTGTGCGAGCATTTTTTTTCTCAATCATCAGACAATCTAGCAAGTGCTATAACATTTTGGAATCTACACTAAATGCGCCATCTTTTAAAGCTGCTTGCCAAAAGTAGTTAATTTTTTCTCTCTTCCAGGCGCACATGCTAGACATCGAATGCTTCTCATTCCTAAACCGCGCCCTGGAGTCGGAGACCGCGCCCGTCGTGATCATGGCGACCAACCGCGGCATCACGCGCATCCGCGGCACCACGTACCGCTCCCCGCACGGCATCCCGCTCGACCTGCTCGACCGCGCCATCATCGTGCCCACCGCGCCCTACCCGCTCAACGAGCTGCAAGAGATACTCAACATCCGGTACCAATACATACATACATACATTAAATCACGCTTGTTTCCCAGAGGGGTAGACAGAGACCACATCTTTCCACCTGCTACGATCCTGACAATTTTTTATAATAATAATAACATCACGGCATCCCGTTTTTTTAAAGGCATGATCTAGTCAAATAAGTACACAGATCACTTAATGGTAAGTAGGCTCTGATGCCCATTGAGCAATATCTTGTCTAACAACCCAGAGGCCCTACTTTAAAAATCGAAGTTCGAAGTTACGTTAGCTCGCTACACACGTCGTTCGAGACTAAATCGAGAGAAAGGGATGGAGCTAACGTAACTTCGAACTTCGATTTTCAAAGTAGGGCCTCTGGTGACTATAGTAACCTCATTTTTGAAATTTGAGAGCTTAGTTTGTGTGATATCGCCCCTGATATTGATTTATTTATTCCGCCCGCAGATGCGAAGAAGAGGATTGTCAAATGTCGAGCGATGCCCTGACGGTGCTGACCCGCGTCGCCACCGAGACGTCCCTCCGCTACGCCATACAGCTGATCACCACCGCGTCGCTCGTGGCGAAGAGGAGGAAGGCTGCGGAGGTGAGGATTAGCCTATTAACCCCCGAAAATAAAAGAGTGGTGTTATTAGATATGTGATTTGACCCGACAACACACACATACATACATACATACATTGCAATTTAATAAAAAGCTTGTAAAATGTTAATGATTTTAAAAATCCAAAAGGTTTTATTCTACTTATTTGCTGCCACGAAATAAAGCTCTTTTATTTCGTGGTTTGTACAAAACAATATCTTGACTATAGTCAACATCCCTCTAGGCTTTTGAATCTATTTGCAATAATTCACTTCAATTTGTTGTATCCAGGTCGGCATGGAGGACGTGAAGAAGGTGTACGCCCTTTTCCTGGACGAGCACCGCTCGGAGCAGTTCCTCAAGGAGTACCAGGACGAGTTCATGTTCGACGACGGCGCGGGCGGTCAGTGCACTACTATACTACTACTAGCTTCTACCCGCGACTTCGGTTGCCCATGGTCATGCCATGTTATGGGGGATTTAAATAATAGTTGTTCGGAATGAAAGGTAGCCCATGTGTTAATCCAGGGTATAAGCCATCTCCATTTCAAATGTCATCCAAATCCGTCCAGCCGTTGCAGCGTGAAGAAATAACAAAGTAACACACACACATACACACACACGCACACGAACGCGCACGCACACGCACACGCACACACAAACACACACACACACACACACACGCACACACGCACGCACGCACGCACGCACGCACGCAGGCACGCACGCACGCAGGCACGCACGCACGCACGCACGCACGCACGCACGCACGCGCGCGCGCTCGAAATCGTATTAGTGAGATAGTTTTTCCTTCTTACACCACTTCTTACATTCACGTTTTAGTTTTGATCACAATTAGTGATGGGCGATTTCTGAAACATTGCAAAACTTTTTTTTACTGCGAAAATAACAGCTTTTGAAAGGTACAGTCAGCAGCAGAAGTAGCTACGCAACCGAAGAGGTCAACATGATCTGCACTCGACTCTATTGTCAAGAGAATACGTCGTGTCTAGATCATTTTGAGCATGTTATTCTGCTTAACCACTTTTGATGCTGACTGTACATAATTAGACGGCAATGATTCAAAGTAATATTACAATTGTCCCTGTATATGAAACTTTTCGTGCCTTGTTTTATCGTGTAAACATATCGTTTATTGTTTTTTTGACAGACCGACTGACGGAGAAAACGACTTTGTTTTATAATATGTAAGTAAAGATTGGTTAATATTTGACCCAGGTTTTTAAATGAGATTTCATTTCAGATGGTCCGCACCAGCAACCGATGGAGGTCACCCAGTAACGGTTAAAATTAAGTTCCAGTTAAGTGATTCGACGTCAGTTTGGTTCCAAGAGGTTTGGTTTAAGTTTACGTTAAGTTTAGTTAAGGATCTCAATAAACAATGTATAATTATGATTTTGTTTTATTTTATACCGAATAAAAAAAAAGTTAAACTTTTTTTTTTTACTTTTTTTTACTTTTATTTTATTTTATACTTTTTAGTGATCATAATTATGCTGTTATTCTCTCATTTTTCTCCCATTTCTCAAGAAACAATAGAACATTTCAATCTCGCCGCAAGCAACGCCGTGGGAAAGTCATAGTCATATATTTAAACCTAAATATGCTTCGTCATAGTCGCTCAACTATCTTAATCGAAATATCTTGTCGCCACCCTCGAAATATATACCGTTTAGGAGTTCCGGTGGCCATCTGTGGTCTTCATCATCAGTTCCACTTCACCAAATAGTGGTTTCCAAGACCAAATACACGAGTTACAATGAAAAATACCAAAATCGCTATAGGTGGCCTATAAATTTTGAAGAGTTCCGTCGATTCCTCATGGATTCCACCATCAGATCTTCATTTTGAAAAAAATGGGACCAATCTGGAAGCGCCAGCTTTCAAATAAAAAAAGAATCTTCAAAATCGGTTCACCCAGTCGAAAGTTCTGAGGTAACAAACATTAAAAATAATAAAAATAAAAAACAGACGAATTGAGAACCTCCTCCTTTTTTTGAAGTCGGTTAAAAATACATAGAAACAAGGCCATACTAAACGGTCAAACCGAATTGCTTTTGACATTGACGCATAGACAACGTTACGATATTTCTTATGAACTTTGACAGCAAATACGGCTGAGTTATTTAAACATCGGTATCAACGTTCAGTTTTCATGGCACCCGGTAAGGGAAGCAAAAAAAGAAATACGTTCGAATATTTAATGAATAATAACTTTTATTTTCTGTTATTTTTTAAAACATAATTATGCTAACTGTATCTATATTTATGCTGTACTTATGCTTAAAGAGGTCTATATTCTAAATAATGTCTCTATGACCTTAATATTTATTTTGCATTCAAAAAATAATATATGCCAAATAGGTAACGAATGTCAATTTAATTGTCACACCAAATAAATATTAGTCAGTGTGGAAAGGTAATTAAGTCATGTGTACAAAATTTATATGGAATTTACGTCAAATTTCAAATATAGAATGTCGAACGGTCTATACAGATGTGTTACAACTACATGCAAGAGGTCATTTACTTAAGTTTTTCACCTATATATTATAAGAGATGTCAAAGGTTAACAGCAAAATCCATGGAACAAGTTTAAGTAATTTATTAAACCTTTAATACATTTTTAGCGTGTTTCTTTTTGTTTATAAAAAAATATAAATTCAAAATACTAGATGTATTTGTTTGTATTTGTTTTTCTGCAAACCGTACTTTGCCATGAAAGTAGAACGTTGAAACCGATGTTTATTAAAAACCCTTCGTCCACAAGGATCCATTAATGGTGTCAAGTGGACTTTTTGTACATCCAAATCCATTACGTATTTCTTTAAAAGTTTGTACCTAGTTAAGGACTAAAATTAAGAAACGTTAACTTTTCCGCTGAGTTACCAAAATTAGTCGTACATTTATATACCTCTCAGCGCCAATTAGCAGTATCTCTAATTCAATCAATGAAGTAGATTCAATCCTCACCCGTTAGTAATATGCTTGCACTTGCTGTAGGAGTTTTGTCTGAGATACCACCATTTATCTTATAACAAGTATAACTAATTTTCGTAACTCAGCGGAAAAGTTAACGTTTCTTAATTTTAGCCTTTAACTAGGTACAAACTTTTAAAGAAACGCCCTAATGGAGTAGAGTGGACTTTAATGTACACTCAGATCCATTAATGGAGTAGAGTGGACTTTAATGTACACTTAAATCCACTTGGAGTCGTTTACACTTTTTAATACGCTGGTATCCATCAATGGATTTAAATATGCTATGAAGAGGTACAAAGATCCATTAATGGATTAAATTATTTTTTTATGTACCGGAATCCATCAATGGTTTTTAGTATACTACGATGTCCACGAGTATCCATCAATTGACGGATCCAAGAGTATTAAACGTTTAATAAAATCCATTTAGGCCCAGCCACACCGCTTGCGTGACGTGCACGTGCACGTGCGCGTTCGCTTTCCACTGCGTTGTATAGGGACATGTCGTAATGAGAAATCATATTAATACAACGCAGTGGAAAGCGAACGCGCACCTGCACGTGCACATCACGCAGCCGATGTGGCTCGGCCGTTAATGGATACTCGTATACATAGTAGTGTACTAGGATCCATTGATGGATCGAAGTGTAATTAAGAGTGCAACAGAATCCATTGATGGATCCCAGCGGATTAAAAAGTGTAAACCACTCCAAGTGGATTTAAGTGTACATTAAACCCAACTCTACTCCATTAATGGATTTGAATGTACAAATAGTCCACTTGGCCCCTTTAATGAATCCTAGTGGACGGAGGGGTTAAAACAATGCGATACTATTTCAAAGGCAATATTATTATGGACGTATTTTTGGTCAATCTTTATTATGTACTATGGTACGGAACCCTTCGCGTGCGAGTCCGGCTCGCACTTGGCCGGTTTTCTTGATTGTTGAGGTAAGTAATAATACATTACTGCACAGACCGGGAAGTAGGCCGTTGCGGGACGAATAGAGTTATAGTTTAAACTATATTTTATTCAAATTGAATTTATTACGTTTAAATTTGTGATTTTATTTAATACTTTATTTCAGTGTCATACTAAATCGTACGCTAGTTTTGTATTTCAAGGAAATGTCGGGACCGTGTTTAATATTATTAACAATTGTGTCAAATTTCCTCACATTGTTGGAGAAAAGCACTATACAAGCCTCGACCGGGAAGGGCGGTTGCTGGACTCGTATATAACGCGGCCTCGACTGCGTCTCGGCCACGCTAACTCTACTCGTCCCGCAACGGCCTATTTCCCGGTCTCTGCAGTAATGTACTATTTCCTTTGTACATTTTATAGCTACATTTATTTTCAAATTTCTAGGCACGTTTGGTCAACGTAAGTTTTTGACGTCGACTATAGAGTTTCTACCTTCAGTATTTCTTTAAAAAAAGGCGGCGGCAGTGAGGACAGTAAACAAGAGTGAACATATTTTTTGTTATTTGGAAAAGTAGAAAAAAAATAGCTTTTTTTTATT